>MU223174.1:402266-425880 GCA_018584345.1 Thuja plicata | reverse complement strand
GGCTGAGTCTGCTGCTTATTATTTTCTCCTTATTGTTCTCTCATCCTGATGATGGATCACGGAGTGTGATCCGAAACGTTGATGCTTAAAAACGCACACAATCAAAACCAGAAATCTAGCTATTAACATTTAATATTTGTTTGCAGGCCTACTTGTGGCTTTAATATGTATTTTATGTAAGGGTTTATTTGCAACAGGCCGACTTGTGGCCGTGCTAATATTTAAGGAGGTCTAGGGTAGAGTGTTAGAGAGCAGATTGGAGGTAGAGATCATATATGAGGATCTAAATTTGGTGAAAGATACCTTGGTGGGCTAGTAGTATGTTGGCTTAGGAAACAAGAAGGTTACTTGGCGGCTTGCATGCACAAGTTTAGATTTTGTCTTAGAGTTCCTACTAGGTTGTTGTGTGTGGTGTGTCACAGATCTGGACTATTTAAGGAGGTGATCTGAAGCTTGCAGAAGATCTGTGTTAGATCTTAGATTTATATCTTTGTAATTGGCTGTAACCGGGAAGGCCTTACAGCCCGGCATGTTGAATGTAATTGTTGTTTTATGGAAATAAATCTCATATGTTGATTGTATTTTTATGTTCTTGGTTGTTTCCGATGTGTTGTTGATTTGGGCTGCTAGTTTGGACTGTCCATTCTTGGACCCTCCAACCTGCATCCCGTTAGGTGTTATCAAAGCTTGAAGTTCCTGAGTGTGTGGATAGATCGCCGAGGGTGAGGCAGTTTGCACCAGGACCTTGGGTTGGAAAGTTGGTGATTTGTTGCAGAGGGTTTGCAGAGATCTTGAAGATGTCTCCAAAGAAGAACTGCGAGATCACAAAAGAAGATTTCTAAGCTTTGCAGAGACAAGTGCAAGATCTTCAGGATGGGTATCGTTCTTGTAGTTCGAGGTAGATTGCAAAGGTTGCCAATAGATCGCTGATAGAGAGATCATTGAAAACTTACAATCAGATCGCAGAAGCGAGGCAGTTGACCCAAGAAGAGATACAAGTTGGTATACTTGAGTTGAAGTAACTGATGAAAGAAATAGAGATAGAGATCCGGAGAAGATTTCCTGAACCTGAGATTGATAAAGGCATGGGAAGTGTTGTTGGTGTGAATGTTGCAGAGGAAAGAAGTCTTGGTGAAGGCTTGGAGGATCTTGTTGATTCTAAGGAGGAGATTGTTGAGAACAGTTCATCTGTGCATGTTGTTGTTGAAGAGGTGATTGGTTTTTATAGTCAGATAGATGGATATGATATGGAGATTGCAGAGCATCCTGTTGTGGACGATGAAATTGCTGGTGAGACGGAAGAGATACCTTCGACTATGTGTATTGCTGAGGAGGTCGGTATTGATGACCTTGTTCACAGGGATGTTGACCTAGATGTGTTTGTTGATGTATCTGTGATTGGATTGGTTGATGAACTTGCTAAGGACAGTGGTAAGTGCATTGATGTTGTTGAGTTTGTTACTCAGTATGAGGTTATGGATGAGACTGGTGAAGATGGTGGACATCTTGTTGCTGATGATTTACATGTTGCAGAGCATCTTGATGTGAGCAATGAGATCGCTGGTGTTGTGAGTTTGCCTCGTGTTGATGAGGGGCTTCATCTTGCTGTTGATGTGGATTTGACTTTGGATCTGCATGTTGATTGGTTAGTGGTGATACAGATGCTCCTGGTGTTTGGATGGTTGAAGCCGATGTGGATGATTTGTAGATTGGTTCTCTTTTCCTTGATGGAGTGGAAGTCTTTGGTGAAGATGAAGCTGATTGCAGAGCTTTCTTTTGGCATCAAAGTGTGGGACACACTTCTCTATTTACCTGGGGAGTCTAATGCAGGAGCATCTTGGATTTGCTCGGTGATTACTTTGGAGTCCTTGGAGTGGTGCTCGGTAGTTGCTTTGGAGAGTACTTGGAGTGCTTTTGCTCGGTTGCAGAGTTGGCCAAGGGGCTCGGTCGTTGAAGGATGCTCGGTCGCTGAAGGGCTTGGCACATACTGGTGCTCGGCAAAACCTTTGCTCGGCACGTGTTGCTCGGCATGCGTTGTGGCTCGGCGATACTTGCGGGAGCTCGGTCGGCACGCGTGCTCGGTGATGTTTGTCGGTTTGTTGATGCTCGACTAGTGGTTGCTGGCACTCGGCAGTTTGGCAGTTTGGCTTGCCAACTGGTGTTCTGGCGGATCTAGGAGGCCAACTTGATGCATTTAATTTGTGTGGCATGTGATCGTGATGTGGATCGATCGTGGGGATGTGTGTGGACCTATTTGGGTCTTGAATCTTTATCCTATGGTCATTTAATTTTTGTTTGCAGACCGACTTGTGTCTTGAATATGTATTTTATGTAAGGGTTTATTTGCAACAAGCTGACTTGTGGCCGTGCTAGTATTTAAGGAGGTCTAGGGTAGAGTGTTAGAGAGCATATTGGAGGTAGAGGAGATCAGATCTGAGGATCTGAGTATTGAATCTGAATTTGGTGGAAGATACCTTGGTGGGCTAGTAGCATGTTGGCTTAGGAAACAAGAAGGTTACTTGGTGGCTTGCAAACACAAGTTTAGATTCTGTCTTACAGTTCCTACTAGGTTGTTGTGTGTGGTGTGTCACAGATCTGGACTAGTTAAGGAGGTGATCTGAAGCTTGCAGAAGATCTGTGTTAGATCTTAGATTTATATCTTTGTGATTGGCCGTAACCGGGAAGGCCTTACAGCCCGGCATGTTGAATGTAATTGCTGTTTTATGGAAATAAATCTCATATGTTGATTGTATTTCTGTGTTGTTGGTTGTTTCCGCTGTGTTGTTGCTTTGGGCTGCTAGTTTAGACTGTCCATTCTTGGACCCTCCGACCTGCATCCCGTCAAATATGCTCGCATAAATTAATGCTTGTTTGCAAGAGTCCTTGTGCGATTTATTTCATTCCTTGTAATATTTTTTTGAGTGGTGGCAGCTCCTTTATTTTCTACAAGCTGATGGAATATTCTATACTTGGCTGGGCGTTATGTATTTGAGTCTGTGAACTGCGTTGATTATTAATTAAGGACTGGGCAGTTGTATTTAAACCAATTATTTTATTCCTATATAAGGTATTTTGTGCGTTGATGAAGGAGCTGGGCATGTGAAAAAGGCCACGCATGTTGAAGACTTAAATACAGTGTTGAAGGCTTTTATGGACAGTGCCATGAGATTCCTCTTCAGCTAAGCTTATAGTGATGGAACCGTTTTCATGCAAGCATGGGGCAAAAATTGCTCTTTTAATCATCGGGCAGAATCTTCATCAGTGGAAAATGTTTTTAATGCCAACGGATGAAGGCATTAAAGAAAAAGGTCGACTCTTTTTTAGTGGTTCAATAGTCTTCATTCGTCTCAGGGTGGCATCCTTGGAGATATTGGTAGTCTTTGCTAAAGAATTTATTATTGCAGAAAAACAGAGGTTCCAGCTCTTAATTCGCTGAGCTGCAGATTTAAAAGAATTTTTAAGTTCTAAGAAAAGGACTCGGGATGTATTGCGTAGAGCTGTTTTGAATGACAGAATCGTGCAATGGCTATTACTAATTACTGGACTGAGTAACGTTGAAAATGAAAAAGGTTTGAATTTTTAAGTGCTAAGAAAAGGACTCGGGATGTATTGCGTAGAGCTGTTTTGAATAACAGAATCATGCAATGGCTATTACTAATTACTGGACTGAGTAACGTTGAAAATGAAAAAGGTTTGATGCATATGAAGAAGGGAGCTGTGTGATAACTTTTTGACTGTTTTGTGTTAATATTTATTTGGTTGACTGGGTGTTATGTGGCGAAGGGAGTCGAGCAAGTAAGAGGGGCATTTATTGTGACAAAGTTGAAGGTTTATTAAGGAGTGAGGATGTGTCGAGCTGCTTGCATCATTCTTGTTTTCTGAAGTAAACTTAACAGCTGCCATCTCGTGTTTGTTTGGTTTTGAAAATGGAGAGTCAATGTTGATTCCATGGCGAGCTGTGTTCATTACTAATGCCATTCTGGGCAGTGTGTTTTCTGTTCAGACTTGCAGTGTTTCTGAGAAAAGGGTGAAACAGAGACATATTGTGAGAAGAGGAAGTTTTTTTGAGTCAAGCATATTACCGTAGTTGAACATATTATTGAAGGCTAGCATATTATTTGGGTATGGAATGTTATTGAGACGGTGTGATACAGAGTGTCTAGTGAAAGGAGATATTTTAGATTCAATGATTTTGGGTTAGTGCTCATTTGAGGTTGGTAACCTAACTGACTGGAGTTGGTTCTTCAATTGTTCAGAGTTGGTGCTTCAAGGAATGTTGGTGCTCACTTATGTAATCTGGGTTGGTGCCCATTTTTGTTAATCAAAAATATTGTATTTCGTGGTTTTTTAACCGTAAGGGTTTTCAACGAGAACTTTGGTGTTTGCGTCTTGATAATTCCTCTTTTTATGTTTTATGTGGTTTCATGCATTTAAAAGTTTAAAAATCTGAAATACTAATTCACCCCCCCTCTTAGCATTCGTTGTGTGCTCTTCAATTGGTATTAGATTAAAGTACCTTCGGAAATAGAGCTTAAATGCTTAAAGGTTGATCCTAATTGCACACATGGGTTCTCATGAAGGTCTTGCTACGAATAGATCACACTTATTTGATGCCTCCAACTACGCATTCTGGAGAATTTGAATGCGTACTTATATAATGTCTCTTTGTTTTGATGTTTGGAGAAGTGTGGAGACCGGTTACACTATTCCTACAGCTCCTCCAACAAATGTTGTTGGGAAGACGGCTTTTGAAAGTAATGCGAAAGCTATGAACGGTTATCATAGACAAAATTTGTAAAAGTTATGCATAGTGATACAACTCATGAGATTTGGGAGAAACTTTGTAAAACATATGAAGGAGATGACAAGCTTAAGAAGGCAAAGCTTCAAACTCATAAAAGACATTTTGAAAGTCTCAGGAAAAGGAAAAGGAAAATGTTGCTGCTTATTTTCTGCAAGTAGATGAAGTTGTTAACAACTTAATGTTGTCGGGAAACATGGGTAGTTAGATAGTTAACACAACCGAGGGATAGACAGTTACACAGGTGTGACATTTCGCCTCGCACTCCCTCGGTCATTATATGTATGTACTCTCTCAATAGAAGAGATATCCGGTTGTTGGCATGTTATTGTACATGGTAATAAATGAAGTAATGGAATACCATTAAGTTCTCTCTACATTCTGTTATATGCTTTGCTTTCCTATTTGTATGCAATAGTTCATGTTTACCCTACAGGGCAAACATTTGGCGTCGTTGCCTAGACAAACTCGGGAGTGACGGGCTATTGAATGGCATATGAGGGATAAATGGGCCAACCCCTTGACAATGGCACTCGAAGGGATGATGACAGGAGGATGGAACTATATGAGGGCGAAAAAGCTTTGACGTCAGACTTTATAATTTTGTTACGCGCAGCGATTGAGACTTACGTACGGAGAGAGACCACAGAGGCGGAAGTGTCGAAGGGTGCAGTCTGGACGGCTCTCAAAGTAAGTCCCGCGGTCAACCGATTGCTGAACCATCTCCCTGTTTACTGGTGCAGACATCCATCGCCCAAAGGAATCGACGGGAGGAAATTGAGAGGGAACAACGCCACCAACAGATCCTCCGAAACTTTGAAGAAAATAACCGTCGGGAGGCAAAAGAACGCGATGGAACCCGGCGAAGGGGAAATAATCCCTGAACTTTAAACCTTAGGAGAGGAAGAATAAAAAGGACACTGTAATATTGTAGTAATGATGTCATACGATTGACACATATTGTACGGAAACGTGAATTAATAAAAAGTATTCTCTTCAAACATGATGTTTTTGTGATAAGAATTGATGCCCAATTTATTGAATATAGGAATAAGAAAGGACAAATTGATGCGTGGGAAGCCGCTCAGAGAGCTCTAATCCTCGAACAGCAAGCAGAACACAGTCGGAGGCTAAGGCAACTTGCCGAGAGACAACCAGCCGAAGGGTTACCTCAAGGGGACCACGGGGATGTCACGAGAGGTGCAAAAGCCGAAGGGGAACGTTACTGTTCGCCAGAACACCGGAGGGTAAGGAGTAGCAAGGAATTACTTGAGGAAACAAGACAACGGCGAAGTCTGATAGAAGAAACACGAGATCAGTTTAAAAACTTATCTCTCACGTCGCGGGCTGAGGAAACTCAAAGCAGGAGTGAAGAGGAAACTTTGTTCGGTCCCGATACTCTATTCGGCCAAGATACTTTGTTCGGTCCTAGTACGCTACACACGGGAATTCGCTCTCGGAACGTTGCGTTTAACCCCACTACACGCAACGTAGAAGTACAGTGTAATACAAGGAACATAGGTGTGCCCATTCCACCACCACGGGGAACACAACCTGCACAACAAGCGGCACAGACTGTCCAACAAGTAACAAAATCAGTTGTACAACAGGTGCAACAACCCATATCTATGGCCACAAATAAACAGAAATTGCCCAAGTTCACGGGGGAGGCGAAGGAGGATCTCGTCCGCCACTGCCAAACTTACGAGACCATCTGGTCGGCAAATGGAGTTGCCGACCAGGCAGAATGGGTCAAACAATTTCCGGCTACACTAAGGGGAGTAGTCATTGATTGGTACTCCGATATGGATAAAACCAAACTGACGACATGGGCAGACCTACGAAAGGAATTCTAGAAGGAATTCAAGTTGCTGCAAGATGACAATGAGATCGTTGCTGAGATATGGTACAAAACAAGGAAAGAGCAAGTTACTACGGGCTTATGGCCGGCCACTAAAGGAATTGTTGGGGAAGATGGATAGCGAGCCAGCGGACGGACTGAAGAAGAGATGGTTCGTCGAGGGACTTAAAACCTCCCTCCGAAAGAAGATGAAGATCGTACCCCCTACATCGTACAACGATGCATACAACTGTGCAATGGATTTGGAGAGTGAATACAAGACCTCTAAAAAGAAGAATAAGTCATCAAATGATGAGTCCTCGGAGGAAAGCAGCAACGAGGAATCCAATAAGAAAGTACACGCTTTACAGAAAGACCTCCAAAGGATGATAAAGGAGCTCAAAACAACGAAAGGAGGATCCAACAAAACGGAGAAAGGAGAACTGTGGTGTATGGATCACAAGGAGGCGGGGCACACAAAAGGTTCTTGTCCAAAGAAATTTTTCTACGACATCTGCCAAATTATGGAACATTCCAATAAGGAATGCACATACAATATGAAGACAAGGAACCAACAAGTGTTGTTCACACAGAAGCAGCCATCCACATCGGAAGTCGGCACTCAACAAAATAACAATACTGCGTCATCCGGCGGCTACAGAAACAACCGGCGAGGAGGCCGAGAGAATAGCAATAATAACAATACTCGCAGCCGGATCCAATATGACCCGAAGGGGAGACCAATGATACAATGTAGAGCCTGCAATCAGTGGGGGCACTTTGCGCAGGATTGCCAGAAGGAGGAGACCCCACAGAAGCTGTGTAGATGGTGTGGGTTGGGAATCACGAGGATACCAATTGCCCGAAGTCTGGCGTCAACTTCATCGATGTTGAGAGGAATGGCACGGAGGAAGAAATTATGGCGATCACAAGAGCAAAGGCCAAGAAGGCCGCATTTTTAGACCCCCGCATAGAAAAACAAAGGGCACTAGAGGCAAAGGCTGAGATTGAGAAGGAAATGATGGCCCAAAGGGAGACGAATGGAACGGCTGGCACATCTTCTCGGTGGGAGGCCGAAGAAAATATCTTGAGGCAAATGATGCAGATAGCAATACCTGTCAAGAACAAGGACCTACTTGAAATGATGCCCCAGTTAAGAGCAACCCTATTAAGCACCACACCCAGGCCAACAAGTATACCAAAACGAACCGAGGCTCTTGGTGTTTCCGCAGCAGACCCAATGCTACTGGCAGTAAACAGTGGGCGAAACCCTGTTGTAGTAGAGATGGGCATTTTGGGGCACCGTCCTCACTAACATCATCATTGATGATGGATCAGGGGTGAATTATCTATGGACACCTAGAAGAGACTCGGGAAGCCAACACTGTGGCCGCCGACCTTCAACCTCTTGGGGCTGACCAGCATGGCATCAAGCCCCTCGGAAACTTAATGGCACAACAGGTAATCGTCGGCACATAGCCATTCACTCTGGACTTTGTGGTAATTCATCTTCAGCGGAAGGGATATGATGCCATCCTCGGGAGAGGGTGGTTGGTGACTACCAAAGCTAATCAAAATTCGAAGAGGAATACTTTATCATTCGAGAAGGGTGGAAGGAAGTTACTGATCTCAGAACTCAGATGGTCGGAGAGGAAATGGCATCGTCTTCTGACTCGAAGTCCGACTGCGAAAAGGACAAAGGGACAAAGGGCATGGAGCCCAATGACGAAGGAATACTAGAATTGGAGGAATGCTCGAGGGATGATGCAAACTCCATGAACGGCTTATTTTATTGGCCAATGAGTGATTATGAACTTTGCAATCTATCATGTAATATGCTAGTGGTCGAGGAGGAGCCGAATAGGTTTCCTCCGGAATACAGAGAGTATAAGGGGAGGCTCGAGTTGAGGAAAAACCTGCACACCAATTTTAGAAGGACGAGCCCATAAGATACGAGGAAGCAAAGTTGACAGAGATAAATACGGGAGATGAGCAAAACCCAAATAACATCCTATTGGGGGATCATTGGGATCCGGTATTGTTGTCCTCAATTTTGCATTCACAAAATTGAACCCTATGCAATTCTCAAGCGATTGGTAGGATTTTTCTCTAAGGAGGTCGGTGTTCTAGAGGAGGTTTATTCAACAGAATCAGTCATCCCTTGATTCTCGTTTGATTTCTTTTCTTACAGGCATCCAGTCTTTTGTCTTTCTTTTGCTTTTCCTGTTTTTGCATTTTGTTTTTGTTTTCGTTATTGTCGTAGTTTTGTAATCCCGCTCGTTTCGAGCTTTCTTAGGCGTCATTTGGGTTAAAAACTCTGTTCTTGTGATGATCTTTTCCCTAGGGCACATGAAAAGATGCAAGGTGCTGCCCATATGCAAGATGTAATAAAAAGACCACCTCCATGCTTATATGTCAAAGAAGAATGACTTGTGATGAGACATAAACATCTCACTTATGAGTAAAACAAAAGGAGATTCCCAACATGCAAAGTAAACCGAAAATCCCACCTTCATGCTTTTTCATGGTTTTTTTATGAAATGCAAATGTTTCCAAAAATCCCACCTTGCATATTGAACATTGGCGCATGTGCATATGTGCGTCAATGTATTCATTTTATCAAACTCAAAGCTTGTTGTCCGCATACGTGCAGTGCCTCCAAAATACCAAGTTCTTCCCTATATGCATTATGGATTGAAAATCCCACTTCTTTCATGATGTTCATACTTACATATCAAAGAAGTCCAGCTTTCTAATATGCAAAATAGCCAAAGAAGCCCACCTTTTTGTGTCCTTTTATGAGATATATGTTCTTCCCCTCGAACAAATGAAGATTCATATGCAAGAAGCAAAGTACTTCCCATACTATTGCAAATGAAAAAAGTAATCTTCCTCAAACTTGGTTCTTCACAATTCGACATATGGTGTTCTTCCCAACATGTGATTAAGTTTCAAAGACTGGATTACAAATTCCAAGCTTGCAGAAGTATATGAAGCAGTAACAACTATACGATGGAGCCATACAAAGAAAGGGGTAAGCGATGAAATGATTGTGGGCATAGAATGCTTTCAAGACTCAAACAAAGAGACACAAAGATACTTTTCCCAGCAATCACCACTATGATGCAAAGCAATCAAAGATGCAGCTTCATATTCCAGTTCCATATGCTTTCACCAAACCTGAACACATCACTCATCAGGCATCTTGTAGCAGTATAAAGATCGACAGAGGATGATGCAAATAGATGTCGTGTCTTGTCTGACACTTAGATTATGCATTTTGTAAAAGTGTAGAATCTTTGACAGATTACACAATAATATGTAAAGTAGTCTCATGTAATCATGCTGCAAGAACTTTAGGTCCTGCAGCCTTGAATAGGTCAAAGTTAGTTAGGGATAAGGATTGAATAAGTCAAAGTGGTTAAGGGTTTCCCCTTTCTTCTCCACTTTCCTCTCTCCTTTTTTCCTATATAAAGGAGGGAGCTCATTGTAAATATTCATCTTTTGTAGTGCAAGTAAACTATAGGCAAAACTCTTGAGTTCTGAAGACTTTGTGTTTCATTGTAAAAGAGTTAAGCATTTGAATAAAGGAATAGAGATTAACAGACTTCGTGTTGTTGTCTTGAATATTAATGGATGTATTCTTATGTTGCATTCATTGATCCTTGTTCAGATTAAATAGTTTTCTTGTTTATATCATCGAAGCACCTTTAATCCAAGTTTTCTGAAGACTTTGTGCTTCAGAAGATCAGGGTTACTATAGAAAGTAGTGGCTGCAATATTCCAAGCACTAAAGACTTTGGGCTTCAGTATTGGGAGTTAGATAGATAGAGTAATTATTTGAAGTGAGGACAAGAGACTTTGAGCTCTTGTATCATTTCATCTTTATATAAATTCACTGTTGTCTCAGTTGATTGTTCTTAAGTCAATCTTTGAGCCACCAGTATTACTGTTGCAAGGGGAACTGTATGTGTTACAGTTCAGTTCTACATGAAGCCACCTGCGGTAAGAAGGGAGCCTCCCCTATTGGTGAGAGGAGAAAGTAATCTCACACACTGCTGCCTAAAAGATACATTTTGCCAAGTTGTAGTCTTAGTAACTTGCAAAATATTTAGCCAACAGGTACTAAAGACGACGGCATTCAAAAATTTTACGGAGTACAAAGACGTCTTTGCCTGGACAAACAAATATTTGAAGGGTGTACCTCTGGAGATGTGCATACACCGAATTTCCCTGGAACCTATGCGGAAAAGGTCGTACAGGATGAATAAGAACTATGCAACAAGGGTGAATGCGGAGATCGAACGGATGCTGCAAGAACACATCATCTTTAAAGTTCAAACAAGTGAATGGGTTTCCCCCATTGTCATCTCGTTGAAAAAGGAAGCTAATCAAATCCACATCTGTGTGGATTTTCGATGCCTCAACGCGGTCACTATCAAGGACCCGTTCCCCATCCCATTTACAGATAGCATTTTGGAGGAAGTAGCAGGCCACGAGATCTATTCATTCATGGATGGGTTATCAGGGTACAACTAGATATCCATCGTGGAGGAAGATAAATTGAAAACAACCTTCGTAGTGGAGGATGGCGTATACGCATATAATCGGATAACCTTTGGTCTCTACAACGCACCAGCAACCTTCCAACGGATCATCCTACACATCTTTGACAAGATGTCAGTGGGAAACTTTAAAGCATTCATGGATGACTGGTCGATCTTTAGTGGGCAGGACAAGCATGTTTCCGTTTTAGGGGAGTGCATGGAACGGTGTAAGCGAGCTCAGTTGGCACTCAACCCAAAGAAGTGTCCATTTATGGTGCCCCAAGGGAAATTACTCGGGCACATTGTCTGCAAGGCAGGAGTGAAGACTGATCCCAACAAAGTACGAGTGATTGTAGAAATGGAGGCATCTATGGATGTGACCGAGGTCAAATCCTTCCTCAGTCACATTGGGTACTACCGGCGATTCATCAAAAATTTTGCACAGATATCACACCCATTGGATAGGCTCACGGGGAAGGGGGAGCTGTACGTCTAGGAGAAGGCACAAGGAGAAGCCTTCGGTGAATTGAAATCAAGGTGGTTGGGTGCCCCCATTCTTGCATTTCCAAATTGGGACAAGGAATTCCACGTCCACGTGGACGCGTCCAATTATGCCATCTGGGCTACCTTGGCTCAGGAAGGAGCACGTAGATTGGATCACCCAATATATTTCACAAGTAGGCTATTGTCCAATGCTGAAAAGAATTATAGCACCACGGAGAGGGAAGCTCTCGGAATGGTCTACTCTGTTCAAAAGTTTCGACATTACCTTTTGGCTACACCATTTACTTTTTATGTGGACCATCAAGCCCTCGTGTACTTAGTCAATAAACTCATTATTCAAGGGAGGGTCAGTCGATGGCTTTTGTTACTGCAAGAGTTTACATTCACCATCATTGTGCGGCTAGGGCTTAGCCACGTGATCGCGGATCAGCTGTCACGCATCAAGTCAGGAGAGACACCGGAGGGAGTGAATGATGTCTTTCCGGACGCGCATCTATTTCAGATCGTCGCACTTCCCCCGTAGTATACAAGCATAGGGGAGTATTTGTCCACCTCCCAATTCTCGAGGGACATGCCTCTGGGAGAGCGAAGAAAGTTGGTCTTGAGGAGCAAGATTTTTCAATTGATTAATGGGCTGCTATACAAGATGGGACCGGATCAGGTGTTAAGACGATGCGTGATGCAGGAAATAGTTCCAGGGGGACTCCGAGAAGCCCACGAAGGACTAGCCGGAGGACACATGGGCCCGGATACGACAGCACAGAAAGTACTCTTGACAGGCTTGTGGTGGCCAACATTATATAATGACGCCAGAGAGTGGGGGGTGGGATGCGATACTTGCCAGCGAGCTGGGAAACCCCTCCAGCGCGATTTTATGTCACTCAACCCTTCCCATGCCCAGGAGTTGTTTGAAAGATGGGAGTTGGACTTCGTCGAACCTCTAAGGATTAGTCGTGCTCGAAGGTGTCGGTATATTGTAGTGGCGACTGAGTACTTAACGAAATGGGTGGAAGCACACGCACTGCCGGAAAAGTCAGCCTTAAGCACTGCAAAGTTCATTTATGAACAAATTATAACGAGGTATGGCATCCCAATTCAACTCACCAGTGACAGAGGTGGCCATTTTGTCAACCACGTCATCAAGTTGCTAACCACAGAATTTAAACATTTTCACACGTTGTCAGGCCCATACTACCCTCGGGCGAACAGACAAGCCGAGGCAACCAACAAAATTTTGGTAGCAGTCATCTACAAGTCATGCGGAGTCGAGGGTGAAGATTGGGAGGAAAAATAACCCTCGGTGTTGTGGGCTTACCACACTTCGTAAAAAGTGACCACAGGGCACACGCCCTTCCAACTGATGTATGGACAGGAGGTAGTCGTACCTGCAGAATTCATGGTTCCAAGTCTGCGGATAGCTATTGATAACAGGTTGGGTGATATGGAGAGTCTGCGAGAGAGGCTCTAAGCCTTAGGAAAATTGGACAAAAAAAGGGCGATGGCTCAATGGGCAACCGAGGTAGCGCAACAACAGAGGAAAATGTGGCATGATAAACACCTCTGTCAGGTGAAGTTCACGCCAGGCTAGCAAGTTTTGAAGTTGCTAACCATAGAATTTAAAAAAATTCACACGCTGTTAGGCCCATACTACACAACAAAATTTTGGTAGCAGTCATCTACAAGTCGTACGGAGTCGAGCGTGAAGATTGGGAGGAGAAATTACCCTTATTGTTGTGGGCTTACCGCACTTCGTACAAAGTGCCCACGGGGCACACGACCTTCCAACTGATGTACGGACAGGAGGCAGTCGTACCCGCAGAATTCATGGTTCCAAGTCTGCGGATAGCTATTGATAACAGGCTGGGTGATATGGAGAGTCTGCAAGAGAGGCTCTATGCCTTATGAAAATTGGACGAAAAAAGGGCGATGGCTCAGTGGGCAACCGAGGTAGCACAACAACGGAGGAAAATGTGGCATGATAAACACCTCCGCCGGGTGAAGTTCATGCCAGGCCAGCTAGTTTTGAAGTATAAGGGAAAAAATGAGATTAAGCCCAGAAAGTTCAAGGTGAAATGGTTGGGTCCCTATAAAGTTCGCGAGGTTGGAGCAAATAGAGCAATCAAACTCTCCACACTCGACGACCGAGAGACCCCCGACACAATGAATGGGTTGAAATTGAAACTGTACTATGAACGGCGAAACGACCCAGTGCACCCCGACAGGCCCAACCAGCCAAGTACTAAGTAATTAGGACATTGGAAACTTTTTTAAAAAAAATAAAAAAAAAAGGGAAAATTTTGAAAAATCACCATACGGTACCGTACAAATTGTTGTTGTAAGGCCTGATGTCGTGCAACACTGAACGGACTGTCCTTTTAAGTGGCATATAAGTCGTACGGTCTTTTCACCAGCAGCAAGCATATAAACCGTACAGCATTCCAGCATTCGGCCAAGGGAAGGTAGCGTGTTAGCAAAGGAAGACGAAGGTGCAATTGTCAACCGTACGTCGTGCGGTAAGGAGTGATATATGTAGGTCGTACACCGTACAGACTGGAGTGACCGAAGACATATGTCGGTCGTACATTGTATGGACGAAGGAGATCGACAGTGAAGGGTCATTTGCACAAATAGCAAGTCCGTACAGCATCGTGCTAACAGATTTTTTAAAAGAGGTCGCACGTCTTCGGAGGAGGAAAGGATATAAATCCGTATGGTTCCGTAGGTAATTTATTAAGAGGTAGCAGCCATAGTATGGCAAGGAAGTGGAGAGAAGGGAGGAAAGAAACCACGGGGAGAAGGAAAGAAATAAACTTAGCGAAGGCAAGGTATTTTCTCTATTTTGTTCAGTATTCCAAAACCCTACACAGTACGGCAACTAAAGCAGAAATTTTGGGAAAAGGAAAACGAATGTGAGAATGAGACGGTAGTTATTGACGGAATTAAAACAAAACCACAAGAAGAAGACAGTTACGGATTTTGCTGGCAAGAGACACTGGAAAGCCCAGCTACAGGCAAGCAGTTCCAGCATGGAAAAGAATGCAAGGATTTTACCCTAAGGAGTAAAAGTTGTAGGCCAAAATACAACCACAAGTAGTCAAAAGAAGGCACGATCTCAGCAAAAACAAGCTACCTACCAGACAGTAGCATTTGAAGGACTTAACGGATTGGAATGCAGAAAATGGTGGCAGGAAACCCTCGAGAGTGATGAGGTGAAAATATTTCTACGGATGGCTAGAGTACATTGGGCTATTAAGATGCCCCTTTTTCCCATCTGTAATTTCGAGGCCACTCTGAGGGTAATGATTAATTCATTTGACAGGGTCACAAAGAAGAGCACCTTCGAATATCAAAAGCATGTGGTAACTATTTCATTCACGGCTGCCGACTTTACACGAGTCTTTGGCATACCAAGACGCAATGGGAAGAAAGTCGAGACAAAGTCACAGAAAATGCCACGCGACCGCAAGGAGTTTTGGATTAAGCGAGTTCCCCGCAACCTCACCCCAGCGGAGTTAGACTCCATAGTGAAGGCGACGAATAGAGGCATTAAGAAAGATTTCGTTACGGAGGGGCCCTGGCGATGTACTCTTGATGTGATAAAAAGTAGGCTTACAGGGGCAAGTCGGGCCTCGGATATTGCAAGTCGGGCCTCGGATATTGCTTTGGCTCAAATAGTTCATATGAATGGACTCATGAATGGAGTTGTATACGACTGGGCATCCGTGTTAGCAGAGAGGACGTTTGAATTTATGACCCTTCAGCATCGTACGTTTTACATGCCCCACTACGCCATTGGCCTATTTTTGGAGGCTACACTCAGACAAATCCCGGTTGATAAGTTGGAACTCAAGCCCCAGGGTAAGTTGGCAGCCAGAGAGCCTCCGGTCTTTTATTGGTGGTATTTGGATACCGGGGGGATGACCACGGGCTAGAAGAGGCGTAGGCAGGCAGTTGCAGAGTCCAAGTCTGACGACATTAGCAGCGGTCGGGAAGACACCTCAGAGAGTTCCAGCGATCACTCACGGGAGGAAAACAGTGGGATGGTCGAGGAGGCAGAGGATTCTACCACGGTAGCATTCACTCCAGCACCTACAACAATCTTGTTCGCCAGCCCTCTGTTAGAGTCATCCGCCCATCTTGCTCCCATGGTGACGGTGGGTGGAGTGTCCATTCCAGGATTCAAGCAGCTAAGACCATGTGTGGCCATGACACCCCCGGTAGCGACTCAGGAGGAGACATTACCCTCACCCAAGGTAGCAGAGGCAGTTGTCGATTCCAGGCCTGTGGTGTTGGAGAGTAGGGATATGGTTGGAGGGGAGTTGGACGAGCAGGGCAGAGACGAGCTTCGAGAGGATCAGGTTCATATGGATGTGGTTGGGTCGGATGTCGTAGTCACCATAGACGCGGGGCTACTGGCAGATCAATGGCCGGGATTATTCCAACACAACCCTAGTTAGGGTTGTCACAACTACCACTAACAAACATTAAATGATGTCCAATAAAAATAAAGCGCCTATCCAAGAGCCAATAAGAACATTCATTGCCACATGGGCTTACAATAAATCTTCCTCTAGAAGATTGTTTCCCATATCCTTTTCTTTAGTTGCAAATTCAATGAACCTAGACATGATGTTGTTGAGCTCTTCCACTGGTGCACGACATATTCTTGACCTTACATTCAGCAACCTCCAAGTCAGCTATACATGTGGCGAGAGTCTTCTCCATTTAATGGCACTGTTTTGACAAGTAGTCATTAAAGTTCCAAATGATGTAGCTCCCTTCAAATGTTTTCTCTTAATGGAATTGGTAGCTCTGGAGTAAAAGGACTTCATCTTTTCTTTCAACATTTCAGCATTCATGTTTTCACCATTGCACTTATCAAATTTGAACATCTTTGTGACTGCCTCAAGGATTTCAACTTGGATTTCTTGAACCGATTCTTTTAGTTCTTGACATTCACACTTCACTTTCTCAAGGATATCTCGTTTCATAACTAATGCACAATACCATCCACAAAGTCAACCACCTCGTATGCTTTCATCACATTCCCTTTTACTAATGCTTGTCTAGAGATATCTTTCAACACTCGCAGTGGTGTGATAGTTTTTTCCTTGATGAAGTGAAATTCCTCATATATCGTATTCAAAGCCTGAATTTTATTCTAAATGGAAACAACTATCTCATAACTCTCCACGAACTCTTCAATGAACTTGTTTGCATCTTCAAAGACCTCCTCAATCCAACCCTTTGCTTCTTGAGTTGTCATCTTCATCACCTCTAAATTATCAATTGACTCCCTTGGAAGTTTTATGGGAGGAGAAAATGCTTGATCGCTCCATTGAATGGGATTCATCAAGTGTTGGATATATTCCTTTAATTGTCTATTTTCTTCCCTATATTATATTTTCTTCACCACAACTTTGTTCAATCTCTCTTCGAGGACTTGCATGGATCCATAGGCATCCTCAATCTCTTGCTTCTTTGTAATTGGCCCCAAGTCATGTTCTACGATGTCATAGTCTTGTGGAAGTATATCCTCTCTCGCCTTGTCAACTCTTGGAATAGCAATTTGTACTGTGCAATCGCCTGTACTATCCTTCGTGATTTTTGAACATTTCTTTGTTGCCCTTTTCTCTCTCTTTCCCAATCTTTTCCAAAATATTTTCAATATTATCAACCGGTTGTCTCACTATCACTTCCTTTTTCTTCATCCTTTCTTGCAACCATGCAAGTGCATTACACTCCCCGAGCTCATCATTTTGATCTTCTTCTTGATTTTCATTTCCTTGATTACCATCTTCTTGATTTGCTTGGGGTGCCACAATCATGTCCTCATTGAAGTCCTCGTCTGGGAAACCCATCTCACCTTCAGGAATGTCCTCAATATTAATCACATTATCATGTTTATCTAGGAGGTCTTCCCCTCTTTGAGAATGAGAATGCACTTCTTGCCCTTGTTGATCCACGGGAGACTTACTTGAACTTCAACTTCTGCTAGTCTCTAATTCTATTACAATTTCGGGAGATTCTTCATTATTTGCAATAGGTGTGATCTCCTTTTGCACGGAAGAGGTACTAGCCTTCGATTGAGTGACTTTCGATTTTTATTTCTTTGGTGGCGGTTCTTGACTTGATGTTTCCTTCCTTTTTGTGTCTTTAGTTTGTGAAGCTTTATCACTATCTTTGCCCTTCTTGCTACTTACACCCTCTTGCTTATTACTGACTTCTTGTGGTTGTTCAGATGATTCCTCTTTGGGCTCTTCCACATCTCTCATCAAGTCATAAGTCAAAGGAATTTTACTTTCCTTCAATTTCGCCATCTGCTGCCCAACCCAATCCTCAATGAATATTGTAATTGGTTTCATTAAAGTTTTTAAATCAATATCATGATCTTCAAACCAATCGATGAGATCAAGTTATTGCTTCCTTACTGTCTCGAAGTCACCTTTGATGTCTTCCATCATCCTCAAGTTGATCTGGAACTTGCATGCACTTGTATGTTCTAATCATTTCAACTGTCAATCTGAAGAACATCCTCTTTCTTACTTCATAATCATCAGACGTATCCGCCCAATAATCCTCCAAGTGTGGCACGTGTTTGTACTTTTTTCCAAAAGCCTTCCTTATTTGTCTATTTGAGTCAAAATTCTTCCTTGAACCATAGGATCCCCATTTTCTTCTTTGATGCCTCATCTGCTTGAAGTGACGGGCAAGTCTCAAGTGAATTCCAAAGTTGAATTGGAAATGTAACCCCCTGCTTGTGCTTGTGCTTGTGCTTGTGCTTATGTTTTTGGATTTTATCATATGAGAGCAGTTGTCTTGATACTTCCATCACCACAAGTTTGTTTGTTGGATATCTCAAGAGCCTCTTTGGACATAATGTATTTCCCAACACCCTTATGTAAGTGAATTTTGGAAACTAAATATACCACAAACCATATCTCTTGACCAACTATTCAGCTTCGTCAGATAGTCTCTTATGGGGTGTTTCTTCTAGTATTCTCACAATGTGCATGGTAAATGCATCATTGAATATCTTGAATTGATTGTTGTTGTGAAGATGCAACTGTGGATAACACTCATGGACAAAGAATTGTCTTGTTCCAATCCCGACTGGGCCCAAACATCTCAATCCCGGATATTTGTACATCATCGCCAGCATGTATACCATATACGAGCTCATATAAAATGTCTTTGACTTCTCCATTGTCCTTAATTGAAGATCTAGATTGTTGTTGATTATCTTTGCCCATTCAAACATCATCTCACCAATAGATATCTTGTCCATGAAGTAGAACATCCAAGGTTCGAAGACTAAGCCTTGTGGGCTTCACATAACTCTGCTCAACATGATGATAAGATTGCCATTATCCTCCAGAAAATCAGAATTAGTTAGCTTTGGCAACTTGGAGTGACGCTTCCTAGCTTCAAGTAGCCAATCATTGTTAATCACGGTGATGCAAGCATCAAGTTTGTTGTTGTAATACTTCAAGGCTTGTTCCTTCGTTGTGTAGATGCCAACTTTGTGAACCGGAATATTGAATGTTTCTCTTATTACCCGCTTTGTAAGTGATACCACCAACTTCTTCTTTGGACCATAGCGAATTGTTTTTGTTTGTGGATCATAGTGCTTGGCACATTCTATCACTAGCTCAGTGCACTGCATCGTTGGGGGAAAAGTTTTCGCTTGAAAAATTCCATTTCTCGCCATTCACCTCACCAACTTTGATTGATTGCCCCTGAACATTCGATCTCTGGCTCGTTCCATGTTGACTGGTCCAAGGTTTGTGTTGCTAATCTTCTTCTAGTTCGAGGTGAAGCTCGTCTCTGGAATCATCTCCTTCAAATCATGCTTTATATGGGCTTGTCTATCCTTCTTCGAACTTCCAGTCCTTCATCCTGACATCCTTAACCTGCAAAACAATAACACTTGTCAAAAAGCGTAAAAGGCAGCCTCGAGTTGATCAAAGAGGTCTGCAGGTTCTGCAATGTTGGCCTGTGGCTGGGATACACCCTGCTTCCACTGATCAGAAGCAAACTGGACATGAGTCACATCGACAATGGTACGACGACTCTCAGTACCCTAAACAAGCGCCTCAAGGCGACGGTACTCGAAAATCGTCAACATGCGCTGCTTCCAGGTGTTGTAGTTCTTGCCGTTGAAACACTGACTGCCTTCCAACATAAAGTTGGTGAGAGATGCCATTGCACGTTTTTCAATGAAAAAGCATGAAAACACAGAGATGGCACAAAGTTCGAGGCAGATTGACGAAAGACCCATAAAAATTGAAAAGACATCTAGAGAAGAGCACAAAAAACCCATATAGAATCTGTCGTCAGATTCTAAATCTGCTGGCTCGAAAAATGAGGCACGGAAAATGATGCATCCAAAAAAAATGAGGCTGACCTAGATGAGTTCTCGAAAAACCCACCAAGAATCTGCAAGTAGATTTCCAAGATGGCACATAATCTGAGAGTTTCGAATGAAACCCTAGCCGCTGGAAAAGAATCAAGAAATTGCAAAGATTTTGTAAAAAAATGGCAGATTTAGGGCAGGGCGTCACCATCCATGGGCTCATTTTTTGTCAAAAAACAGCTAAAAAATCACAGACGATCTCTGAAACCACGAACAGAAGGAGGTAGACGACACGAAAAAATGTGCAGGGCGGAGAAGGTTATTGCGGTTCTGCATAAAAAATGTGACTTGGTGTGCAGATAAGTCGCGGCTTGAATGCAGGAAACTGTCGCGGTTTCTGCAGAACAAAGAACAGAAGCCGCGAGCAAGGGTAAGGAGCCGCGGATTTGAGGCAAAACCGATTCTTCAACAAGAAAAAAAAATGCGAAAGACAGACTTTGCGATTTGCTGAGGAAAGAAGCTCCACGAATACCCTAGTCGGGTTTGTATAACAGAGAGCCTAAGCACGAATTTCACAGAGAATGATTTCGAAAAATAGCAGAAAATAGTCGTGTTTGTGAGGAAAAAACAAGATGCAAATTTTGAACACACTCGGGCAAAAAGCTTCAAAAATCTTGAACTAGTAATTTCAAAAAGAAATTAAAGATTTTCGAAGAGGCCAGGAATTTGCTCTGATACCATATTATGGTAAAATAATGAATGTGTTATTAAACAATGACCATGAATGATCAATATATACAAGTACATAAGAGAATGTTTCTATAACGAACAGGAGAGAGGAAATAGAAACATCCTGTAGAGAGAAAGAGAAAGTTTCCATAACAAACAAAAGGAGTTTATGGAAACATTACAAAAAGGAGTGACCATTAGAAAAAGACGGAAGAGAGAGTAAATTAGAAACTATCTAATATCTATTATCGTAATAAAAATGAGAGGAAGAATATGAGTTTCAGATTGTGAAGAAGAAAGATTGATCAGACATATAGTGCAGATTTGTGACTGTACTTGCAGCAGATCTATAAAAATTCATAATAAGTTTTCACATAGAGGTTGGTACCTCATTTTTGGGTGAAGTCGGTGCTTCATCCTAAGGAAGTTGGTGCTTCAGATTTTGTAGGTTGGTGCCTACACTCAAGTAGGAAGTTGGTGCTTCCAAGTGAGTTGGTGCTCACTATTTGTTTAAGGGGTTGGTGCCTCTTGTAGGTTGGTGCCTACATTGTAAAAGAAATAATAATATAAGCAAACTATTTGCCGTGGTTTTCTTCCACATTGGGTTTCCACGAAATATTTGTGTTTTGGTGTTGCTATGTGTACTTGTGTTTAAATTATTAAAATTTCATAAGTGTTAAATTGAAAAGTTATCTATTATACTGATTCACACCCCCCCTCTCATTATAATCAAGTGCTCTTCAAATCTTTCACTTGTCATTCTTTGAATATTCAATTAAGATAGAAGACATAATGAAATTTATGATAAATGCTCAAAATGGGTATTGCTATGCCCTGCATACACCCCTGCACTTTTCTAGTCAAAATAGGGCCCCCCTATTTTCTTTCTTGTCCATTGCTTTCTGGTTTTTCCCTTTTCTCCTTTTTCTTCCTTCCTTTTCCTTTGTTTTTCCTTGTCCCTTTTGTTTTTGTCCCTTCAGGGCTTTGGGCCCTAAAGGAACCTTAGGACTTTGTCTTCCTTTCAGGTCCAAATTTCCCGGTTTCCTTTTCCTTTTTGCCCTCTTTCCGGGTTTTGTTGTGTTTTCGGGACGTTGGGTCCCAAAGGAACCTTCTGTAGTCAGCATACAACATCTACTGTTATGTTTGATAATATTGGTTAATTATGGTTTTTTATACCAATGTCATAACATTAGCTTGTTACAATATTTGACTAATTTTTAACACAACTGACCTGCCAAGTTACTTGGTAAGCATTTGATATTATTTATAATTCTATGATTTTTAGTTTTCCCCTAAAGATACAAGTGCAGTTTGTAACTAGTGTCAGACAGTGCATAACTGTGCAAGAATGACTTATAGAAAATGGATCTACCTGGGTTATGAGAGTGAAATTCTTGCCTTCATTTTCACATTTCTTTTGCAATATAGATAGAGCATAATGACCCCTATTTGGTGCAGCATTGGCAACAACACACCTGTAGCATGAAAATGCCATAACAGAAGCTCCTTCAGAAGGTAGACAAAATAGTTGTTAAAATAATGAAGGAAATAATATTTTCAAACAAGAATAAGAACTTTGTGAATTCAAAGCTTAAAACTCTGTAGACAGCACTTGAGCTTATTATATGCATGCAGCATAACTGTTTAAGTTTATCATGAAACATTGGTTGTTATATGAAGATATTATATTTATTTGATCAATTGAAACCAACATGGTTTATAAAAGCTTCATTGTATAAATACATAATTGGATTGTAGTTGTAAGCAATGTGGGAAATTTATCTAGATTAAGAACCTTGCTGCTTCTTTTAGTGCCTTCCTGCTACATCTTTACTTCTTTACAACTGATAGAATTAGGTAATTCTTGAGTCAAACCTTCAAGTACAATTAATGCTCGGGAGAAAAAGGTTGACTTAAGTTATGAGGGACAAAATCGAGTCATAACAAAATATTCAAACAAAAAGATTGAACTGATTTCAGTCATCAATAACAAAAAGCAAATGAATGATCAAACATTTCCTAAACATGATTGTAGCTTAAAAGCTTTAGCACCAATATTATTTTAAACAGGATAAAACATTAAAAAACAATAAAGATAGGGTTATGAAAATGAATATTTTTCTTTTGGTCCTTCTAATTCACACTTTTTCTAATATTTCTGATTTTATCCAACCCATCTTTTTGGATTATGAACCTTCATTAGGACTTAAGTGAAACCCATATATAGGGATTTCACTCTCTAACTTGTGATGATGCAGATCGAAGGTCAAGAGCTCCAAATTGAAGTGTTGACCTTCGCAGCCATAAATCAAGCCAACTGAACTTACCCAAATGAACACTTACAAGAAAATCAAATAGAATTCCAATGGAAAAACAAATAAAAATATTTCATTATTCCTAAAAATTTGTTCACAGACAACTTTTCGCAAAATATTTTTGTTAACAATCTCTCTTTCATTTATATTGGGAATGAGGCTAGGAGAGACATGTCCCTTCATGTGACGTGTCTATTCATTATTATTTATAAGAAAGGACATTGCCTCTTCCCATTAATTATAATTTAATCAATCTTATAATGTTTCATCAATCAATTATTAATTAAGAATAATATAATAATTTAATATTGAATATTAAATTTCATATGATTAATAATAATATAACATATATAATATATTTAAAACAGTGCGAAAACAAGCAATAGATTTCAAAGAATTGAATTATTTACAGAATGAGCAAGAAGCTCATAAATAATACCAGAGTATTTACAAGAATAGCAAGTTTCTAATAAGAAACTGCTAAGAAGATCGAAGATGATCTGTCTAAAATAGAATGAGCAT
>MU223174.1:369304-391170 GCA_018584345.1 Thuja plicata | reverse complement strand
ATAATAATTTAATATTGAATATTAAATTTCATATGATTAATAATAATATAACATATATAATATATTATTATTAATCAACATATATTATATGTATTCTAATGATCATACGACTGAAGCTACAAACATTGACTATTTTGAACTAGCAAAATAGATCTTTTTTCCTATAAAAATTTGCACAAACGAAGTTCCATATTCATCTATCGGAATGCTTAATCAAACAATTTTTTTATTAGCAACCACATATTCTATTGTAAGCCAAAATCCAAAGGAAACCCAATCTTAGTGAAACCTCTCTGATCTTCACATTCACCTTTTCTTATTCTCTACAATTTTAATTTAATCCTTGCATGTCATTCTCTTAGTAAGGAGAATAGCCAGGGGGATGTGATTATTCGGGGTTAGTAGAATTCATGGCAGTGACATCAAGACATATATTGGGTGCACGTGAATTACTCATCATATCCCCAAAGCATTCAGATCATATGAAGAAATCACATGAAGACAAATAAAAAATAAATTTGGGTCAACATGGAAGAAGGCCTAAGTGACAGTTTGCATCGTCCCCGAATGCTGAAAGTCAAGATATGACAAAAAGAAGAATGGTGGAAACAAATAGAGGAATTGTACGACAGATTTTATCCCCTGTTTCTAAGTACCCATAGAGTAACTTGGGTCCTTTAGGGAGCACAGACATATAAAGACAAGTATGAGATAACACAAAAAAAAACACGTTAATCTAAAGATACGAAAAGGACTACTCTAGTAGTCATCCACCAACAGGTCCTCATCCTCCCAATCTAGATCATAAGGGGAGGGAGGGAGAGCTTGAAGAAGAACAACCGCTAAGGCAGCACTAGGTCCTTCACCAGCAGAAAGAACCAAGCATGAATTTATATTGATCTAAATCTTGTTGAACCTGTTCTAGCCATCCCCGAATCAAATGTTGCTACTTCTACTCTCCAGCCTAAATAGTGGGCCAAGACCATAGGTGGTCTTAATGATGATGAGCTCATTGAGGGCAGATCAGCTACAAACAAGAGCAAGCAACACAATACAGTAAATTTTGCTCTTACAACCAACATCCACAGTGTTTATAAGCCTCAATCTTATATAGAGGCTAAAGGTATACTTGAGTGGGAACAGACAATGGAAATTGAACACCA
Source organism: Thuja plicata (assembly GCA_018584345.1). Classification (NCBI taxonomy): domain Eukaryota; kingdom Viridiplantae; phylum Streptophyta; class Pinopsida; order Cupressales; family Cupressaceae; genus Thuja; species Thuja plicata. The sequence goes on along the minus strand of MU223174.1, from coordinate 390,007 downwards.
TAGTCTTCTAAAAAATAACACTTGGGCCCTTTCTGATCTTCCACCTGGGAAGAAGCCCATTAGCTGCAAATGGGTGTATAAAGTTTAGTACAAGGCTGATGAACCCTTGATAAGAACAAGGCTCAGCTAACTGCTAGAGAATTTACATAGAAAGAAGGCATTGACTATGAGGAGACTTTTTCTCCTACAACCAAAATGAGTATAATTCGCCTCCTCCTTGCCATGTTAGCCCAATTTCATTGGAAAGTTCATCAAATGGATGTCAAGGGTGCATTCCTCAATGGTGAATTGCATGAAGAAGTCTATATGACACAGCCTCGCAGATTCAAGGTTGTTGGTAAAGAACACCAGGTATGCAGACTGGTGAAAGCACTCTATGGTCTAAAACAAGCTCCTCGAGCTTGGTGCATAAAGATTGGTAAGTATATCGGTGATCAAGGTTTTCAGAGGAGTTCTTCCGATTCCAATTTGTATGTCAAAGACTCAAAACTATTGGTGGTAATATTCTTTTACTCGTCCCATATGTTGATGATCTGATTATTATTGGTAGTTCAACACTTTTGATCAAGCAGATCAAACAGAATTTGTTTCAGTCCTTTGACATGACAGATTTGGGACTTCTGCATTACTACTTAGGTGTTGAGGTTTGGCAGGCAAATGACAGTATTTTTATTTCTCAATCAAAGTATGCCAGGAGTATGCTAGACAAATTTCGGATGCAAATTTGCAAACCTACATCCACACCTATGGAGAAAGGGCTGAAGTTGTGAGCCAAATCAGATTCACCTCTGGTGGATGAATATGCATTCAGGCAACTCATGGGCAGCCTTATCTATCTCACTGCCACTAGACCTAACCTCAATTTTGTTGTAAGCTACATCTCGCTTCATGATAACCCCTAGAGCTAAACACTAGGTTGCAGCCAAGCGTGTGCTGATATATGTGAAGGGCGCTTCTGAATTTGGCATTCTGTACGACAAAAGCAAAGATCCTAGACTCATTGGTTTCATAGACTTAGATTGAGCAACTTCTATTGATGACAGGAAGTCTACATTTAGCTATGTCTTCAGTCTAAGAACTTGTGCTATCACATGAATTAGCAAGATACAGCAAGTAGTAGCTCTTTCCTCGACTGAAGCAAAACATTGGGGAACTGTTAAAGCAGCTTGTGAGGCAATTTGGCTTCGAAGGATACTTTCTGACATGCACATGTCTCAAGTAGGTCCTTCACCTCTATTTTGTGACAATCAAGAGGTGCTCAAACATGCCAAAAATCTAGTCTTTCATCAGGGGACCAAGCATGTTGAGCTTCACTGTCATTACATCCGCAAGCTTGTAGAAGATGGATCAGTACAATTACAATATGTTCCAACTAAGGATCAGACTGCAAACATTCTCACTAAGTCCCTAGCCCTGGACAAGTTCGTAAAATTTAGGGGGCAACTTGGTGTAGTTGACAGATTGACCATTAAGGGATGGTATTAGAATATTAGAATAATATATAATTTAATGGTCAATAATGTATTTTTAGGTAGATTAGATTTGTTTCTAATCTAGTCTTCAGTGTTCGATTGTTTCTTTAGGAAACATCAACAATGTAATTGCCTATGTATGTACATTTTATTCTTTCAATAAAATCAAGCAATTACCATTGTTTTAACAGTCTTGATGTCCTCACCACAATCCCTAAAGCATTCTAGGTCGTAAAGCTCATAGAAGAGATTCAGAACACTTTGACAATCGCAAGAATAAACAAGAAAGAGGTAGACTACAAAGGAAAGTTGTTTTAACTTTTATGATCTGTCTTAAAAGTCTCCACAAATTTAGACAGAAGGGAAGTTCATGTAGGAGTAGAGATATTGATGCACTATGAAAGGCGGTCAGGCCCCTTGAGAACTCAATACCCTTAACTCCACTTTGTGCAAACCATTGAAGTTCCTCAACCTCTAAGCTTGCTCAATGGGATGGGCGGATGTGTATGTAAGAGGCACTAGTTAACAAATAAAAGTATTTAGGTGGCAGAAGACAAATACACAAATTATAAGGGCTCTCTAGTCAACCCCATACACTCTCTCCCGAGAACCCATGTGCGGGTCGTAGACTATAGTGCGGCGCGCAAACATCTCGTATGGACAACGTATGGAAATATGTACTAGAAAGGCGCCAAATAAGAGGGAGTCATTTCGCTTGCTAGATACATTTTATCAAGAATGAATGCAGAAACGTAAAGCAACAAAGAAGCGATTGAAAGGACGAAAAGCAAGAGAAGGAATACTTACAAGGGTCCAACGAATGAAGCCTCCAACACAATTGTGTTCTCCTTTATTGTGCTTGCACACATGCAACCGAGGACAGAAATATTGGGGGTGGCTGTGATAAGAGGTTTGCCAAGGTCAAACCCTTGCTTTAGTGTTCCCACCTCCACGAATAGCAAAGGTAGATTGATAAAATGATAATGGAAGTTGAGTAAAACAAATGCAAAGAAACTCTGCTACTACCAAAGACAAATGGAATGAGAGGATGAAACTCCCCTTCAACACCACAAACCAAAGGCTTGTCGGAGTGAATAAGAACGTGAACCTCCCAAGCAATCAAACTTCAATACATACAACAGTGGTGCAGTGGTGGTGAGCAGATGATTGAAAGAAGCAACAGAAGAACAAGAACAATAGCCAAGAGCAAGAAAACATTCTAGAGAGTAGAAGTGTAGCCAAGAGAGTGTAGAAGCCCCTCAAATGAAACAAAAATGGGCAAATAAAGAGACTAGGCATCCTCCCGAAGCCGATGGGTGTCCAGAGAGGCGTTACATTGCCAGAATTAGCAAGTGTAACATCTCAACAGCCACCTTCAGTCAAGACATTCAGGACGTGAATGCACAGCGAGCAAACGTCTCAACAGTGCATGGGTGTCTACAACAATCAAGACCAAAGCGATTGAAAAGACAAGTGGCGAAAGGTGGCAAAGTGGGTTGAGCAAACTCATGAAGTGGAATTGCGACCATTGTCTTTGATTTGGCTAAAGGTTTTATGTGACATGGTATTGCACTAGGTGCAATTTATGACGTAACACTTATTTTGAGGTTTTGTCTGGTAAGCTTTTTCTGTTTTTGTATGGATCCTACGGCCTTTTTAATGGCTTGGCAAGATGGTATACTTCTTAGATAATGATGTATTCCTTTCTTAGGTGGAGGCTCCTATACATATCCTTAAGTATTAAATCTATAAATTATATATATGTTTTATAATGTAAATCAAAATAAACAAACAAAAACATAGGCTGGTTCATCAAACTTTGCCAAGGTATGTCTATTATCTGTTCTCAAATAAATTAATAATACTAATTTCCACAGCTATGTTGCTTCTAAAAACTAGAAACAAGCACTGCGTGAAAGAATAAAACATGTTACATGATTCAACATGTGCACAAAAATTGAAGTTTATATATAACTTCTCATTAGATTCGTTTTATACTTGGGTGTATCCACATTTATATAGAAGAACAGAAGAGGCTATGGGCCAATCATAATATGTATCTGCAATTACAAGAGTTAATTAAGTTTGACCAACAAAATTACTCAGAAAGTCAAGAAAAAAGAAGAAATTAAATCATATCTCACCTTCTATAATGATAAAACTCCCAAACAAGTGAAGGATCAGCAGTAAATGCCTCGGGAGTGGCCAATTCCTTCATGACAATAGAAGACAAAGGTCAGCCCACAAATATTTGGCACACCAATTCAACAGAGAAAATTGAAGGCCAAAAAGATACCATTGCACTCCATGTTCTCCATAGTCCACCTGCTCCTCGAAAAGTAGGAATACCAGATTCTGCTGATATTCCTGCTCCTGTTAGAACTGTAATTTTCTGCAACAGAAATGCTGTGGAAGTTCTCATTTGATGCAGAGACAGAAAAAATAGTTTCATACATCTAAATCTTCAGGCTACATTTCAATAGCATATTGAGAAATCATATTCCACAAGGTTAATATGTAACTCGTTCATTTCATTTCAATAGTTAACTGAAAACCTAGTCCATAAGATATGTGTCAAAAATAATAGCCCTAAATATTTTAATAAAACAAACACACCGAGGGTCACGATGGATCCATGGAGTAAACTACAAATGCTCTATCACATGATTATAGATTATTTCATTCAAACAAATATACAAACCACCAAAAAAATATTGATAACTTACTTTAGATAATTGTAAGTGCTTCATGATTGTTTTCAGAACAAAACTAAATTGGACACATGTCAATGTAAAAAACATAATGTCTACAAATCAATCCCATATGTTTAAGATCTATACATGCATCCTCGGTTGATTTTTGTGGTATACTGGACCTCCAGACGTTTTGCTCAGTCTGTATGGGAAACAATCTCTTTGATCAGTTGGTCAACCACAGTATTTTTAGTATATGATATGGATTTAAATAAAAATTGTAAATGAGGTCAATGCCTCAGGAAAAGGATAAAGCTAAACTTGCTTATTAGCTATGCAAATAATTCTCAGGTAATGGTGGATAAGAAGGTTTTGAGACACAATTAAACATGGCTTGGCCAGGAAAATCTCATACATATAATAGCACTAAGTATTATAAGAAAACACACACCAAAGGTCACAATACATCCATGGAGTAAACTACAAATGTGCTATTATATGATTATACATTTATTTCATTCAAACAAATATACAAACCAACCAAATAAAATATTGATAACTTACTTTAGATAGTCATAATACTTTATGATTGTTTTTAGAACAAAATTAATATGGATACATGTTAAAAATATAATGTCTTGATTTTTGTGACTTACTGGACCTGCAGGCTTTTTGGTCTGTCTTTATGGCAAACAATCTCTTTGATCAGTTAGTCAGCCACAGTAATTTAAATGTATGATATGGAATTAAAAAATTTAAAAAACGAATATGTGGCAAAGCCTCAGCAAAAGGACAAAACTAAAATTGCTTATCAGTTATGCAAATAATTTTCAGGTAATGGTGGCCAGAGGATGGTGCTGAGACACAACTGAACATGCCTTGGCCAGGAGTCTCATACATATTATATGAGAATTGAAGATGAAACCATTGGAGCACAGTATCTTTTTTTTGAAAGAATTGCATACTACCAAAAAAGGAGTACTATCCACACTCATGCTGAGCAACAAGAGTTATGGACATAGCCATCCAAACAACAAGGAATATAAAATTAGATTGTCATCTTAGTACAAAAAATCAAAGATTACATGTCCCAGCTTTCACTGTATCTGTCCATGTCATAGATTCCAATTGGAGGGGTGATCTCTGAGATGTTGTCAATGGATCTCAGCACCTCCAATCCACCATATTTTTCTGGTTTGAAACTCTTTTCTTTTAAGCACATATCCTCCAGAAGTTTATCATCGGTGAAGTTCTTATTGTATCATTTTTGAAAGTCTACATAATTTTAACAAATTTATCTTCTTCTTTTGCATATGGTCAGTACTTTTCTGTTTTAATTTTTGTGGGAAGCTAGGGCATCACACTAACATCTACATGTTGAGCATTTGTCAAGGAAAATCGGACTAACGGGTTAGGGAATCAAACATGTTTGATAAAATATGATCATCTTTGCTCAGATTAAGGGTTATATTCCATTATTTTCTTTTATTAATCTAAAGGGGAGGTTCATCTGACGTGAAATTGTAGGGTATGCAATTTACGACATTACAGGATGAGCCAGCAAATATCAAGCATTATCCACACATCGATAAAATGGTCACAGGTAAGGAGGAACCTTACTTCCTTAGAACAATTGATTGTTAGGCGAACTACAATGATCAATGATGTGATTGTTCCAATTTCAAATCCTCAAAGATGCCATTGAGGATATTAGTGCTTACAATGTGGTCTAGGTTGTGACAATGCAATATATGCGTGTAAAGAAACCAAGAGATTAGTTAAGCTCCCTACAAGCATAACTATTAAACATCTTGATTTTGTGCATGCCAAGAACAACGCACTCAAGAACATCACCAAAATTTAGCTGATCAAATAGGTTTAGTTGATATGAGAGATGAACAGATGTTTTTTTTGCAATCACCACTCGCATGCGATATTTGGTTCTTTAAAAAGGGATTTGTCAAGTCTATCAAATCCAAATATGCATCCTACTTTTTTTTGGAGAGAAAGATTAAGTTGTAGGAGCCCTTCCATTAATGATCATAACACAAGAATGGAATCAATGGGCTGAGTCCAAAGCAGAACAAGGGTTAAGGATGAATGAATTGGTGAAGAGTGACACTTTCTAGTCAAATGCCAAATACATAACCCCCATCATATCCACTAGACCAAAAGAAGACGGAGAGATCTCACCTTGCAGCTCTACAATGAGCACTTTCATCCCATCATTCAACAAAGGTGGGTGAAGTTGAAGATTCATTTGCACATGGTCACCTAAGCACTAATCCTAATTCGGTATGAGCAGAGGCCTAGTAGGCTTCTCCCGTACATGATGTGGAGGTGAAGACAAGCATCATGAAGGCTATTACAAAAATGTACAATATAGAGGAAGCCACATTGATACAACACTAGGGAACTAGATTTGCCAAACTTAAGGGCTATATGAGTTCAACAATATAGGTAAGGAAACTCTAGCACAAGAGAACCTAATGGGTTGGTGGCATTTGCATGGCCTCCATTATTGATGCACACACTAGCCATTTTATTTTATTACAAGTTAACAGTTCCTTTGCTGCTGAGAGACACTAATCTACATAAAGTCTCATCCACTCTATCAAAAGGAATAAACTTACCACTAGGAAAGCAGAGAAGCTTGCAGTTGTACATAGTGCCTAGCATCTCATCAATCGCAAGACAATTGAGTACAATAAAAGTCTAGCAAAACAGAGTGATGTAGAGCTCAATGAGCTAGACAAATCTAGTAGTTCTAGCAATTAGGAGTATACCACAACATTTTATTGAGCAATGACATGCCATTTTCATCAAATCATGAGTTAGTTTAGCCATTATATTTTGTATGTTACTTTGTTTCTAGAACATGCTTAATAATATAGATATTACACTACACATGCTAGCTGAACATTAGAACAATTAATTATGAATTATCAAACTTTGTACAAAGTTCAGCTTTTTTTTTACTCATATTGTTCACATAAATGATGCATTGCAATTTATTTTTACTATATTTTGTCATTATTTGATCAAATATTAATCTTTATAGAGTTTTTTCAATACTCATCCTCCACCATCCCCAACATCTGAATTTTTTTTGCCATCATCAAAATTATATCCCTCGTCCCCAAAACATAGAGAAATACCAGATTTTACCCTTTTACTTAAAAAACAATGGACACCTTGCCAAATTTTGCCTTAGCTAGTGTAAAGTCCATTTCATCATATGGAATCTATTACAATGAGTAATTGGTAAAAATCTGAATGAATATTATTGAGAGCAAAGCTCAAATAAATAGACTGTACACAGGATACAAAGAGGCAAGTTTCTAAAATAGAAACTACCAGAAAGATCAAAGAAGATCTTAACAAGATATTTACAATAACGAGCATTAAAACTAAAAGGAATAAGATATTATTCTAATACCCTCCCTTAATGCTCAATCTATCAACGACACCAATAGACCCCCTGAATTTTACAAATTTATCAGAACTTAGAGGTTTGGTGAAAATATCGGCTGGCTGTTCCGAGGTGGGAACCTATAACAACTGGATAGATCCGTCGTCAACCAATTGTCGAATGTAATGACAATGAAGTTCTATGTGTTTGGTTCGTTCATGGAAGACAGGATTCTTGGCAAGTTTGAGCACTACCTGATTGTCTGAAAACAAAGGAGTCAGACCGGTTTGAGATATTTGCATATCTGCAAGCACCCAGCGAAGCCAAATTGCCTCACAAGCTACCTTAACAGCTCCTCTATATTCTGCTTCAGTCAAAGAAAGAGCCACTGCCTGTTGCTTCTTGCTAGTCCAGGTGACAGCACCAGATCCCAAACTGAACACATATCCAGAAGTTGATTTCCGGTCATCAACTGAGCCTGCCCAATCTGAATCTGTGAACCCACTGAATCTAGGATCATCACACTTGGTGTAAAGAAGGCCATAATCCGAGGTGCCTTTCACATAGCGCAGGACACGCTTCGTTGCTACCCAATGCTCAACCCTGGGGGCTGTCATGAAGCGTGATATGTAGCTGACTGCAAAACTGAGGTCAGGTCTAGTGGCAGTGAGATAGATGAGACTACCCACGAGTTGTCAGAATTGGGTTTCATTCACAGGAGGAGAATCAGACGAGGTGGACAATTTCAGCCCAGTCTCCATAGGTGTGGAGGCAAGTTTGCAATCCTGCATGCGAAACTTGTCAAGCAAGCTTCGAGCATCTTTAGACTGAGAGAGGAAAATGTTGCGGTCAGTCTGCCAAACCTCAACACCCAAACAATAATGAAGAAGCCCTAGATCTGTCATATCAAAAGTTTTGCACATATCCTGTTTGATTTCAAAGATCAAATGTGCGGAGTTCCCAGTAATGATTAAGTCATCCACATAGACAACAAGAAAGAGTATATCATTACCAGAGTGTTTGATATACAGATTACTGTCTGAAGGACTACGCTAAAAACCACGAGTAAGTAAGTACTGATCAATTTTTAGATACCATGCCCGAGGGGCCTGTTTAAGGCCATAGAGTGCTTTCTGGAGTTTACACACTTTGGGTTCTGAACCAGCAACCTTGAAACGGGGAGATTGCGTCATGTAGACTTCTTCCTGCAGGTCACCATTGAGGAAGGCACTCTTGACGTCCATCTGGTGGACTTTCCAACCATACTGAGCAGCAATGGTGAGAAGAAGGCGAATAGTACTCATCTTAGCAATAGGGGCAAAAGTCTTCTCATAGTCAATGCCTTCTTGCTGTGTGAATCCTCGAGCAACTAACCTGGCCTTATATTTGTCTAAGGTACCATCTGCATGATACTTGACCTTATAGACCCATTTACAGCTAATGGGTTTCTTCCCTTGAGGGAGATCTGACAGACCCCAGGTGTGATTCTTTTGAAGGCTTTGGAACTCAACATCCATTGCCTGTTCCCATTCTGGAATCCCTTTGGCCTCGGCATATGTCTGAGGCTCATAGATACTGTGGATGTTAGCCATAAGAGAAAAATTGACTGTGTTATGTTGGATGCCCTTATGTCTAGAAGTTCTACCCTCAATGAGCTCATCAAGACGAAGATCACTGATAATTTTAGCCCACCATTTAGGGCGAAGAGTAGAGGAGCCAATAGGAGGAGCAAGAGGAATAACTGGAGGAAGTGGATCAGGATTAGGAGCAGGAGGAAGGTGCTCATCGACCGGAGGAAACTCGGGTGGTGCATTGTTGAATACAGAGTTTGCATCATCCCTCCCATCAGGTGAACCAAGAGGAAGATCAATACCCAAGTCATATGCCTTCAAAGGCTGATCCTCAGAATGGTGCTGAGGAAAAGGGCCTCGGTCTTCATCAAAAACAACATCACGACTGAAAAGAACACGATCAGTGTCAATATCGATCAAGCGGTAAGCCTTATGGTTGTCACTGTACCCTGTAAACATGAGCTTCTGACTCTTGGAATCCAACTTAGTGCGCTTAGCATCAGGAATCCATACATAAGATAAGGAGCCAAAAACTTTCAAGTGGCTAATCCTAGGTTTGCGACCAGACCAGGCTTCTTCAGGAGTCTTATTTTTAACAGCATGAGTAGGTGACCGATTAAGAAGATAAACTGCGGTGAATACTGCTTATGCCCAATATTTCTTAGGAACGTTTCTATGTTCCATCATAGACCTAGCCATCTCTGTAATGGTGTGGTTGCGACGTTCTACAATGTCGTTTTGCTGAGGGGTGTAAGGTGTGGTTAACTAACATTTTATGCCATGAGTATCACAGAAAGTGGAGAAGGCAGAAGAACAAAACTCCCCCCATTATTAGACCTAAGAGTAATAATAGAAGAACCTGACTCTTTTTCAACTAAAGCCTTAAATTTATGAAATACAGTAAACACATCTGATTTTTGCTTTAGGAAATACACCCACATTTTACTACTGAAATCATCAACAAAAAGCAAGAAATACATGTACCCAGTAACAGAAGTAGGATTCATAGGACCACATACATTAGCGTGGACTAGTTGCAGTACCTTAGAGGCTCGCCATGAGTCACCATCCTTGAATGGTGTCCGGTGCTGCTTCCCAGCCTGGCAAGCTTCACAAACTCGATGATGTTGAGTCTGAATATCAGGTAGGCCATGTACTAAGTCATCCCAAACAAGTTGTGCAAGATACTGAATATTTAGGTGACCATATCGTTGATGCCAGAGACTGGTGAGAGAGGAAGAGTGGGCTGTAAGAGCATGCTCAAGAGAATCACCTGTGTCCACAAGTCGATAGAGACCATGATCCTCAATGCCAACAGGGAGGGTGATGCTAGAAGCACGATCAACAATCGAGTACTTATGTGCACTGAAAATAACATCCATGGGACGAGAATGCCGCATAATCTGACTGACTGAAAGGAGATTAAGTTCCATACCAGGAACGTAGTACACATTGAGGAAGAGGAGACGTCGTCCACCAGACTCTATCTGAACGTTGCCCTTGCCGACAATAGAGTACTCTTCAACACCTCCAAAGATAACTGAGTCCGTGTTGGGAGAGAACTCAACAAACCAATCATGTCTGTGAGTGAAATGACGAGAAGCACTAGAATCAATGTACCAGGCAGAAGACTTCACATGGTCTGCAGGTCTTTTAGCCATGAAGGCATAAAAGGCAGATTCTTGTTGCTCTGTGTGCTCATCAACATTTGCTTGGGGCTTAAACCCTCCCTGCTTCCGTTGTTCGGAAGCCAATCTGGTACAGCAATCTTTGATCAGATGACCAAATTTGTGACAGTAATTGCACTGCACCTTTTTCTTAGAGCCATCCTGAGATTGAGAAGGGCCCTTCTGCTGAAAGGACTGATATGACTGAAATTTGCCCTGATCCTTGTGAAAGGATTGGACTACAAAGGCCTACTCTGAGGAGGACGAGGTGGCACTGCTACCAAACTGTTGTTTCCAACGATCCTGCTGCAGAAGTTTGGTGCACAACTCTGGGAATTTCAGATCCACATTAGTCGAAGTAATGTAGAGTTTCTATGAAGTGCTCATAAGATGATGGTAGACTTTTTAGAGTAATGACTACCATATCTTCTTCCTCTATCTTCCGACCGATAGCTTCAAGCTGATCGCGAATGTCTTTAATCTCCGTGAGATGCTCCTGTAAGGACATGCGTTCATCCATCATGATGGAGAATAGCTGGTTCTTCAGAAAGAATGCGCGACTTTTGTCGGATGTCTCATGCAACTCCTTTAGATGCTTCCAGATGTCGGCAACAGATTTGCCAGACAGAATCTGAGGCAGTTGATCATCGATGACAGAGAACTTGAGAAGCATAACAGCTTCTCGATTCCGATCGTCAAACTTGTCCTGATCTGCAAGGACAGAGGTCGAACGAGTCTTTGTGCCTAGAACAAGCACATCCAGGCGACGGTACTCGAAGATGGTCAACATGCACTGCTTCCAGGTGTTATAATTGCGGCCGTTGAATCGTTGATTGGCTTCCAGCATTAAATTGGTGAGTGACGCCATCTTGCACGCTTCCCAATCTAGAAAAGACGAAAAATAAAGAGGAGGCGCGAACACGGGATTCGAAACACGAATCTGAATGCAGGAAACAGAGGCTGAATCAGGTACAGACTGCAAGAATTGATGAAGTACAGCGGGCACAGATTTCAAGAAAAAAAATTTCGGCTGACCCAGAAAAATCCGACAAAGACCCAAAAGGAAGCTAGAAAAACCCAAAAGGAATCTGAAATCGGATTTGAAATCCACTGGCACAAATTTCGAGGCACAAAAAACAATGCACCCAAAAAATTTGGAAAATGACCCAGTTGAGCTTTCGAAAAACCCAAAAGGAATCTGCAGGAAAATTTGAAATCCGGCACGAAAATTGAGTTTCGAAAGAAACCCTAGCCAGCTGATCAATTCTTTAAAAAATTGCAAATTGTTGGCTAAAAATGGCGAATCTGATCCAGAAAAAAAGAGAAACCACCAATGGTGGTCGTTAGGGCAAGGAACCGTCATAGATCGTGGAGATAGACAGCGATGAAAGGCAGAAGAAAGTCGTTTTTAAGCAAAAGGAGCCGCGAATTGCAGGAGCCGCGAGATGCAAAACAAAACAATCACGTTTTGTCATTTTCATGAACTCACGCCCAGCAAAAACGACTTAATGGCGTCCAACAGTAGAAGAAAAAAAACCACGAGTCCTAGTCGGGTTCTGCAAAAACGGCCCAGCAAAAACAAAAAGCTTGTTTTTTTTCAGATCTTTAAAAAATTTCGAAAATTGAAATTTTTAGAAAAAGAAAAACGAGATTTTTAATCTTTATGCTCTGATACCATATTACGATGAGTAATTTACTAATTGGTAAAAATCTGAATGAATATTATTGAGAGCAAAGCTCAAATAAATAGACTGTACACAGGATACAAAGAGGCAAGTTTCTAAAATAGAAACTGCCAAAAAGATCAAAGAAGATCTTAACAAGATATTTACAATATTGAGCATTAAAACTAAAAGGAATAAGATATTATTCTAATAGAATCCTCAAGTTTACTAGCCTCACAAACTTACACAAACATTTCTTGATGAACAACACAGAGGAAAGAGAGTCATATTCTATGAAATTGTATGAATAACTCAATATGTATATAATCATAAGATGCCAAATATATTAGAGAGTTACCATATACCGGTAAAATAATTGCTGTGTGAAGTAGGCAAAGTGAAGATGCAAAATAACTAAAGTGAAGTCTTCTATCAGCAACATGAATGAAGTAAAGAGTCTCTACTAAAAACTGTGTATGTTTGATTTACATCAACAATTTGGATCACACTCTATGATCCATCATCTGGATAATGAGATCAAGATGATGAGAGAATCACAAGACAGTTCAATATAAACACCAATAAGAACAAATAATCATTAATGAACCAAGGTACTCACACATTTTTCAAGGAAGAAAAAATTGGGCATCACACTGATCAAAGCAATTAATCATAATAAATTTTTCATAACCGGAAAACTTCAGGAAAAAAGAAAATATGATTGGAAGTTGGGATGGGGAGAATGGCAGCGAAACTCCTCTTATCTCAAATTGCTACTCTATTTTCTGATTGTGTTTAATGTATCTGAGTCCAAAAAAAAATTGGCCTTTTTCAGGCTCTCAAGTGCTTGGTTGTCATGGTTTCCTATTGCAGCTCATAGCATGGAGTTGGATGATTCTTAATGGGTTCATTTTTTTTTGTTTATATTTTGTACTCAAAGTCCTCAATAGCTCAATTCTCTTCAATAGTGATCTCACTGTGTTCTTAGGTTTTCTAAAAAATTCCAGTGACATTGAGTGGCACCAATAGTTCCTTCTCAATGCTACTAATGATGCCAATGTTGCTTTCAAACAAAACCTTTCTGCAATATACAGTTCCTGTGAACAGAGGCATGGCCAAGAGCACCTGCAGTGGCAAACTGCAACTGAGAAACTTCACATTCCACATGGCAATAGTTTTTGTTACTTTTTGTCTCTATCAAATTTCTGTTGGTGATATTTTTGTACCACAGAGCCCATTTGAATGGAAAAATGGCTTTCTAGGATTGTCTACAAATATTTTACTCGGAATAGTGGGCAGGTTTCAAATGGCATATCCAATTGCCAATTTAATGTCTGAACTTCTTTGGAGTTTGAGTCTCCTCCCTATGCATCCTTTATTATTTCTATCATAGAGAACATTACTCATGAATTCTTTGGTATTTGACAGGAACAAAATCCTTTGCTGGTCCCTTTTTGACTCTGGGCCTAATTTTTAATAAATCCATTGAGGGAAAAATAAAAGAACATATTTTATAAGCTACAACTTCTTGTTTAAAATATTTGGTGTTTTGTGCAGATAAAAGCATGGCAGGTTCCCGTGAATGCAAAATTCAGACATAGATAAGGTTCACTCATTAGGGTTCAATTTTTATGATCTCTCAAAGACCTAGTCCCTCCCTATGCAGAAATTGGCTGTTCATCGAAATTTTAAATTTGTGTAATAGAAGACTAGCATAGGGGCCGATTATAAATAGGCCAACTCATCAAATCCTTCACACAGATAAAAAGGGCAGTGACAAATTTGACAAAGCCATCCCATTATCAAAAAATATTGCAATTGCAATTTACTATTTAGTTAATATGATCATTTATTGTTTTTTGACATTTTCAAGTATTATCCCTATGTTAGTCCCTGTGGAATTATTAGGGGAGGAAATTGGGAAAGACATACTTCTCAATAGTCAGAATGGCAAAAGTACAGGCCTTCTGCATAAATTGAGAGCATAATAATAAAAATGTTGCTTTCCCATGAAACCATCACTTTTCAGTTATCTTGCTTGACACAATAAATGACCGATGCCATATCAAACAAATGCAGAATCAAAAGGAAAACTAGCCTCTGCTTACTTATTGCCTTCTCTACTTATTTTCATTTAGAAATTAAGTATCTGAGTTCCCCAAACCCTAGTATCATACAGATCATCTCAATCTTCCATTGATAGAAACAAGGGAAGGAAAGATCGATTTGTCATTTATCATATCTGTGTGATTGTTGGTATTTACTTATTGCTCCACTGCCCAGACTCTAGAAAGAAAGAGTGAGCACAAGGGACTCGCTGGAAACAAGGAATGAAAGATTGATTTGCAATAAATCATGTTTGTGCAATTGTTGGAATTTACTCATTGCTCCACTGCCCAGACCCTAGAAAGAGTGAAAGGGCTGCAAGGGACCAATGTAGGTCAATGGAACTGAAAAGTGCAAGTAGTTATAAAAGCTAATCAGTAGTGCTTAAAAAGACTTCAACAATCAAACAATGGTATTCACGACTAAATCTAAAGCTATGAAGCAATAGAGCAAACCTTGGCTTCTCTACAATGAAATTCACAAGTTGTCTAATATAACTTACGTGTAGAGTAGTATGTAAATTATCCAAGAATTTCAGATCTTGTTATGAGGAAAATACAAGATCCTTGTCAAGCCACTTCACGTGAGTTCATGGAAAGCAGGTGCTTGCTACTAGATAGCCTTTGAACTCCTCACTTAAGCCACCAGCATCATGAAATCAGGGTCATCTATGTAGCAGCTAAACCTAAGAGGTTTTATGTACCAAAACCATCCAGTGTATACACATGCCAGAAGCATAAGCTATGTTCCTTGCTCCCCTGCTGGAGTCAAGGCATGGGACCCCATCGCAAGGTTGAGGGCTGGTACCCTGGCCAAATTTTTTGAGGACTATGCAATCATGATTTCAGTTCTGCCACCAAATTCCAAAGTTGTGCCAACTTTTCAGTAACTGCTCAGAAACGGACCACTTCATCTTGACTGGAATCTATTTGCTAATTCTACACTCTGTGAACTAATATGTATTGTCCTTCCCTCCCCCAGGAAGAGATAGGGGTATGCATTCTACAACCACTCTCAGAAATTTGTTGTGTACAACATTCATGGATCAATGTAATTTGTATTAATTTTTTATTGGTCTCAAACACAGTTTACATTTTTGCTGCACTCTAAACCTTGTTTACAAATTATGTTCTCCACAGTACATTGTAGAATGCAGTTTTTGGGTCCTGTCCCAACAAATTTCTCTTGGGAAGCCCTTGTCACTTGGAAATTAACAAGGCAAAATTTGGGGCTCGCTATTAAAGGGTATTCACTCACACACGCTACAAAAGCTTGTCCTGGCCCAGTTTTGTGGCATTGAGAACAATTATGAGTGTAACAGCCCTTACTAATATAAGCCATGCTATTTCCAGTAGCACAGACCATAATGCTGAACAAAGAGTCCAAAACATATGCATGCAAAGTAGTGTAACTCTCAAAACAAAGAAAACAATCACTAGATAATCTTCACATGATCATCACTCTTTAACAAATGAAGGGACAACTTACCGATGCCTTCGAAAGAACTTTAGAGAACTCTGTCAGATCCATCCCAGAGGAAGATGACGCCATTCTGTAAACCAATTGTAATAGCAAAAGATATGGTGACTGACAATTGCCAGTAGGCTATTTCTTTCAACCTTTCTTTGCCATAAAACTGATAATCATAAAACTTAAGAAAAACATAAAATAATAGGCTTGAAATTGTCAACAAAATCAAGAGACCAATAATTGTTCTAGAATCTAAACTTAAGTAATGTTCAAAATTTGCCTAATTTCAATTTTCAGTCCTAGCAAGCAGATAAGACTAGGTTTTTATATTAAACAAGAATAAACTCAAGGAAAAATATTATTGGAGCAACAAGCAAAGTGGCCTTGCATGTGAGAAAAAATTGATGGTTATGTCTTAGCTAGAGCACTACTAGGATGGTTAATCTCCCACTAAGTTCTTGTTACCAGGTGCAAGTCTCAGCAGTAACTGTTGCTGCAATACAACGGTTCATTCCACTCATATCAACCACACAACTTCACCCCCTGAGCATTCCTCGGTGCAGTGACTTCTAAGGAGACCATTCAACCCTAAACCATCAAGAGGACAAGTAGGTCGATAGTAGAGCACTCCAGCAGCAAAGAGGCTGTCTTAGGTTTGAGTCATTGATGTTCCATGGAAAATAACAAGAAATAATGACTACTTTTGTGTAAAGTGGACCAGTGCGACCCGGAAATATGGGCGCTTGAATAAATAGCTCCTCACAAAAGGTCATTCAAGGAAATGACTGGAGAACTAATGTGCCAAGTGGTGCATTCAAAGTCAAGAAATAGAGTAGAAATGGATAATTCAAAGAATGACTGGGATATTAGATACCCTAAAAAATAATTTGGAATTATATTACTGTCATTTGACTGTGGCAAACCATACATTGAAAATAATATTCAATAATGTTCAATTATTTTTCCGAGTATAAATTGAAAACAGAATTTAACATTTTCAATTTTTGTATAACACAAGACATCCTGTCTCTAATAAAAAATCGTCTAACTTCGTTGTCTATATAGCGCTGTGTTTGGGTTGATAAGGGGCAGATTTACAGTGCAATTTAGCAACCTGGGTTTTGTAATGCAATTTGCAGGCGTCATATAGAGTGTCAGGCATAAACAAGGTTGACTTTCTTATATCAAACATTATGCAAGAGGAAACAATACAAATAAACATGCTAGGCAAGATTCAGCTGTACAATTATAGTTTACCTGGTATTGCTGTAATTAAGTGGGTAGGCTAAAAATCTGTTAATTGAGCCAGCCTTGATCGTCGAAAGAATCGATCCTCCTCCACAGAATAGTCTCTGCACCATAATTCATATATTCGACGGCTTATTCTCATTTAGTTTGGGGGTTTTCCGCAATGTCTTGCTAGAAGCACATGCTGATAAATCTGGTTGTGAAAAATATTTATCTCAATGATTTTATGTTCATTAAAACGTTTTATTTTTATCCTCCTTCTATTTTATTTTGTAATTTAGAACATAAGACTTATTGTGGACCTTGGTCCCGGCTAGAGTGGAGGTTTTCTTCTCCGTTCTTTCCTACCAATGCCCGCAATGAAGGAGACAATGTATCTTTACAAATTTTCAATACAAAAACTATGGCCTAGCTTTTTTATAATTAAAAAAAAAACACGTTTTATTTTTATGTTCATGTGTTTTTTGGACGTCATTAAAATCATTCATTCATTCATTTAGAATCAATATATCGATAAATGTGAAGGGTGGTTAAACATGCAAAATGGTGAGGGTATCTAGTTGGGTGAATTTGTAATAAGGTTGCTTCTCTATGCGGACGATCTTATTTTGATTGTCAAATCTGTCTTTGGTTTGCAATAACATTTATTTTCTCTTTAGCGCTTTTGCCAAATGGTGGGGATCTATATAGCAAGACTAAAGTCATGGTTTTTTTCTAATAATAAAAAGCAGCATCAACATGAGTTTTATTTTGGTGGTAGTGTTCTTGAAGAAGTTGCGGAGTATAAATATCTCAGCATTGACTTCAACAAAATTCTAAGTTGGGAAGGCTACAGAAATAAAAGGACTTGAAGAGGATGGAAGGCATTTTATGCTCTTCAAAATAGGTGTCGTGAAGCAGAGGTTTGGGATTGGAAAACTACTCAAACCTTGTTTGGTCTTCTTGTTTTGTCAGTTGTTCTTTATGGGTGTGAATTATGGCCCAGCAGCACTTCAATCGCACAATGGAAGCAAATCGAGGGAATCCAAAAGCGTTTGATCACAAGCAAATTTAAAATCAAAAGCACTGTCCCATATGATATCATGTTAAGTGAAATGGGGGTTGCCCCTATCGAGGCACTTGCTATGGTTCGATGGTTCACCTCATAAGCTATCTAAAAAGAATCAAAAAAAAATGGAAGGAGATAGATGGCCTAACGTTGTCTTTAACGATATATTTTGCAAACAAAAAAAGACGTGGATGCAAAAAAAATCAAGTGGATGAGTAAATGGAATATCCAGTTCAATATGTGCTCCACAAATAACAAAGAAATAAAAATCTTCGTTATGGAGAAATTTTACAAGAGAAATTGGGGAAATGGGCTTGGAAGGAAGAAAATATATTATATCAATGAGTTCAACCCCGCATGTGATCAACTTCGAAAAGTGTACATAGGGGCAAACATTTCTTGGAGAGCTAAAATTCGTAATGCTCAATTGAGAACCAACTCTCATCAACTCCACTATGAGACCGGGCATTGGAAGAGGCCAAAAGAAGGCTTGGGAAGAGAGAGTTTGAATGTTTTGCAATTCTCAGAAAGTGGAAACCGAACATCACTTTATTTTAGAATGTGACGCATACAAGGACAATAAGGACAAATTTGTGGATACTATATGTGATAGCTCTTGGCATAACCTATTCAACGAGGAGTATATTGAGAAGTTAGGTGTGCTCATCATCAACTTAAACAAGAAAATAACTGAGTTATTGAAGTTGGCTTATGTTGTCTAGTTGTCCCATAAGATATGTTTAGCCTTGTGCATGTTAACATTTTCCTATCTATCCATCTATCTATCTAATTACTTTGTACGGTTTCCAATTGTCATGATCCCTTCTATAGATTTAATCACAAAAGTCTATTTTCACAAGACCATCCTCATGAGTACAAATTTGACTCATGTAATTTAAATTTGTCCAACTAACTCCTTTTGTCTTTTCTACATAGACCTTATTTGCATGTTTATAATATCTTGTGTTTGTATAAAAAAATATTCATTTGCATTCATTTTGGACATCTTTCATACATTCAAAGATCTTCATTCTAGGAGCACTTAATGAATGAATGAAAGATTTTAATAATGTTGAGGAAATCAAAGCAACTTGTGGTACCTAGAGCAATGGATAGTAACGCGTTCAGATTTGGTACTTAAAAAGAATTTGACATCCTTACATGTTTGACAATAGAATTAGTGGGATTTCATCAATTGTGTGTCAAAAACTATACTAGTGTTATGTTCTCATGCAACAACTTAAGCGTGTTTTTTGCTTACATTTGAGTAGTTGGAGTGTTCCTATGGAAAATTTTAATTATGGAAAAAGGATAATTTGGAAATTTTCCCTTTTTTTAATGAAATGGCTATTAGTTAGGAATTGAAGATAAGCTATGAAAAAGGGTTGCTAGAAATAAGCAACAACTACATATTGACAATAATGTCATGGGACTCCACAAATTTGTCTTTTTTGTTAGCAAAAATAGTGTCTCAACCTTGCAATAATAAAAAGGCATTGTTGATAAAAGGTTATTGTTGATACATGAGCATGATGGGATGCCAGGTGGGATACTCCCCTTGTGGGCTATATTTCATTGACTGACTGGGGGTCGAGGGTAGTGCCCCCAATACAAATTTTCATCACTCATTTATCATTGCGAATACTAACCATTTATCATTAGGTCATAGATCTAACGGTGGATATTTTGTATGTTTTGTTTACCCTATACGACAACTGTATTTTAAGAGGGCATTGTATTACAACTATGTAGTGTGATGTATTCTGAGCTAATCATTTAAGAAGCTTCTTTAGAAATTATATAGTATTATGTTGTTGATTTAGAATAATTGTTAGTAATAACTGTGAGGGGGGGGGTGAATCAGTGGCCTCAAAAATTTATCCTTCAAACTTAACCACCAATCAATAAACCTTAGATTATTATGTCCCTACAAGATGCATGCCATGAAATACTACTAAAGATTAACTGTCTGTTGGTTTTCTCTGTCAATCCTTATTCTTTCTTGATTACCGATAAGCAGTATAACTATTTACCGAAACTCAGTAAATAAGCAGAGTATACCGATCAATCTAGAGTTAGCTATGTAAGATGCAAGATAGTAAATAAATGAATCATACACACATAACACATGAATTTTTAACATGGAAACCATGTTAAGGGAAAAACCACTGGGATCGGTACCCCAAATTTTCAATCTTCTAAAGTGAGCCTTGTTAGGAGCCAATCATGTTAAAGGTTACAAACACACTGTTAAGTGCGACCTTGTTAGAGGATTTTATACATAGAGGTTGTCACTTAGTATCGGGCATCTATTGCTACCATCCTTGAATCAGCCTCCTTCTTAGACTGTCA
>MU223174.1:308317-369254 GCA_018584345.1 Thuja plicata | reverse complement strand
TCAATAGGTATCAGGCAAGTCCAATGCTACTTTCATGAATCAACCTTTTTGGCACTCCTTGAGATGTACCTCAATATATAGAAGACTGTTAAGTCCTGCTCAGTTAAGAGACTTGATGCTTCAATGGCTAAACTGAAACACTATGACATGTTCATATTGCAACTTTGAATTGTAGATTTTCAGATCTATTTAAGTACATTACCTCTCTGACCAATGTATCAATTAATCCTTGTGCTCCATACTTTCTGCTCTGTGATGTTGTGCTCACTATTCGTCGGTGTCTACAGAATTTCGTAGCTCTTCCTTCAGCTTGTTTGATCAGGACTGCATGAGGTTGTTCTTCATCAGTTTCTCTTCAGCATCATCTTTTTATTCATTCCCCTTAATCCCATTCATAAATGAATTAAGCTTGTCTCTTATATAGATATAATATTCATTATTTCTTGATTCTTGATTCTTGACGTGAGAAACAATCTAGCCAATTAGATTTAAAGAATAACTCCTAAATTGTCTCGTAGATATTTTCTTGCCAACTATACAAATCATCTTTAAATCAATCACTTATCTCTGGTCGAATAAAACAAAGTAGACAACCAGTTAAGTCTATTTTTAGCTCTGCCAGCTAGATATTTTGTCATTTTCTGAACTCTCTATTCTGTCGGCCACCATTGCAATTAGTTGTCAGTGACAACTGACAGTTCTTTCGGTGAGACTCCAGTTAGCTTCATGATCTCTGTCCATCAGGCATCATTAGAATTTTACTCGTCAGGCAACACTGTCTTTACCTCATCGGGAAACCTTCTGACTTTGCTCGTCGGGCATCCTGTGGTTTTGCTTCGTCGGGCAGCACTATACTTTTGTTCGTCGGGTATCACTGTGACTGTTCTTCTTTGCTCTGTCCATTGGTGTGCACTCCGTCGGTGTTGTTTGTCACTTAGTAAATACTTGACATTTATGCATTGTTGAAAGCATAACCTTTGTTCCTTTGGTTTTTTGAAGTCTTTGGCATAATATACATGACCGTACAGATGATATCAAGTTGACATCAATGACAATACAATACATTAACTGATTTAATGCCTTGCATTATCTTCAACTTAATATGGTCAAACATTCAATCAATTACATGTCATCAAATAATATATTGGGCAGCTTTTGAAGTGGGGTTTTTCTCTCAAAAGGGTTTCCCCATGTAAATTTTTGTGTTGTGGTATGCATGTTATTTATGTTTATTATTGTTAAGTTTTTGTAACTAATGTAAAGATTTGAAAAAAAATACATAAGACTCTTTTCAAGGTTAGCGGAGGAATTGTTCTACTACTTTAGCTTCCTTACATGTGGTATCAAAGTTTGGCCACCTTTGGTTTCAATTGTAGGTTGTTGGGGTTTTTTAACTAATCCATCTTTTAGTGGGAGTTTGTGCAGAGATACTTTGTGATCTTGTTGCGGGAATTTTCAGATGACAAGTTTGTCAAGGAGAACAAGGGTGGAGAAATTTTCTAGAAATAATTTTGAGATGTGAAAACTAAAGATGGGGAATCTATTAATAGATCGAGATCTATGGGATGTTGTTGATGAGAATTTCTTGAAACCTATCGAAGGATGCTAAATATGATGTTATGGGCCATAAAGACAAGAGTCTAATAAAATTGTGTCTTCTATACTTTGTATTAATCAATGTCCATGAAGATTCCTCTGCAAAGAAGTAATGGAATAAACTTAGTGAGATATTTCAAGCCAAATCTTTAGTAAATTAGATTTTCTTGAGAAAGAAACTATATTCCTTGAGAATTGAGGAGGGTGGACGAATTACAAACCACTTAGAAGCATTCAATATGTTGGTGGCTCAGTTGGCATTAGTTAGTGTCAAGGTGGATAAGGAGGCAAAATTTCAATCTTACCTTGTTCTTTGCCTAATTCATGGGATTCCCTTGTTATTGTCATCACTATTACTTCCATTATTTTGCAGATTGAAGATGTGTTGGGTTCTTTTCTTTCTGAAGAGATGAGGAGGAAGGTATCCATCAACAGGAAGGAGGCCCTAATTGTTTGTGGAAGACTCATGGAAAAAAGAGAAGAAGAATGATAAGTGTGATAAAAGAAGAGAAAAGAAGAAGAAAATAAATTTGAATTTTGATTTTGAGTTTGAGAAGGAAGATAGTGATGAATTCATTATAGCTTTGACCACTCGTGCAGGTAATGGTTAATTGACTTAGGTAGTCTTTTCATATGACCTCTAATAAAGATGAGTTTTTTGAATCTAAAAATTTTGATGGTGGTAAGGTGTACTTGGGTGATGATTCTCATTTAAATATTGTTGGTTATAGTAAAGTTAGAATAAAGTTTATTGATGGTAAAATAAGAATGATTGATTGTGTGTTGCATCTCCCTAAACTAAAACAAAAAAAAAACTAATAGATGCGGCTATGCAAGTAGTCTTTCAAATGTAGCATACAAAATGGTGAGAAATGCTATGGTGATTGCTAGAGGTGTCAGGTTTGAGACATTGTATAAGATGGAAGCATACACCATTGAGTGTAATAGTACTTCTATGAGAAGTGAATCTATGGATACTTTATTAGAAAAGGTGAGGGATTCACCTTTAGAAGATGGTCATGGATTTTGGGTACCTAAGGGTGTTTTTTTTATCAAAGTTACTTGTAGACAAACTATGTTATGACACCAAACCCTCAGCCAAATTGGGCAAAAGGGTTTAAGGACCCTAAAAAATAAAAACCTTGTTAAAGGTTTGAATGATTGTAATCATAATTTTTATTTCTTTGAGTATTTCATTTATGGATAGAAAAAATGTGTTTAATTTTCCTCAAGATCTCATTATGGGGAAGAAAATAATGCACCAACCTAGAGGCTGATTAAATGTCAAGGGATACATGATTCCCTTCAAACCACCTCATTTTGCTAGCTAAGAGTGCTAGGGAGATTAGACCTGACATGTAGAGAGCTTCTTGATTATATTTAAATGATGAAGTGGTGAGTTTGGTTAACGAAATGTGATTAAATCAATTAAATAGGCAGGTCAACTAGAATATTATGATTACTGAAATATAAAAACTAACTACAAGGACCAAAACTCGAGCTCCGTGAGCTCACTATCATGGATAGAAGCATGGTCCAAAGGATGACAACGCGTTGCGCTGATGTCTCATACAAACAAAGCATAGATGGGTCACGATAAAGTAAAAAGTGCAATAACAAAATTAACTAATGCAAAAATATGATAACGAAAAGATAACAGAAACAAAGTATAATTACTTTAGATGCCTAAAGTGAAATAAAATAATATATTAAAGCAACTAGATTATGAGTTTTATGTTTAAATAGAGAGAAGGAGAGGCAGAGGGATCAAACCTGATTTGAAGGTAGATAATGTGTTCCGAGATGAAATCCCCAAACCCTCGAACTCGCACCAAAATCCTACACAAAAACAAGAGAGGAAAATGGTTTTGGTATTTTAAGAGGCTTGCCTCAGTCAAACCCCCGCTTTGATGTTTCCACCTCTATCGAAAACCTTTTAGACATGATGAGATAACCGGTGATAGATGACCAGGATGAAAATAATGAAAGACAAAATTATGGAAAGAGAACTCCCCAAATGTGAACAAACAGTTCGAGTACATGATATGAAGTCGAATGTGAGAGCTTGGATAGCTTGAACCTGTTCAATAATGGTGGAAACTTGCAAAGGTGGTACAAAAGTGGGTGTAAGGAGTGATAGAGTAGTGGCCAGAACCTCAAAGGGATTGCCAAGAATGCTCACAAAGATCGATTGAGTAATCTAGAAGACCAAAATACATGCAAAGAGGGGTTTTTAACAACCCAAAAGGAATATTGCGCAGGAAGCCATCATCATGGGTGTTACATCTGCAAGGTGGCAGGTTGTAACACTCAAACGATCATTTGCACGTTTGTAGATTCACAGAAAACAGTGCACCGCGTAGATGTCTCTGCGATACGCATGTGTTCGAAGGCCTCTAGGGCTTCATTGCATGGAATTGAGTTGGATGGTGAGCTGGCAAGGTGACAAGGATGAAGGGGCTAACAAGATTTTGTGTCTTATGCTAAGATGGACAAAATGAAAAAAAGGCTTCTACGGAGGGGTGTAAAATTTACACCATTACATTTTCCCCCCACTTTAGCGAGCATATTATCCACGAGGAGAAGTGTGAAGCTAAAGTAAGGAGTTCTTACCTGACTTACCTACGATAATTTTTCCGCGCGGAGTTGTCCCCAACTAGGAAATATTGATTTTACGCTAAGCTAGATCTAGCATACATGCTACAAATGAGCATGCTAGATGATGAAGACACCTATGATAATAAATCATTTATAGTATTCTGATATGGATGGCAAGTTGTGTTATGCCAAGTCATATTATAGGGAAAATTTTTACAAGCTCTAACATGCGTAGAGAATTCTAGATAGGCATGTGATAGGGAGACTTTGATGGCACACTAACATGCATAGCATTGAGCTAGATAGGCATGTGATAGGGTAGCTTAGACATAATGCACCGAGATACGTAGTGTTTGAGCTAGATAGGTGTGTGATAGGGTGACTTGGGATCATTATCGATACACATAACATTAAGCTAGATAGGCATATGATAGGGAAAGATCGAGACACATATCAGTGGTTTGGCCCCCATGAAGGTAGATGATGTTGACTTTGACATTTTTTATAGAAAAACCTGTGGTGTAGAGACATCATTAAATAAAAAGAAATAAGATCCCAAACATGCATATAACACAACCCCCCTTGGGATGGGTTATGCTTCTCAGAGGGGAGCATATACCTTTCCAAGGAAGGAAAGAGATGATATGGCATGACATCATACGAGATGTTATCATAGAATGTCACTTCCTGACAGGTGACACATGTTTCCATAACATCTTGCACAAACAACGGGGAACCCGATATGGTTGGCATTAGAACCTAGAAGCATAGACATACGTCTATTCTCAAGGGATATTTCATCACTACCATCTGTAATATGGATCTAAAAAAAGACAAACGAAAACAAAAGGAAAAAAATTGGGTCAACATGGAAGGGGTGCCTAAATGCCCCCAACACTTTCCATCATCCCCAAATTTGAAAATCAAAGTTTACGACAGATGGGGGGAAAAGACAACAAATAGAAGAAGTTTATGATAGAAAGCCTCTCATTTCCTGGTACCAACAAAGTACAAGGGTCCTTTGGGAGGGAACAACGATAACATATAACCACAGGGGAACACATACATGCATGCTCTAATCTAAAGATATAGAAGCAATTCTAACCCTCATAGGTCATCCATCAACAAATTATCGTCCTCCCAATATTGATCATATAGGGAGGAAGGTTGACACTATAATGGTACAAAATTCTAAGGTGGTCCCATTCACCTCACCAACAATTAGGACCAAGGATGAAGCCCCTGTCATGTCCTCATCCAATTGCTCTACAACGACGAATGAAAGGGATCTTGTGAAGATCGTCGTCGATGCTAGAATCTCCTCCAGTGAGTCGAAAAGGAAAGTATTGATGCTTGTAGGGGACCCACATGGAGGTGTTGATGAATAGGTGTCCCCACCGACCTATACAAAAGGGGTAGAGATAAAATCAGGAGAAGTCAGAGCTTGCTCCACTACGAGAACAGATGTAGAAAGAGGGTCCACTAAAGCAGACTTACAATGTCTAATCTCCAGAACTATGACCTACTCGCACTTGTGCTTAAAGGATGGAGGTGAAGCCCTTCGATCCACTGTGGATTTATTTAGGTCATCCAAGAAGCTAGTGTGGTGATGAGCAAAAAGGGCAAAGATGGGTGGAGCGGGCATGACAACACTCAGGACAACCTGTGTATGCAGCATGTTCACATGTTCAAAAAATGGAGGAATGTCAGGCAAGGTGGTGATCAGTGGTGGTTCCTACGATAGAGAGATAAATACTTGGACCCTCTTTGCGTGAGTCCCAATAGTCACTCTTGGTGCATGGGGAAATGTGACAAAGGTGGCGGAAGGCTGAGAGACCATGGAAGTGGGAATAGAGCTAGACGTGAAAGTTGAAATGGGTGTGGATGTAGGCTATAAAGGTGTACTATCCACCTTTGTAGAGGCCTCATGAGCTAGGGACCTCTCTCACCGATGTCACTTATGCTTACACGCAAGTTGATTCTGGTGCAAATACGGGCCCGACTGAGAAGGCTATGGAGAAATAGTACCATCCTTCTCCATAGGAGAGGTCGACGATGTCGTGGCTGACAGTGAAGGAGGCCCAACCGATGGAGTAGGAGGTGGGGTTGACGCAAGAGGTATTGAAGGCTCAGTCACATGAGAGCTTCCCCTTTTTGACCTATGGGTAGCTGGGGGAACAAACAGTGCCTTCAAAGAGTGAGCCATCGATGCCAAAGGAGATTGTGCAACTTTGTGAGCCTTCTTTCCCTGACCATAAGTGGTAGGGTGAGGGATATCTGGGATGATCGGGATGGTGGGAGGTGAACGCATATTAGGCTTGGGAAGCAGAGGTGTATTTCATTTCTTCGTGTGTGAAAAGGATGCAAGAATTGAAGACACTGTGGAATGTTGCATGACCTTTAGTGGTCGAGGGAGTTTCCCATGGGGCACATGCCTCCTTTGAGCCCCCTGACAAAGAAGGTGCCAAAGAGGTGGCACATTGGGCCTCATGAGTAGGTTGTATGCCTAAAGAAGCCATAGCACACAAGCTCATTTCACCAGCTTTATATGCC
The DNA here is from genome assembly GCA_018584345.1 of Thuja plicata. Lineage (NCBI taxonomy): Eukaryota > Viridiplantae > Streptophyta > Pinopsida > Cupressales > Cupressaceae > Thuja > Thuja plicata. Next base: position 362,507 of record MU223174.1, on the reverse strand, counting down.
TGATACGCAAGGAATGTGACATCCTATAAAGGATGTAGGGCCCAATTGAACTAGGCCAAAAATGATCAAGGATAAAGCCCCCATGAGACACTAATGGATGGTATCTAGTGTCCCAGACCATATGAATATTGCCTTCATGTAGGAAATTCAACCATTTATGAACAAAAAAAGGGACGACTCCCATGGAAGTCAACCAGGGGATGCCCAACTTGGCCCGAAAGATGTCTAATTTGGGAATCATGATGAAGGTGGAGAAAATGGCCATAGGACCCACTCAAATGGTCAAGGTGGTTGATCCCAAGGGAAGTAAGGAAAATTTGTCATGTGTACAAATGACGACATCACACTCATCATATTTCTCATGATTCAAGCCATTGACAAAGAGGACCTCCTCCGCGATTATGTCAACCCAACTTGAGGTGTCCACTAAGACATCCCTGACAAAAATGTTGTTAATGGAAGTCAGGATATAAAGGGGAGTGGGTTCTCTACTATAAGGCTCATCCAGAGGAGTGAAATATATTGTCATCTCAAGCACCCTCTAGGCTGATGAGGAAAGAGGAGTGATGGTCACCATGATCATGACGTCATTGTCTTGATGCCTTAAAGGGTTTATTTATTTCACGTCTGGTTCACCAAAATGTGGGGAAGAAAATAATGCACCAACCTAGAGGTTGATTAAAACCTCAAGGGATACATGATCCCCTTCAAACCACCTTATTTTGCTTGCTAGGAGTGTTAGGGAGATTGGACTTGAGATGTAGAGAGATTCTTGATTAAATTTAAATGAAGTGATGAGTTTGATTAACAAGATGTGATTAAATTAATTAAATGAAAATAACTCAAACAAGCAGGTTAAGTAGAATATTTCAATTACTAAAAATAGAAAAGCTAATTACAAGGCCCAAAACCCAAGCTCCATGAGATCTCTTTCATGGATAGAAGTGTGACCCAAAGGATGACAATGTGAATGATAGACACCAGTGCGCCACACTGGCGTCTCATACAGACAGAGTACATACCAGTCATGATAAAGTAAAAAGTATGATAACAGAATAAACTAATGCAAAAGTATGATAATGAAAAGATTATAGAAATAAAGTATAACTATTTTAGATGCCTAAAGTGAAAGAAAATAATAGATTAAAGCAACCAGATTATGATTTTTATGATTAAATAGAGAGAAGGAGAGGTAGACGGATAGAACCCGATTTGAAGGTTGATAATGTGTCCCAAGATGAAATCCTCAAACCTACGAACTCACACCAAAATCCTGCACAAAAACAAGAGAGGAAAATGGTTTTGTTCATTTAAGAGGCTTGCCTCAGTCAAACCCCCTCTTTGGTGTTTCCACCTCCATGGATAACCTTTTAGCCACGATGAGATAACCAGTGATAGATAACCGAGATAAAAATAATGATAATATAGTAAAAAAGAAATGATCGAGAATATAGATAATATGCTCAATGGACAAAAATATGAAAAGAGGACTCCCCAAATGCAAATAGAGAGTTTGAGTACATGATATGAAGTTGAATGTGAGAGCTTGGATAGCTTTAACCTATTTGATAATGGTAGATACTTGCAAAGGTGGTACAAAAGTGGGTGTATGGAGTGATAGAGTAGTGGAGAGAAGCAAAAAGGGATTGCCAAGAATGCTTAAGAAGATTGATTGAGTAACCCAGAATACTTAAATGCATGAAAAGAGGAGTTTTTAAAAACCTAGAAGGAATCATGTGCATGAAGCCCTCATCATGGGTTTACTTCTGCAAGCTGGCAGGTTTGTAACACTCAAATGATCCTCTACACGTCTATAGATTCATGGATAAGAGCACGTTGCACAAACATCTCCATGACGCGCACATGTCTGGAGGCCACTAGGGCTTCATTGCATGGAATTGAGTTGGATGATGAGCTGGCAAGGTGACAAGGATGAAAGGGGTGAGAGAATTTTGTGTCTTATGCCTAGACCGACAAAATGTGAAAATGAATGCTACATAGGGGTGTAAAATTTACGATATTACACTCATTAATGTGTAGTGTGTTGGATCTTATTCATTCTAATGTTTTTGGTCCTGTAAATTTTCCTTCCAATGGAAAATTCACATATCATTTTTCATTTATTGATAACTGTAGCAAAAGGATATAGGTATATTTATAAAGAGTAAATATGATGTTTTTAGTCAATTTGAAGAATTTAAAGCAATGGTTGAATTGTAGACTAGACGAAAAAATAAAATGTTTGAGGACTGATAATGGTGGTGAGTTTTTTCTCTAATGATGTTGATAACTTTTATAAATATTATGGTATTCATAGTTAGAAGACAACATTGTATCCTCCACAACAAAATGGGGTTGCGAAAAGGATGAACAAGACAATGATGGAGAAGGATAGAAGTATGTTAAGTGTTGTTGGTCTAGAACAAAATTTTTGGGCTAAAGTTTTTAAACAATGGTGTTGGTACCACTCTTGTTGCTCTTGCAAGTTCTTTGACAAGTGGGATATTTATGTAGAAAAAACCGTGTCTTAATATTTCAAGAATAAAAAGATATTGTTGATAAAAGGTTTCTATTTATACATGAACATGAGGGGATGCGAGGGAGTTACCCCATGGTAGGATTTGGTCCCCTGACTAGCTAGGGGTTGGGGGAAACACCCCTTAAATAAAAATTTATCATTGTGAACCCTAAACATTTATCATTAGTTCATAATTCAAATGGTGGATATTTTGTATGTTTTTTTATCCTAGAAGGGAAACCCTATTTTAAGAGGGTATTGTATTATGACTGTATTGTGTGATGTATTCTGAGAATTTGGTAATTGTTGAGTTGTCTCTGGATCTTCGTTGGTGATACTCCTATAAGAAGCTTTCTCTACAAGTATATTGTAATTTTTTGTATATTTCTAAATAATATATTGGGTGGCTTTTGGAGTGTGAGTTTTTTTATCCCAAAAGAGTCGTCCACACATAAAATCACTATGTTGTGTGATACATGGTATTTTTATTCATTTATGTATTTTTTTTATAAATATCATAAAATCTAAGAATTTTTTTGCATAATATTCCTCTCAGGGTTAGTGTAGGATTTTTTTCCACTACCTTAGTTTAGTTAAAACTGGTATCAAAGCCTGATCACCTTTGGTTTTAGTTGTGGGTTGTTGGATTTGTTTAACTTGTCTAGTTTTGAGTGGGATCTTGTGTAGAAGATGCTTAATGTTCTTTTTGTAGGAATTCTTGAACATACTTTGGATGCTAAGAGGGGGGTGAATCAACATAAACCAAAATCCCACTTTAGTAATCAACTAACTTCAAATATTCACCAAATAAAACATTAAGCAAATATTGAATTGAAACAACAACACATGAACACCAAGATTTTTATACGTGGAAAATCCAAATTGGGAAAAACCACGGTGAGCACTTGCCCACACAGACAATTCACTGATGTATATAGTTTTATTAAAAAGATAGTAGAATCTCACTACTCGAGACATGCAAATAAAGCATCACTGCTAAAGTAGCTAGGTACAGTAAAGAACTTGTGCATCCAAGACACATTATCCTAGGGACAAGGAACATACAACTTCTTCACAAAAGATAAATTATCATGATAATACAACTGATCTGCACAACACTATCAACCTTCTCTACCATAGTCACAAAATAGTAGCCACATAAACTGATATCTACTCTTCTAAAACTCTACTTATACATCTTCATTGACTCGCACACCGCACTCTCTTACAATTTTCCAAAGCATATAGTGTACTTATATACAAGATACATCATTGGAGTTTACAACGAGGTCAACCATGCCAAAAGCATATTATAATTGAGTTACAAATTGACCGTGAAAACAATAAATTACAATAAGGTCCCATGCCAGAAGCATTCAGGACGAAACATAGATTATACCTAATATGGACCCAACTAGATAAGAGATAAACATTAAATACATAGGTCACACATAACACGAACCCATATAGATAAGATATAGACATTAAATGCAATACTCAGACCAAAAATATGAAGCTTGATCCACTCCATGAGAGAGAGGGACTGTGAAAATGTTACACATATCCCAATGCCAAATCCGCAATTACTAGAACAAATTCCATAGCCATCTCAAATATGTTGTAACACACTGACCAAAGAACCACCTAACTTGCCAACTATATCCAAACCTCCACACGCCATGGTGATATCCACACACCACGTCAGAAATAATATCACTTGCCAATAGTCCACATCAGAAGTCATCACACCACATTTTTGGACCAAACCACAAACTAATAATATATGTAACACTTGAAGATACTATTTTTGGATCACCTAGAATAGTTTCAGGATCATTAGGAAATGCCACGGCCAAGACCAAAACCTTAATATAATTCAAATCACATATGCATATCATCAACCTTATTTTCCAGAGCTAAAACTTTCTGGAAAACTCAACTAAATAACTTTCATCTTCGACTGCATAACTTTGTTACTAAAGTACTAACATCCGGACAAAACCATTGACTTATGAACCTAAGAAAATAACACTAAAGCACTGAGAAACATCATTCTCACAATCTCAAGAATACATACATGTCTACCACTATTCTGAATACATACTTGTCTTCCACTAATCTATAACACTAAATACATACTCGTCTTCCACTGTTTAGTAGCACTAACATGTTCAACACACAACCTTACATCTTTCCAGACACAAGTGTAAGAGAAAACATGTCTAACACCTCTGGACCACATTGTTTGACATCAATGACATTAGACAACCAAACATATATTTCCAACAATCTTCCCCTTTTGCATTGATGGATAACAACCACCAAAAATATTTTACAAATATATCAATCACTATCAACTCCCCTTTACTAAAATAACCAAAGTATTCCTAAAAACATTGTTTACTCCCTACGAGGTTTCTAGTTTTATGCATAGAGTAAGAAAAGATTTAACCAGAACATGAACAAACAATAATCCAACATTAACATAGTGCACATAACATTAGTATAATGATATAAATTTTATTCCATGTAATGTTTTTACAAAAGGTAACTCATTCTTGGGGCCAATTTCACATATATAAAACACTCGACGGTTGATTGAGAATACCAACCGTCAACTCCTTTAACTTCCTATAATTTCTTAAGAAACCACTTGTAATTACATTGCCATAACAACCCAAAACATAAAGTATTATTAATGGAAAATATACTACAAAACATAAAGTATTATTTCTAATGACTAAACTATGGCTAACATTAGGCCCCCAAAAGAAATCATCTTCCTGATGACAAAAAAACAAAATGGTTGATCTACCACCCAACAAAACTACTGATAAAAGAGATAAGAAGATGTCCCTAGAGTGGTGAAGGAAATTGGTCGTGGAAGTTTCTATGGGAGGAGTATGAGGTCTCACTCAGCTATCTTTTTCTTCTCCCTGACCACCTTCATCAATCTCAGTGCATCCATAAGATATTTCTTTGTATGTTACAACTCCCATGTGGTGGTTCCCAGTCACACCTCTACTACTTTCAACTGATCCTCCTTCCCATCCCTTACTAATTTCTCCTAGGATTGTTCATTCTCCAAGGCAATGGTATCTTTTTGTTGCTTTGTTAATCTCACCTGAATGGTTTCTTCCCCTCCTAAGGCCAGTGTACTCTCCTCTTCTTCTCTTTAGGCGAACTAGGTTGCCTTTTGGAGCTGAAAGAATGTCTCATGGAATGTCCACTCCATGTTGTGTAAAATTATCATCATGTCAGCCTACCCCTTTGGGATATGCGGTCTTCCCCACTCCTCCATCATCCTTTTTGTCTTTGTACGAGGTCATCCTCAAGTTGTTAACTACCTTGTGAATTCTTGTTCATAATCTCCTTGCATAAACTTGAGGATCTTCTCTGCCTCTATTGTGATGGCTCCTATATCTAACTGTTTAGTGAGGTTTTCCACCCCACATGTTGTTGCAACCATCCCTTCCAACTTTTCCAGGTATCATTGGATGCATGCAAGTTTGTCAAGTTTAAAAACTCGTATGGAATACTCCTCTTGAGTGGCCTCCATCTTAGAGTCTCATGTCACCCTTGCCTCTTCTAGGGAGATATTCCCCTGTTGAGTTTTTCCCTCCTCTATCTCAATGACCTCCCACTGTACTGCTAGTGGTGCCTCCATCTATTTCTGCCCAAACTTGGTGTCTTTCATGTGTTGAATCATCATTAATGTGGGCGATGGTGGTGGGATATCACCAAACCACATCTCAAACTTCTCTAAGAGACTATCCATCTCAATGTCCTCATCCATCCTCTCAAGCAACTGTACTACATCCCTTCATGGAATGTCTCATCCCTCCATATCTCCTAAATCCTAGTGTACTAGTGTGGTATCTCACTCTCCTAGACCCTTATCTGCCCCTTCCGTCCTAATACCCAAACCTTCACTTGTAAGGGTCATGCCCTCTGTCATGGGGATCAATCCTTCAACCATAGGGACTTAACTCTCTGTCATAGGGACTGCAACGGTCATGGGGGTAATATTCCCAATAATAGTTTCTATAACCAATGCTACTAGAGTGGCCTACTCAATTCCTCGTGAGGTCACAAGGAAAAGAGTGTTGGGCCCCACCCTATGTGCCCTCAAGTTTACCACCCAGTGTGTGTGTGTGTGTGATGTACCTGACATGCCCCCTCAGTTGGGACCAAGTGCGCCATAGGTGGAAGTTATGCCATAGTAAACATAATTTTGAGAACTGTAGACTATTTGGTGCCCTAGTCGACCACCAGTGGTACGGTCCTCTATGGTATGGTGGTCCCTAAAATGATTCTCTTTGGTATGGTGCTCTCTAGTATGACCACTCCTTCCTCGCTCTCTCCTCCAACTACTTCATCCTCTCTGCCCATGAATTGATTTTACCTTTCAAAGGTATCCTTTGCTTGAGCACCACCCCCTTGGTATGGTGTCATGCAAAACCCTTCCTCTGGCGCGCTCTACTCTCCGAGGAAGAGACTACCAATCTATCTTCTACCATTGTATCTTCTTCTTCCTCACTATCCTCTCCCCCTTTGTCCCCTTTGTGTATACTCATTGTCATCTCCTACCTAGATTTCATCCGAAGGGGTTTCGTTCTCATATCGGCCATAAGAGTGTCCAAATGCATCTAGTAATACATGGTTAGTTTGTATGGATCTACCTTGATATCTGGTACAAATTTCCTCCACTAGTTGGGTGACACTTGTGTCCTTAAAGCATCTTGAAATAATGCAATAGCATGGTGTATCATGTAGAATGTTTTGTCTTAGATGAAGAAACTCCTCTATGTGTTATGATAATACCTGCCTCCAGTTATACACCTTTGGAGTCTTAAGGTCATTCATCAACTTGACCATCCATATGGAAATATGTGACACTTTGCTAGCTCCTATAAGCTTGCTCTTCACCAAATCCATAATGTATTTCCACTTGATAGAGACAAATATAAAGGATTTCTTAAATCCTTGACTGTTGTTACTACTCCACAGACTATCCCATTCTTGTGGGAAAGGTCGAGCTTGCACACCCACTTAAGCAATAGTTCCTTCTTTTGAGAGGATATTTTTTTATGAGGGTTTCACGGTAGAAGAACCCCATGACGACACCCCAAAGACTTTTGTAAATTATTTTGGCTAAAATTAAATTATCACTGTATGGTCAAAATATATGATTATCGACTTATGGTTATGCCGGTCGTATCTGACAACCATTGAACACAATACTTGTTCAAAATCCCTTATATTAAATATTGGAATGAAGATTATTCTATCTACCTCATCTTTTATCAAAGAGTCATTCATATAGTGGTTGTCTGGAGTGCTTTCCCACCATATCATGCACTCACTATCAGTCACACTCTTGAATGTGTAAGTCTACATAGTCAAGGGCTCATCTTTTTTCATCTTTCCTTGCATTTTCTTCTTATTTCTTAAAGTGGTCATACCTGTTGTCAATGTTTTTTCATGCCAATTCCAACTTTATACTTGATTTTGTAAATTCCTATACTAGGATTTTCGTAACTACCCTTTACCATCCTTGTCAATTTTATCCCTCTCCAACACCTTCCAAATGAATGTACGCGTCATACGATCCTTCTTATATGTTGTTTGTATGATGTAGTTTTTCCATTCAAGGCTCCCTCACATCTCACTGTGTTGGCACCATACGCTGTATTGTTGGCTCCTGCTCCCGCATGGTTGAACACCCCCCATTGTATGACCTATGGTGTAATTATTGTATGGTGTATGGTCTGCTAGAAACCACTTGATGTTAGACGACGTTCAATTTTTTGGTGTATGACATGCTGGCAGTGAGCGATTGTCATACAATGTACAAACTTTGTATTCCATTATATTTGATATTTCTCCACTATAGTGTGTATTTATTGCATCATAGAGGTTATTCCTCCATCGTATATTTACCTCCTCTTCCTTGTACGATCATCTTTCTTACTATTTGGCATCATAGGCTAGGTTATCCAATGGACAATACTTCCTTCTATACAACACTTGTCTATACGGTCCATATTGTAGCCTTTCTTCCTTCATCTGTTCTTCCTCCTTTCTCCCCTTTTCATTAATTTATCTTTCACGCCCTTCTCTGTGTGGATTTTGTGAAACAACATCCCTTTCCTTGGTATTTTATAATCATCCTTTCTCTTTCCCCTAACTAACGTTTCCTTTATGATAAAATTTAATTTCTTTAATTGATTTTTTCTTTCCTCTACTTTTTTCTACTCCTTTATAATTTTTTTCATCCTTAATTTTTCAACCATTACTTTTTACCTTTTCATTTTTCCATTTCTTTGCTTTTTCATTCTAATCTTCTTGACTTTTATTTTTTTAAATTTCTTGATTTTTATTTTTTAACAAAATGACATACCTTTTAATTTTTCTTCTTTTGTAGTCCTTTGCATGCTTGTTCTACCTTTGTACACTTTCCTTTGGATTTTTAATTTTTTTGTGGGTGTTTTTGTTAATTTTTATAACCTTTTTGCTTCTTTCCTCCCTTAATCCAATGTTTTGTTTTTTTCATGGTTCTTAGTTCTCTTCACCCAGTCTTCATTTTGTCCCCTTTTCTTTGTTGTTGTGAGCCTTGACTTTAGATGTATATTGCCACATGTGTGTCTTTGGGCGCACCTTGTAACAATCATTTTCATAGCAGGTTCCTAGATATTCAAGGCCAAATATTTTGTCAACTAAGGGTGCTGGTCTCATACCCTTATAACTCTCGTCCACATATCAGTCACCATATTTTTGGTACCTTACCACTTCTTCCCTGTTTAACATTGGGTGTCCAACCAGATTTTCTATTACCTTCCATAATGTACTAAAGGTAGAACAGCAAGGGGCTTCTTTTCCTTCGGCGACATACTTTTGTATAATATGGTTCACATATCCATCTCCTTCTCCGATGAATAAATCATATATTTTTATGACCATCTTTAAGCATGGTCTTAGGGTGGCACTCACCTCTTCTAGGTCAATTTCCTCCTCCAGGTCTTCCTCTCAAACTTCTCCCTTGGACTCTTGTTCCTGTTACCCAAATTTCCCATCCTGTCTAATTTTGGCCTACAAGTGGAGTAAATGTGGCTCCCACAAGGGTTGAGCCCAGCTTGTAAAGTTTTCTGTCATGTTCTGGGTCTTTGCCTCATTCTATGCATTTTTTTCTAGCCCTGGTTTAAGCCTTTGTTCATGTTTTGAAAACACAATTCATGCTTAAACCCTAAACCCTACATGACTTGTTCTATTTTCAAGTTGCTTTTCCGAGTAACTTAAGTATCTTTTAAGTCATGTGCGCTTTAACCTTGTATGTATATCTCTGAATCTCGGAATGGAAAGGAATATGCTCTTTTGTTCTCGAGACTTAGCGCAAGCCATTGATCAGGTTCTATTTTTTTTCTGATCAGAGGGTTGGCACTGGATCTTGCAATGTTTCAGACAAGTCACAGAAGTTCTTGAGATTCAGCATAGATCGTTGATCTTGATCTGATTGTGTGGATGGTGCTAGATCTCATAATGTAACTTATGGTCAAGCCAAGTCAAGTTGAGGTTTATTGGAAGATTCAGAGGTAAGCGTGTCACATATCGCATGATCTCCAAATAGAACCAGAGTTAAGGAAAACCTTCTAAGATTACACGTGAGCCGTTGATCAAGATTGAGATCAGTGGTTCTCACTGCGTCGTTGGATGAATTCAAGATTTACATTTCTATTCTGAGGTTTAGCACAAGTCATCGATCAAGTTCTAATCTTATGGTGGTTGCCAGATCTTGTGATCAAACCAGAGTCAAGCAATGCATTTCAACATCATGAGATAGCCTTATCGCTGGATCTCCAGAATTAATCAGAGTTAAAGTCTAGTTCAAAGGTTACTTTACCTCCAGATCTCTAGATAGACCCCAGTTAAGATCAAGTCAAGTAAAGTTAAAATGGATTAGCCAAGGATAAAATTTGGGTCGTTGATCGGGAAAAGAATCTAAGGGTTGGCACTAGATCGCTAGACAAAGTAAAAATTGGCTAAAATATATAGAGATTTAGCACAAGCCGTCGATGCAATTTTGATCTTACGGTTGTCTCTTAATCTCATGATAAACTCAAAGTTAAAGCCAAAACATAGAGACTTAGAGATACAAAGGGACTCAGTGATCAGGGTTAAAGATGATTCAGATGCAAGTTAGAGGAAAGGATTAGATGAGAGACAGATCTAGTGGTCAACACTTTCCCTCGACGGCCATGATGAAGATTGTTAATGTTCAAGGCATTGCAACATTGTGTCATGTGTCCAGATTAGATCCAAGCTTAAGGACAAGATAAAGATAAAGAAAGATTGACAACTATGTTTTAAACAGGAGAACCAACTCTTATTCTGAGCTGTTGATATAGATATTCAATGCCACATGTGACCGTTTGGATCTAATTTTCAAATATTCAAATATCTTTCTCAGAGTTTCACGGTGATAGCGACGTGTTCCAGATCACAGACAAAGTAGATGGATCAGCTGACTTGTCTGCTCGAATTTATGGTGATGGGAGATATCTTCATGACTATATCTGATTGTGTGAGATATTTCCCAAGTGCATTTAATATCAAACTTGACTATTTTAGGGTTTTTGAATTGCTTAAGGAATATATATTATAACCCTAATTTTCCCTGATCTGATCAATGAATTGACTCTTGAGCCTGTGTGCTAGGGGAGGTTGTATATAAGTATTTTTTTGATCTTTTGTAAATAGGTTCAGATTATGTAAGAAGTTTTCTGTGACATTTTATCTGTCCTTAAACTTTTCACGTGTCTGTAATTCTCAGTCTTCCAAGGCTTATGCAGGACTTTCTGTGGTATGTTTCCTACCCTCCGGTTCTCATATGTTTTGGGATTCTTTCTAAAGCATAATATACTGGCTGGGTATTGAAGAAGTTATGAGTTATTCCAAGTTTTTCTTTATTTTCTGCATCTTTTTGTACCATTGTGGAGGATTTGATAAGGATAATCTTGTGGATTATGTTCATCCCTTATTATCTTTGTCTCATTCTTGTGCCTATTTATTGGAGTGGATGTTTGTTTGTAGGTCATAGTCTATGTATATCTCCTTGGATATGCTATTGTTTGTGAAATCTTCTCTTTCCTTGAATAGCCTCTTTTAATTTCAGACCTCTCTATGAAACACTTTTTGCAAACCTATCTAGGAAGTTATACTTGTCTTAATTCAAGAATTTCATGCTAGTTCTTAGCCATTATATTGTGATTCATGTATTTTCAGTGTATCACCTAGTAGGTTAAGTTTTCTTTATTTCCCTTTTAGTTCTCCTTCTTCCCCTTTTCCTCCCAAGTTTACTTTTCATGTTTAAAGAGAAAAAAATAGGTGATTATCCAAGAGGAACCGACCTAGAATCTGGAGGTTTCACTTATGTTGGCATAGGTTCCACAACTTGGAAGTAATTCCCATGTTATACCAGATCATTACGCTCAAGCACTTAATAGGGTGCAAATTTGATGTATAACAATTTCGGCATGCCCGGTGGGACAACAACAAAAATTCATTTTCAAAAAAACTATGTTTCTCTGATATGCTGATAACATAATACAGACCTAGAAGTGGTCATTGTCTTGCATATCTATCAACTATGGAAGGTCTATTGGTTTAAAAGGATCAAGTTCTGGTATGTTTCAAATCTTTCATATTTAGAATTCTAGCTAATTACATGAGTAGAGATGTCAAGTTATTATGGATAGTCAGGTTACTCACCATCATATCATGAAAATAGTGCTCAATGGGATAATAAAAAACCATATGAAAACCATCCAAAAGCTATTTTTAGTCTAAGCTACCAGATCATGGCAGGTTGTCAATATGTCCAATATGCCCCCAATCAATATGTCCCCGCACAAGCTTATGAGTATGATATCCAATGTAAAGCATCATGGGCACAAAAGAAACACCAAAATATTGGAGGGTAGCAAGCTCATCATGCTTACCACCCAGCCATCCCTAGTCAACATCCCGATCAGTCTGAGAAACTCTGACTGTAGTAGGAGTCTCAAAGCTTTAGGAATGATCAAAAACATCTACAAATTTTACTTCAGGATATCTCCAAGTAGTTTGACGATTCCAAAAGGGAGCATGAAATATAATTACAGTTAGAAGAATGCTCTCACCAAGCTTATCTTCAGGAATAGAGGATGGAAGCTCAAAGGTATGAGCCGGAGTTATTTTTCAACCAAGTGGCAGAGACTTTGGGAAATGAGCAGCAAAGGAACCAATGGGAAGAGGATCTTTATGGGAAATGAGCAGCAAAGGAACCAATGGGAAGAGGATCTTTATCGCCAAATTGTTGTCAGGGAATTAGAGATAAGATCACAAATTGTTGAACAGTAGGATCTTAAATGTAAGGTTCCAAGCTTCAGGCCTTCTGGGGAAGGTGAGTATCCTAAATCTCATGAGGTTAGAATTCTTGGAGTACTCCCATGTTCTCAGAGCCTACAAATGAAGAACCTATAGGGCATTCATTTCTAAGTTTTAGTGACATACTTCTAGCACATAAACATGTTATAGAACAATTGCAGCGTTGTTGTGATAAAAAATGACCTAAGGATTATATTGAGATAGAGCCAGTTGCAAGTGAGCAACAAAAAAATGATAAAGCCTTCATTTTTCCAAGCTTCAAAAAAGGTATGCCTTATGTGTTTGTCTATGAACACTCTCAATTTCACATCCCAAGTTTTAAGGGAAAGTTTTCTTTCCAAGAGCCCATACTTGATATTCAGTCCACCACTTTGCAGTGCAGTCTGTTCAAGACATTTGTTTATCCCAAGAGAGCCCTCAAGTCTCTCAAGATACTGAGCTGCCATGGAAACTTTCATGGACTCCACCTCCTGGTTGTCAAATGCCAAGTCTTTTCAAGGATACTAGTAAAGCATCAGAGCAAGGAATTGTGGTGGATGAGCTTTCATATAATGAAGATGAGAGAAAATCAAAGGTGTTTGTGTTGAGTGATGACTATGACAAGTTGGGACAACAAGGTGAAGAAAAGGAAAATGATGCTCAACCTGAACTATTGGTTGATTTGTTTAATGAGCTTCCATTTTTTGTTAAAAGTGAGGAGGACATGCCATTACCTATGGTTGAAAGTCAATTAGGATAGAAGGTTCACCATCATCAAGGGAGTGACAAAGAGAAAAATGTTATTTTTTTGTTTGATGAGCTACCTAGTTTTTTTGAGGAGGATGAGGCAGATATGGTCATGACCACATCTGAAATTTTTCAACAGCTGGAGGGAGTAGGAAATTATGATGATAAAATAGTTCATGAGCTTGCAATCAAAGAGGAAAATTTCCAATATGCAGAAGTTAACAAAAACATTTGGGAAAATTATTTGGAGAGCATCATAGATGATGTGTGTGTAGAGCTTCATGATAAGGAACTAGTCTTTCCTAAGGGCCTTCAAATATTTGATAGTTTTGATGAGCTCTTAGTCTATTTAACAGAAGATGATAGTCCCCTGACTACGAAAGAGGAGTTTACATGGCTATTCATAATGCAAGACAACCATGAAGATTCAGAAAATAATAAGGAGAGTTCTAATTTTAGACTTTCAAGAGGTTGCCCCATAAGATACTTGGCCCAGGAGGAGTTTAATGAAACATCCTCATATGATCTATTTGAGGTGAGTGAATTTGAACCCATTTTCAAGAGGCAATTCTATATTTTCTGACATACTTTTATGTGCCTCATGTCTTGTTGGCTATCCTTATGCATTTGATACAAAATACATTGATGAGGAAGGGTAGCTATTTTAACATTCCAGTGAATGGTTTTGTTTGACCATTTTTATGTATTGGTTTGTTTAGATTAGGTTAGTTTTTTTGTTTTCCTCAAAGTGCTTGTGCACAGTTAGTTTGTTTCTACTTGTATATAGTTATGTTTCTATTTTGGTAGTTGTTCCTCCTCCTGGTTTCAATCCTCCTGCTTCCCAGAGATGTCTTTTTGTGCGTAATGAAGACTCCTTGCCCAATGGAATATCATAAGGTCACTCATTTTATATGTTTGGCAAAGTGACATTTAGCAGAAATTGCCAAAAATGTTACCCAAATTTCCCATCCTGTCCAATTTTGGCCTACAAGTGGAGTAAATGTGGCTCCCACAAGGGTTGACCTCAGCTTGTAAAGTTTTATATCATGTTCTGGGTCTTTGCCTTGTTCTCTGCTTCTTTTTTCTAGCCCTTGATTAATCCTTTGTTCATATCTTGAAAACCTAATTCATGCTTAAACCCTAAACCCTACATGACTTATTCTATTTTCAAGTTGCTTTTTCAAGTAACTTAAGTATCTTTTAAGTCATGTGTGCTTTAACCTCTTATGTCTATTTATGAATCTTGGAATGGAAAGGAATATGATCTTTTGTTCTGGAGACTTAGCGTAGGCCATTGATCAGGTTCTGTTCTTTTTCTTATTGGAGGGTTGGCATTGGATCTTTCAATGTTCGGAAAAGTCATGGAAGTTCTTGAGATTCAGGGCAGATCATTGATCTTGATCTGATCATGTGGATGGCGCTAGATCTCATAATGTAACCTATGGTCAAGCTAAGTCAAGTTAAGGTTTATTGCGAGATTTAGAGGTAAGCATGTCACGTGTGACATGATCTCCAAATGGAACTAGAGTTAAGGAAAACCTTATGAGATTACACGTGAGTCGTTGATCAAGATTGAGACCAGTGGTTCTCACTGAGTCACTAGATGAATTCAAGATTGGCATTTATATTCCTAGATTTAGTGTAAGTCATCGATCAAGTTCTAATCCTACGGTGGTCACCAGATCTCATGATCAAACCAGAGTCAAGCAATGTATTTCAAGATCACAAGATAGCCTTGTCGCTGGATCTCCAGATTTAATCAGAGTTAAAGTCTAGTTCAAAGGTTGCTTTACCTCTAGATCTCCAAATAGACCTGAGTTAAGATCAAGCCAAGTAAATTTAAAATGGATTAGCCAAGAATAAAATTTGGGCCGTTGTTCAAGAAAAGGATCTAGGGTTGGCACTATATCACTAGACAAAGTCAGAATCAGCTAAAATATTCAGAGATTAGTGCAGGTCATCGATGCAATTTTGATCTTACGGTTGTCACTTAATCTTGTGATAAACTTAGAGTTAAATCCAATATCCAAAGACTTAGAGATACAAAGGGACTCAGTGATCAGGGTTAAAGATGAGTCAAATGCAAGTTAGAGGCAAGGACCAGAGAAGAGACAGATCCAATGGTCGACACTTTCCCTCAATGACCAAGATGAAGATTGTTAGTCTTCAAGGCATTGCAACATCGTGTCATGTGTCAAGATTAGATCCGAGCTTAAGGACAAGATAAAGATGAAGAAAGATCAACAACTATGTTTTAAATAGGAGAACCAAGTCTTATTCTGAGCTGTTGATATAGACATTCAATGCCACCTGTGACGGTTTGGATCTGATTTTCAAATATTCAAATATATTTCTCAGAGTTTCATGGTGGTAGAAACATGTTCCAGGTCACAGACAAAGTAGATGGATCAGCTGACTTATCTGCTCAAATTTATGGTGATGGGAGATATCTTCATGACTATATCTGATCGTGTGAGATATTTCCCATGTACATTTAACAACATACTTGACTGTTTTAGGGTTTCTAAATTGCTTAAGGAATATATATTGTAACCCTAATTTTCCCTGATCTGATCGATGAATCAACTCTTGAGCCTGTGTGCTAGAGGAGGTTGTATATAAGTATTTTTTTGATCTTTTGTAAATAGGTTCAGATTATGTAAGAAGTTTTCTGTGACATTTTCTCTATCCTTAAACTTTTCATGTGTCTATAATTCTCAGTCTTCTAAGGCTTATGCAGGACTTTCTATGGTATTTTTCCTACCCTCAGGTTCTCATGTGTTTTGGGATTCTTTCTAAAGCACAATATATTGGCTGAGTATTGAATAAGTTGTGAGTTATTCCAAGTTTTTCTTTCTTTTTTGCATCTTTGTGTACTATTTTGGATGATTTGATAAGGCTAATCTTGTGGATTTTGTTCATCCCTTTTTATATTTGTCTCATTCATGTGCCCATTTGCTAGAGCAGATGTTTGTTTGCAGGTCATAGTCTATGTCTATCTCCTTGGACATGCTATTGTTTGTGAAATCTTCTTTTTCCTTGAATAGCCTCTTTTAATTTCAGACCTCTCTATGAAACACTTTTGCAAACCTATCTAGGAAGTTATACTTGTCTAAATTCAGGAATTTCATGCTAGTTCTTGGTCATTATATTGTGATTCATATATTTTAAATGTATCACCTAGTAGGTTAAGTTTTCATTATTTCCCTTTCATTTCTCCTTCTTCCCCTTTTCCTCCCAAGTTTGCTTTTCATGTTTAAAGAGCAAAAAATAGGTGATTATCCAAGAGGAACCGACCTAGAATATGGAGGTTTCACTTTAGTTAGCATAGGTCCCACAACCTGGAAATGATTCCCATGTTATACCAGATCATTAGGCTCAAGCACTTAATAGGGTGCAAATTTGGTGTATAACAGTTCTGGCACGCTCGGTGGGACAACACAAGAAGTTCATTTTCAAAAAAAATATGTTCTCTGATATGCTGATAACATAATACAAACCTAGAAGTGGTCATTGTCTTTCATATCTGGCAACTCTGGAAGGTCTATTGGCTTCAAAGGATCAAGTGCACATATGTTTCTTTCTATATAGAAACTATACCTTCATGAAATTAAGGTGCAGTCTATCAATTATATGGAAATAATAATATAATTTAATCTAAGAATTGACAAATATTAGCATTTAACATTCCATTGATCTCTATTTAAGCATGCTATTGGAGCTCTAAGCCTTAATCTCCAAAAGTGACAGTCCTAAAATGAGAATTTGTGTAAGATGATGCCTAATATAGCTCACAACTATCAAATTGCAATGCAATTCATGTAATTATGCCCTTAATTGCTCAAATTATGCTCTCAATGCTTATGATCTCAATGTATTTCTCTATAGTAAGGATGCAATTGCTCATGAATGTCTAGGATATTAATTCTTAGTATTTATTGGATTTCCCAAGGGTAGGGGTAGAGTTAAGTTGATTATGATCCAAGCTTGGTTGAGTTGAAGGCTTTAAAATGGTTTCAAATGGGGAGACCATTTAAATGGCGGTCTCAAAGGTTTGGACAAAGAGACAAATTGAGTGGTGAGGATATAAAAGATTAAAATGAGTGATCAAGATTGCAACGTTTGGAGTGATCCATGTGCTTTCAATCCTTCATTCTCATTGGTTGTTCAAATTATTGTCCCCTTTGTTGAAATAAATAAGGATTTAATCAATTCAATTAATTAAATTAGCCATGTAAGGAATAGGTTGATTTTTATTTTTGATTTAAAACTATACAATTAATTGATTAAATCTATTATATAGCTTAGATTTATCCCTTTTAGGCTTATATTTAATTAATCAATATATTTATTAATTGATCCTTTGATTTGATGTAATTTAGTCCCTTTTGATTGAATCGGACCATTTGATTTGATGAAATTGCCTTCTGATCGATTGAAATACACCTGACCAAATTTAGGTGCCTACAAATGCCCCTCTATGAATTGATGCGTGAAGCACATTGATTCAAAGAAAATTGATGTCCTGATTTGATTTGATTGAGTGATTGATTAATATTTGATGCAAAAAATCCGATGTGAAACTTGATGCAAAACCTGATGTGAATCTGATGAATAGAAACCCTAATGTGAAAAACTGATGAAAATGCCTCACTGATAGCAATTTGAAATTTTAGTACCCCATATTTTGTTCAAAATGTGATAACAACAATGTTTTGACCATATGATGCCCCCTCAGAAATGAAAATGAAATTGATAGTAGAGGCAACAAAATATTGATGAATGAAAAATTAGGTCAATTATGTTTTCATTTCTGAAAATGAGATGAAAATTTGATCACAATATGCCCCGATGGTGAAAAATGGCACTTTTAAAATTAAAAAGGATAAAATCTCATGAAAATTAGGTCAAAAATCTATAAATAGAAGTAAAAACTTCATTTTGTCTATTCATTTTCACTTTTGACCCTGGATTTTAGCTTTGATACTTTGCGAGAATATGACGATGGTGGTCTCCATTCATGAGCATCGGTTTGAGAGAGGCCACAGATTCCAGAGACCAGCTAACTATGGACCTCCAATGAGTGATTTTGACCTTTACTAGCATTTATTGCATTTAATTTATGTTATCGCCTAGTTAGGACTTTTTCATACAATTTTCTGTTAAGTCACGCATAGGATGCTATAAATTTGTGCGTAGGTAGTTAAAGTTGCGCGTCCACGTAGTTAAACAACATGTAGCAACTAGAAAATGTCACGTAGAAAACCTATAAGTCACACGTAGTAAGAATAAACTCACACATACAAAACCCTAGCCAAAACCCTAGATTAAAATCACACGTACTAGAGATTAAGTCACGTGTATGTTGCAAAGTAGTGCGTACTAGGCCATGTTACGCCTATGAACATTTAAGTACTATGTATGATAGGTTAAGTTACGTGTAGCATGAAATCACGTGTACACCCTTTAAAGTTGCGTGTACACAAGCAAAATAATGCCTAAGTGTAAAGATTGAAAAACCTTGATCAAAATTGTGCATCTCTGATAGATTGAATACTAAAGTGATAGAAAAGACAAACATGTTAGATTTATTAATGAAACCAAGTGTTTAGGATGTTAGGATGATCAATTAACTGGATGTTTGATTATTTCAATCTAATTGGTAGGATAAGATAAAATGATGTATTTTCCCCTTCTCACGATATAGAGTTAGGAAAAATAGTTGATGTTGCTCAAAAAGAGCGATAGGATAAATTGATGATAGATTAACGTAGGATAATCCATTTAAATGATGACACTGATTGAATCCACTTGATTTGAAAAAATAGGTTCCATTTTGAAAGTTGTATGTGGTATATCAGTTGTCAGGGCATGAAAGACATGTTATCGGGGGATGCGAGTTGTTCTATCTTCTAGAGGTTCCTTAGTTCCAACTGAACCTAGGTCTTCTCATAGCTATGACAGAGTGATGGCACTCTAACCATAACATGTTCCATTTGCCTATGGGTGTGATGACGATCATGCCTGAGGATGTTTATAGATTTTTGTGGATCCCGACTCGAGGAGAGTGAGTCTATTATGATCAGGTATATGATGGAAGTGCTTGTCGACGAGTCTTTGCAGATCAGACCATTGGAGATGTGAGTATCACCTGGGCTTCGTTTTCTTCGTTCCCTACTGTGCCAACAATTTTGGGTGTCTTGATCAGCGAAGTTCTATTACCAGATCATCGCGAGCGCGGTTTTTCAGGTTATTGGGGTCGCATTATTGAGGATATGATTGTGGATCCTCGCAGATTTGTTTGGGGTTCCTACGTACTATCACTTTTATATCATGAGTTGCACCATATAGTATATAGGGGAGTGCTTCATTATCTACTGGAGCAATGCTATTGAAGTTATGGACATGGGAGCATATCCCTGTGTCGAGACCTATAGCTACTCGATAGAGAGATGCTAGTTGGCCTTACATATTTCTGTATGAGGGCATGGTTATTTAGCCTCGACTGGGAAAACTAGAGTACTAGCACCGTATGTTCGATGATATTGATCAGGTCATTTGGAGACCATATCTGGGTTGCGAGGCATGGAGAGAGGATGAAGATGAGTTGCCATACATGTTTTCTCCTTGGTGGATGATAGGTCGATAACCTCTTGTGATCGAGAGATTTTGTTGCTACAGAGTATGTCGACAGTTTGGTAGGATACAGGACATACCACAAGGATTGGCACTATATGCTCGGGTCCATACTGAGAGATCTATGTGGGGCGCACATGTAGATTTCCATTATGCTTGTGATCAGATTGGGAGATTGGGATACATTTAGTAGGATATGGGAGAGCATATAGAAGATGCAGGGATGTCGGTAGATTACTCATAGGGGTTTTATTGTCATAGATTCCCTCAGTTCACTAATCCTAGTGAGCCGACACCTAACATTGATGATACCTCAGATGATGATGATGGCAAGGGTGGTCATGGAGGTGGACGACAGAGAGCTCCCTGGAGATAGAGAGTATCTTGGTAGGTTAGAGGCAGTGATGGGGGACATGGAGGGCCACAGATGAGGGGTGGTCATGCATGGGGTAGAGGTGGTGGTTTTAGGGTGAGACCAGTACAAGCAGTTGTTAGGAATAAGGTGTCTCAACCTTGGATAATTCCTATTCTTATTATTTGTTTTGTAAAATGTATTTTCTTGAAAATAATGTAATTAAGTGTGAGTGTACATATTTAGTTGGCATGTTGATGTGTCACTCCACTTGATGTGTTGGCATCTTGAATTGTGTGTAAGGAGATCATGGCTGAAATGGTTATGATGGATTCCTATGACACGTAAGATCTATTTCTAGGAGATTTCAATGACAGGTGAAGACATGCAAGACATGTGGCAACTGATAAAGTTGAGTACTTTAAACTCTTCCTCCTTTGATCCCAACCATGGGGTTAATTTTTTAGGGTTCCTATTTTCTCAGAGAATGGTAAAACCCTAATACGCTTATCCTTGGAAGTTGCCCTAAAAAGGAAAGCGCTTGATATAAGTGTTTTTTTAGGGTTACAGGAAAGGATACGAAAAGAGTGTATTGTTGGTATGATCTGGTGCTACTGGATTTGTCGTAGAGTGTCGATTGTCTCTTGAAAGAACTTGCATTGCAAGTGTGTTGTAACCGTTGTGTTGAAGATAATACATTGTGCAGGTTTTGGAGTGCTGGGGTTTTTTATCAAAAGGTTTTCCCCAGGGTAAATCACTGTGTTAGTCTCTATTTTCTATATGCATGGTATGTGGCTGCAATATCATTGTTAAAGTAGTTAACGAATCTAAAATTGTAAGGATTTAAAAGAATTTGCACAATACTTTCCTATAGAGATTAGTGTAGGAAGTTGTTTCCGCACCTGAGTTTCCTTACAACAGTATTGACAGCAGTATGGGGTCAGAGACGATAGAGGATCGCAAGACTGGCTCAGATAGCTATTTCTAGACTTGATCCTTTACAGGGACAGGATCCACAGATTCCAACACAGAAGGTGCCTATAGCTCCACATATTCCTGCACAATAGGTGCCTTAGATACTAGTACAAGTGCAACCACAAATTCAACCATGTACCATTACTAGGTTAGAACAGGATGCACAGGGTTTACAGACTGGTTTGGCCACTATTACTAGTAGGATTGATCAGGTTGCGACTATGATGCAACAGTTTATGACTATGATGGCAGACGCCGAGTATGGCTAGCAGTAGTCAAGATCCTCTTAGTACACACAATAGATCAACAGATAGGGATCTAAATCGTACAGGTGGTTGAGGTATAGGAGATGCATCAGGTGCCCCAGGCAGGTTATGATTGATCATTGGATTATATGTATTGTATCAGATATATCAGATGTGTGATTTGATTAGGACTATTATGTACCATTTTGAGATGATGTATCTTTGATTATTGCAGACATTTGATTCATATTTATGATGACTTTATCACTTTGATGATATATGGTAGACTTTATTTGATGTTATGATTCTATATGATGTTTATGCATTTTATTTATACATGTTATGGATGCAATATCTTATGTATGACATAGTTTAGATGAATGAATATATATGCAAATCTATTTCTATAGGTTGTCTAATTTATGATGAATTTAATCTAAATGACAAATGCAATGTTGTCTAAGTTATAATGGATGCAATCTTAATGATAAATGCAATACAATGGATGGTATTAAATTAATGCATGTTATGTTTTTTTGTATTTTGATAATGGAATATATCAGTGAAATACACCTATATGAATGATGAAATGTTTAATGCATTTGGATAATGAGTAATGATGTATAACTTATGAATAATGATTAATGTTTAATGAATGCAATGATAAATGCACAAGAAAGTCTTCATTATTGATTTGATGTGAATCAAGATAAAGATATCAAATTGTTTAATAATTAACCCCCTTGAACTTATGAAATCCTCTAAATGCAATTAATCTAAGAATGAAATGCAACAAACTCTCACTTTTGTCTTTGCGAAAGAAATGCAAAAGGAGATATATTTTCATCATTGAGTGTTGTGGAACTAGGAGCAAGTACAATCATCATTGACCACATCATGATAATATGAATACCGCTTTCATCACTTTTGTAACCATTAGAACTAGTACAACCCTCACTTGTTGAATAATCAACTATTGGAGTATGAATACCAGTTTCATCGGATTCAATGTTGCAATTGGATTTTGGTATTAAGATATGGAAGATCTAAATATACAAGGTATCCATTTGCGTAAACAAACAAAGGTTAAATATCCTTCCTATATGAATGTCCTCAATGGCTCTTTTATGACCATGTCCTTAGATGAATTCACATAAGTTGGTGGATCTTCCTCAAAATAGTCACACAAAATTGAGAAAATATAATGTCTTCATCATCGCCAATCTAGTTAAAACATCATCGATTAGCTAAAAAGAACATGATTCAATGAACATTATCAAAAACTTAAAGTGTTTTGTATTGTATCAAGATTTTAAATAGAATTCCATTCATTCTGATCATTTAAGTTTTGTCAATGTTTAATCCTGATAATAAGGTCATGGAGCTCAAGGATCAAGTTGCAAGATCGAATGCTTGGATTGAACAATGATATCCATCAAAGGTTCAAAAATATCTCTCCTTTGAACTGCTCAAAATTTCTCATGTTATGTGACCAAAAAAGTAGAACTTATCAAATCCATTTGTATCAAAACCAATGATTTTCCCCCAAGTGAATATGAGATCATGTGTAAATCTGGGCAAATGAAACCTAGTATGTGACAATGATTTGACAATGTAGCTTAGAGACTTTATTATCACTATGCACAAATAATAGATGCAATGAGGATATAAAAATGGGATGATGAAAAGTTAATATGTACAAATGCAACTAGGTAAGACCTAAGGGATCAAAAAGTGCCTATTTTCCAGGTTTTCACTTGTAACATCAAAAATAGGAGGTCACCAAAATGTAAGATAATAAATAGAGATGATGACCTAAATGTTACATTTAAAAATTGAAATGTGTTTATTGAAATGTGTATGAGGAGGGTAGGATTGTCCTCTTAATCCCAAGTTTCTTAAAGGGAAGATCCAAATTGATTAACCCTAAAGAAAGGATCAATGTATAAATGAATCAACCTATTAAGGATATGGATAAAGAGAAAAACCCTAATTCCCATTTTATAGAAGAGAGTGTATGTGATAGATTTAATAAATTTAATTGAAATAGATAGGACAAATGTACTCACCTTGAAATATTGCAGATCTAAAGAATGTTGTTTTCTGAAGCTTGTGTTGAGTTTCTGGTAAATTTGAGACCGGATCTGGAATAGAAATGCAGAGACGAACAAAACCTAGAAATCTTTTTTCGTTATGACATAGTTTTGATTTGTACCCTCAAGTTAATGTCACCATTGACACAGAATTTCCAATTTTGACCTAGGGTAGAGTAGACCTAAAAATTCTCAGACTAAAATTCTATTTTTAGATCTCGAAAGTTTTCCAAAAAGGGTATCCAAATTTGCACTTTGATCTGTTGTTCCGAACTTGTACCTGCAAGAAAAATGGTTTTGTTTGTTTTGGGAGGGGAGGGGTTTGCCTTAGTCAAACCCAAATTTAGGAATTAACCTTGAAATTAATAATTGAAATAAAGAATGCTAGCAAGTAGTAGAATTAAAGCTAATAATGAAGCTATGATATTCAAATAGATATGCAATTGTATTTCGAATGTAAACAAGTATGAAAATATGAAATCTTGGAATCAATTAGAAACCATAAACCTCCATGATTGTATGCTTGGAATCCACCTTGAAGGGAGAATTAAAGATTCTTAAGGATGCACAAAAGGATCTTGAAGGAAGATCACACCACCATGATGGATAGATCTAGGGCTTGAATGATGAATCTTGAATGTTTGAACCAAATCCCTTCAAAGGCTTGAAAGCTTTAATCCTTGATCTTCAATGGAGAAATTGAATTATTGAGAGGAATAATTGAACACTTTGAAAGCTTGGAAATATGTATAATAATGGATGCTTGAATTATCACTTTTGTACTTAGAGCTCACTTAGGATTGCTTCTTGCGTCTTAGAGAAAATCAGAGGAGAAAACTTCCTTTTATATGAAACTAGGGCACAATCTTCTAGAGAGGCCCACATAGGAGAATTAAATTCTAGCTGGACCCATTCCAATAGAAGAGGACCTATATTAAATATAGTTTAAGAATCATCACTTCGAAACCCAAAATAGTCGACCCGGAAGTGGGAAATGAACTTTTGATGACCTTCGGCAGCTGATAGATTTCCAGATTTGAAAGGGGGACCCAGGTGAAGGTTGATTTCATCCTTGACCTAGGTCAAAGTTGAGGTTTTCCTTGACCTAGGTCAAGGTCAAGGTTGACCTTGACCCAGGGAGCCAAGACCCCTGGAAAACATGCCAGATGGGATGTAAGGTGCCCGGAGAGGCCCAATCAGGGTCCTAAATAGACACAGAAGTAGGAGAGGATGCATAAATGAGGGGAAAATATGATGTTGGTAAAAAAAAACCCCTAAGGAGGGCTAAACATTCTTAACATGGAAGTTCTTCCAATTTAAGATGATACATTAAGGCCCCACTTTAGCAGGAGTATGGAAATCAAACATACTCACGGTAAATTTTAGAAAAAAAAAACTCTGGTGGATCGCAATGAGGTAGAACATCACTAAGTCAAGGACATGAGCCCCCAGACCAAGGATTCTAACTCAAAATACATACATACATAAAGATACTAAAGTAAAGAACAATTAATCATAGAAAACATACATGATTACATAAGCAAGACAAGAGCAACACTATAGATAACATAGCTTCATGATCTAATCCTACTAGCATGAAAGTGAAAGAGAGAAAGAGAGATAGTGATTACCTCACCTAGTAAGATTCCCACATTACCACGAATCACCAAGGAGAGAGAGCCCAACATGTTCACCCATAAAATGTGCTTTGTAATTGTAATGCTTCTTCTGACGGCTTTTGAAATATCCATAGATCCACATTCTTGTATCACTATGGAATATAAAATGTGTGTCTTTTCAGGATTTAGAAACTTATGTGCATTACCTTCCAAGGATTTATCATATTGTAAAATTTAAAATGCGTATCTCTTCGGGATTTAGCAACTTATGTGTGTTACCTTCCGAGGATTTAGCAAAAATAAAAATAAAAATGTGTGTTTCTTTAGGATTAAGCAACTTATGTGTGTTACCTTCCAAGGATTTGGCATGTTGTAAAATGTAAACTAATATAAAATATAGTATAAGGGAGACCCTATATATTCCCCCTCCTTATCATGACTACCCACTAGGTAGGATAAGGAAGAGAAAGAGGACACCTACTTCACAAGGTAAGGAGATATCCAGTTTAACAACAATATACACTATATCCTTAGCAAAGAGTATTGACCCTTACCTTTAAGAACATAGATAATCGTGAAATGGATATGTCACATATGGAAAAGGATCCTCAAAGAGGAAGAGATCTTATCATCAAGACCCCCACCATAGAGGAGTGCTTAGGATAAAATATCATCTTCCAAAGAAAAGAGGGACCAAAGATTCAATCATCAAGCCCCCTGCGATGAAGAGGGAGAGGAATCTCAGAATGAAGGAATCAAACTCTAACCAAAGTAAGAGAAAGAGTTTATAAAGAAAATAATTTGAAAAATAAAGAAGAGGTGATGACCTAGGATAATCACCTCTCATATAAGAGGGTATCCATAGCCAAAAGCATAAATCTTTATAAGGAAATAATGTTGTATGATAAACAAATGCCACTAAGCTAAGGAAAGCATATCCTTAGATAGAGGAAGAAGGAAAATACCTTGCCCCCCAGGGATGAAAGCAAGGGATATATCAAATTATATCAAGAGACATTGTAGTAAAGAGACATCTTTACAAAACAAATGTCCTAGGAAGGATATCTTGAATAATTATAAGTGAAGAAAGTATGTATGATAATAGAAAATTATAAGGATAGAATATAGAAAGAATAACCAATTAAACTCAAAACAAAGTACATGCTAAGAGAATAATGGATCCTAGAAGAATGGAATAAAATACCTCTTGCCCCCCAGTTAAGAGACAAGAGGAGAGATATGATCTAACTTATAGAAGAACGAGGGGAATGCCCTATATCAAAATTATGAAGAAATTGTAATACTGCACGGGAATCAGATATAGTTCCTAAGGCAAATCTTTCTCTAACATATAGCTTGAAATGAACACAATAAACAAGTAAATGTGTATTACTATAATGAAAAGGACATCTGTATTTAGAGAGAGCATTTTTCAGAATAGGTTTAAATATTTCTTTCTTGGAATTCATTAACTTGACATACACTTTCTTAGCCACATCTTGAGGAGTATCAGGGTGATCTAAAGGTGTTGGAAGAAGAACATGAAGAGGAGGACGATGGTTAAGATCTACTACCTTGATTGGAGGAGGTGGGAAACCTATACCATGCATATCTTGTTTAGGAGATGAATGAATTGGGTTTTTAATGCCTTGTTCATTGATACCAAGCCCTAAACCTTTATAGCCTTGTTTATCCACCACAGTATATCCGGTAGTGTACATATCTTGAAAAGCTTCTATAGGAGGAGATTGATTATGGTGTTCATGAGAAAATGTTGTATATGGTGGAATGATAGGTAGATAAGAGATTTCCTTGTTTTCCCCTTTAATATCATCATGGATCAGATAAGAAGGGAAGGTAAATGAAAGAATTCTCAAACATCAGTATCATGAATCCTAGCTTGGGACCCATTGTAAATGTGGGAAGAACTAGGGATAGAAGATGGAGGAATAGAAATAGGAATATTTGGAATTGGATTAGGATTGATATGATTTGGATTAGGAGCTAGATTAGGAATGATAGGAGGAAGATTAGTAGATGGGGTATCATCTACCCAATTCTTCACATAATCCAAAAGAGTAATAAGTCCACTACAACAATCCTTAATGAAAGTTTTGAAAGTAGGAAGACTAGTATTAGTTAATCTCAAAATAGCATAAGAAAGTGAAACATGAAGATTAACAAACATAATGAAATGGATGATACTTTCATAAACATCATAAGTGCTATAAAGAGATGCCAAAAGAAGTATACTGAGAAAAGTAACCATACCCCAAAGCATCTTAAAGATCTTCATAGTGAATGAAATGCAAGAAGTGTTTTTATATTTTTATGAGTATGCAGATTTTTTTGTATTTTAAAATGCAAGAGAATAAAAGAAAACTAATTTAATATGCATTTAAGATCTAGTCTCTAAGGAAAAGAGGCAAAGCATCTAACACCAAAAAGAAAGAGTTGTCTATCGCGGGTCCACCAAAATGTAACATCAAAAATAGGAGGTCTCCAAAATGTAAGATTGTAAATAGAGATGATGACCTAAATGTTACATTTAAAAATTGAAATGTGTTTATTGAAATGTGTATGAGGAGGGTAGGATTGTCCTCTTAATCCCAAGTTTCTTAAAGGGAAGATCCAAATTGATTAACCCTAAAGAAAGGATCAATGCATAAATGAATCAACCTATTAAGGATATGGATAAAGAGAAAAACCCTAATTCTCATTTTATAGAAGAGAGTGTATGTGATAGATTTAATAACTTTAATTGAAATGGATAGGAGAAATGTACTTACCTTGAAATATTGCAGATCTGAAGAATGTTGTTTTCTGAAGCCTGTGTTGAGTTTATGGAAAATTTGAGACCAAATCTGGAATAAAAATGCAGAGATGAACAAAACCCAAAAATATTTTTCCATTCTGACATAGTTCTGATTTGTACCCTCAAGTCAATGTCACCATTGACCCATAATTTTTGATTATGACCTAGGGTAGAATCAACCTAAAAAGTCTCAGACTAAAATTCTATTTTTGGATCCTGGAAGTTTGCCGAAAAGGGTATCTGAATCTGCACTTTGATCTGCTATTCTGAACCTATACCTGCAAGAAAAATGTTTTTGTTTGTTTGGGGGGGAGGGGTTTGCCTTAGTCAAACCATGATTTAGGAATTAACGTTGAAATCAATAATTGAAATAAAGAATGCTAGCAAGTAGTAGAAGTAAATCTAATAATGAAGTTATGATATTCAAATAGATATACAATTATATTTCGAATGTAAACAAGTATGAAAATATGAAAGCTTGGACTCAATTAGAAACCATAAACCTCCATGATTGTATGCTTGGAATCCACCTTGAAGGGAGAATGAAAGAGTCTCGAGGATGCACAAAAGGATCTTGAAGGAAGATCACACCACCATGATGGATAGATCTAGGGCTTGAATGATGAATCTTGAATGTTTGAACCAAATCCCTTCAAAGGCTTGAAAGATTGAATCCTTGATCTTCAATGGAGAACTTGACTACTTGAGAGGAAGACTTGAACACTTTGAAAGCTTGGAAATATGTAGAACAATGGATGCTTGAATTATCACTTTTGTACTTAGAGCTCACTTAGGATTGCTTCTTGCATTCGAGAGAAAATGAGAGGAGAAAACTTCCTTTTATATGAAACTAGGGCATGACCCATGACCATAGAAGAGGACCTATATTAAATATAATTTAAGAATCGTCACTTTGGAACCCAAAACAGTCGACCCTAAAGTGGGAAATGAGATTTTGATTGTCTCCGGTAGTTGACAGACTTCCAAATTTGAAAGGGGGACCCAGGTCAAGGTCGAGGTCGAGGTCATCCTTAACCTAGGTCAAGGTTAAGGTGGACCTTGACCCAGGGGGTCAAGACCCCTAGAAAACATGCCAAATGGGATGTAAGGTGCCTAGAGAGGCCTAATCAGGGTCCTAAACAGACACAAAAGTAGGAGAGGATGCATAAATGAGGGGAAAATATGATGGTGGTCAAAAACACCCCCTAAGGAGGGCTAAATGTTCTTAACATGGAAGTGCTTCCAATTTAAGATGATAAATCACCTTTTGAATTTATTGCTCTTTTTCTCCTTTGTCTCTTTTTTTGCTACCAAGGTGCCTATTACTAGGTTTTCACCAAGGCACTTTTCCCCTTTTCAATTTTTTTCTTTGATTTTTTTTTATATCATCAAGGCTCCTATTTTCTAGGTTTTCACCAAGACAACCATGTTTTTGATTTTTTGAATGTTTTTTCTTTCTTTATGCTCGATTTTCCTCTTTTATGCATTTCTGCTTTTCCATTTTTTTTATTTTTTTCATCTTTCTCATTTTTTTGGATTTTGAACTTTTCTCATGTTTTTGGATTTGTATAAATAATGATGTTGAACTCATCAGATGAACTCTCATCTGATACTCTTTCATCTGATCAGGTATACAACTTCTTTAAATGGATGTTGTTAATAGGTTCTTGCAACTCATCACCTTCACAATTAGCTAGCTTGTATGTCACCATTCCAAAAGAAGAAGTAAACACAAAAGGTCCAAGCCAATTTGCCTCCCATTTTACTTTCCTTTCTCTCTCTGCTTGGTGTTTAGAGTTTCTCTCAACACTAAGTCTCCCACTTGAAATGTTTTAGGTTTGATATGTTTGTTATAATTCCTTGAGATTCTATTTTGATACACTTTCAAAGGCTCATAAGCTTGTGTTTTATGTTCTTCTAATAATTTCAATTGTTGAAGTCATGCAACCCTATAATCCTCATCATTTATTAATCCTTGCAATGAGACTCTTAAGGATGGGATCTCAACCTCTAAAGGTAGAACAAATTCTGCCCCATAAACCAAATAAAATAGTGTAGCTCCTATTGGTGTTCGAATGCTTGTTCTGTAGGCCCACAATGGCAGGTTTATTTGTATGTGCCAATCTCTTCCTTATTTGTCAACCGATCTTTTCAATATTTTGAGGATATTCTTATTTTTAGCTTCGGCTTGTCCATTTCCTTGAGGATAATACATGGAGGAAGAATGGTATTGTAGACACCCTAAAATGGACAGACTTGCGACTTTACATTAAAAACACTAATTTTCATCTATTAATTAATGGTTTTTAATGACTAATTAATCACCTATTTCCTTCTAAATTCATTCTCCAAATCATCTAATCAAATCCCCAAAATTAATTAAATAATTAATTTTATTTAATTAATTAACCTTAATTGATTAATCTCCATTAATTAATTAAATTCAATTTCCTTAAGTTTAAATTCAAATATTTAAACTTATTAATTAATTCTTCTAATTAAATTAATTTAATTTTATTCAAAAATTCAATTTTTAATCCAAAAAGAATTCAATTGTTTCACATGTTGAATACTTTAATTATAAAAATGAATTAAATATTCAATTATATCCTTTCCTGGTGTTCAAAAAGATAACTCTTAATCAGATTTATGATTACATGGGTTTCTCCATCCACTTCTTCAGTTAAAAAAGGTAACTCCAAATTACCTCTTCAGTTCTAAAGGTAACTCAAAATTAGCTCTTCAGTTAACCAAACTCTATCTCCTCTCTCCCAGTTTGAGAGGTGGAGTTTACTGATGGCTTCTCTAGTTCCCTTTGATCTCAACCGTTCATCCTCCTTTCTCTAGGATTGATTTCAATCATTTGTATCATTCTCATTTTCTATATAATAAACCCTTCATAACCATTTGAACGATCCAAGATTTCAAGCTTATGTGCGTCATTACTCTGTTAGATTAGTTCAAGCATCAAGCCTTCTTACAATCATATATCCATGATTTCAAGCTCACATGCACCATTACTCTATCATATTGGTTCAAGAATCAAGCCATCTTGTGACCACACACATTTGATATCATATTCTCGATGCTCCCAAGTCATAGATGCAGCCTACACCAATATTGAGCATCACACAAACAACGTTTCAGAAGGAGTAGAGAGAGACAATAGAAGATTCGAGCATTTTTGGTTTGCATTCATTTGTGTACCTCCTTTATTACTTATTATTTTATTGATTCATTGTTTGGTTATTTGGTAGTTATTCTATTGATTTCCCCCATTACAATTCGGTGCTACTAACCCCTCGTAATTGAGAGGTACAAATTTTGATCCATGTGTACATTTTAGGTGAACACGACGTGAATCAAATAGCCCAAATATCACTTGCATACATCAGACAAAACTTTTTAGCCATGACCGTATGGTTGCATAATTCATTTTTCATGCTTTTTTTGATATACTTGTAATTTCACAATCGTTGGTATGTTACCGCAATTGACGGAAGATTTCCGCAATCATCTAGTTTATTGTCACAATCATTGTAAGGGTTTCACACTTATTTTCTGTCATTATTCAAGAGTCTTTTTTCTTGCTCTGTGCCGCAATTGACCGACCTGTGCCACAATCGTCAGCAATTTACCGTAATTGCACAAAGTTTACCGTAATTGACCGATCTGTGCCACAATTGACAACATTTTGCCGTAGTTAAAAGTGCTTTATCGCAATTGACAGAACATTACCACATCTGATAGAACATTATCGCATTTGACAGAAGAATAATGTAGTTAACATAATTATTGCAAATTTAATTGAACATCATTGTTTATCTGTCATAATTTAATTATTTTCTTTGTTTCTACAGGATTGATCAATGACAAATGACCAAAAGGGTAATTAGACGCATCCTGGGTGCTAGATCACTAAGAGCAGCCATAAGAAGGACCACAAATTATTGAACACAACAAAGAGCCATCTTAGCCATCGTAGCAAAAGATCAAAGTGAAGCATACAACAAATATCTGGATTCGATCAATCATTTGGCAGGTAAGCACAAGGTCACAATTAGTCTTAGCGGTCTTAACAATTCTGGAGTTGTGGGTTATTCTTCAATTCTTAATTAGATGTTTTTTTGGTACTAATCATGTTTGTTGACAACTTGTGGTGAGGAGAAGTTTAAAAAAGCAACTAAAATCAATTCATTTGTCATTTTAGTGCTTAAAAAGAACATTGCATGCAAAGATTTTGAACCTCACATTTCCAAATTGGTGATTAAAATTGATGTGGAGGTTAAGAATTGAACAAAGGCAAATGAACATTTCAAATTTGGTGCATGAAAACTGAACAAGCAATCATCACCTACTTTGGGCTTTAAAACTGAACATTTGTGTTTGTATGGGTGATTAGCTTAGTTTAGATTTCAATCTTTGGGGTTTAATCGATTAACCTTGTGTCCTAAGTCTTTGGTGCACTTGCACAATCTGTTAGATTAAACACCTTTATACTTTTTAGAAAGGCATGTCTAGGGAATGCGCTTCTTACTCGGAGAGCAACCTTAAACCGGTAATCCTTCAGATCGGTATATAAACAAGATGCGAACCAAAGTTCTATTTTATATCTAGCCAAGCTTGGGCGAGGTGTGTTGACAATAGTCTAGATCGGGTGAATTATCCCTAAGGAGCCAGTGTGGTCAAATAGGCTCTTAAGTGAGTCACACATGTACAAACTGATTGAATAGACACCACAGACCCTACTATAACCTTGTTAAAATAGAGTCCAACCTGATTCACCTCCGACCAAATACCTTATTATAGTGCAAGGGGCTACAGAATTTCCCCCCAAGATTCCCAACATATGTGTTCCAGGGTATTGTGGTAGTGAAAGAGATCTTCACTAGAATGACAACAATATCTGGTAATGACAAAAACACAGGCGCCTACGTCGTGGACCTTTGTGTCCTAGTAGTGTGACACTTGTTGTGTGAGCTAACGAACATTCAAGCATTGGGCCTGTAACATTGTATTTGACAGGCAAATTTGCCTTAGATTAATTTGTTTGTCCTTGTGTCAAAACCCGTGCTAGATTAAAAGACACATTGTCCATTGTGCTTGTTTTTTAATAAATCTCCAAAATGCAAAACAAACATCAAAACTGTCAAAATGAGGGCAACATGTTAAAGTCTAGGGTGTCAAAATCAAAACCTATTCTGCAAATCAAAAGCCTTGTTCCTGAAAATCAAATTTATCAGATAGTGAATCCAATTTGATGTCTTTTTTAGACTGTCTCCCTTTTGCCGCAATTGCTTGTATTCTGCCGCAATTGACAAAATCCTTCTGCAATCATCCCGTTTATTGCCGCAATTGACCTATTTATTACAATAATTGGTGATAGATTACCACAATCAACCTGTCACTTAACCACAATCGATGGAATTTTTCTGCACTTAACCAGAGACTTTAAAACACATGTTTTACCTAAAAACCTTGAAAGACTCCTTATTCTGTGTAAAAGATCAGTGTCTATCCTAGAAAAATGCAAAGAACATTGTGTGAATCTCTAAACTTTAAAGATCATCCATTCTTTGAAAGCACGATTATTGTCCAAGCATTGTTACTTCAAAAGTTTAGACTCAAAATATATTGATCCCGTTATCTCAAAATTATCATATGTCTATCAGTGACTTTGTCCCAGGCAATAGTCAAGAATCATATCCTTATATCACCAAGTCTTTGAGATCAAGATAAATCAACATCTGTCCTTAAAATTACCCTTGTCCAAACATAACTCTCACTCTCCTAGAAAGGTTATCCTTTTCTGTTTGCATTATATTACTTGTTTTAGTCACAAAATCTAGACAACACTATGTCTCACACACCCTATGGAGGGCCTTACACTAGGTCAAAGGCTAAAAATCAACCCGATGAGGCTTATGTCAACCGGTTTCCCCCTTGGGAACAAGAGCGAGAGGATGACCCTTTCATAAATACCAGTCTGGCTCTTTTTATTCAAAATCCCCATAGACCAACATTAATCCATGATGTCACAGAGGAGGAGCTCAAAGATATAGATCAAGATGCCTATTCCACACAAATTATTAACATTGTTGTAGAGAGGAATCCTGAACGTTTCTTAGCCATGTTGATTAAGAAGGGAGTTAAACTCCCCGCCAAATTTAATGTATCAACCATATGGCCTAAGAACTCTCTTGCAGGTCCAAACGCTACTCAACCCTCTCAAACAGAACAGGCTGTGATATCCCAAATATTTCCATCTTTGACAACAACAACATCAACGCAGACTGTGTCGAATCAGACTATCTCCACATATCAAGCTAGCACATCTTCCACGCAAAGCATGACATGCTCCCAACTAAGTTCACCCATGGTCACTAGTGTGCCTCAACCCTCAACCTCATGACCTTTTCAGTCAAGCTCTCATTCTATGTCCTCAATCCCACCAACAAGCAACAACCCTTTTGCAACTTTTTTGCTACTATAGTCAGTTCTTGCTAGCCTTGGACTCAATACATCAGTCCCATAGGGATCCATCTCTATGGGTCCAACTTTCAATCAATGCTCACCTAGGGTTATGCATTTGATCTTACAGGGACCACAATAAACCCAACAACAACAACCTCAACCCCAACAACAACAATTCCAACTTCAACAACAACAACCCCAACCTCAACCCCAACAACAAACACAACAAAATCAATCTTGGGCCAATCACATGCCCCAGTATCAAAATCACATGTTGGGGAACCAATATCAAGTCCCAAGGACTAGATCGTATGTCCCAACTCAAGGGACACAGAGGTGCAACCTCATACCTACTACAACACAAAGGTACAATGTCACAAATAATCCTCAATCTTAGACGGACATGCTAATCCAACAAGTGTAGAGTCTTCAAACCCAAATGATGTACATGTAGAATCAAGGGAAAACCAAATCCTACATCGCAGATGATTTGTATCCGTACCCTTTGATCATTCTTTACACATGTCTTCATTTCCCACTCATTTCTTGGTATCAAAATTTGACAAATACAGGGGCAGTACCAACCCTGTTGAGCATATCCAAGAATTCTTTGCTAGTTGCATTGAGGTTTCACATGATGATACATACTTAATGTGACTATTCCCACAAAGATTAGATAGACCAGCAATGGAATGGTTATCACACTTACCTCATGACATTCTATCTTGGGGGTGAGTTGGCCAAAAAATTCATCACTCACTTCCATCACAACATCGAGTGCAAGGTCAGCATCAAGGACCTCTATGACATCAAACAAAAAGATGGAGAGTCCTTTGTAAAATTCCTACAAATATGGAGGAACACTGCCAATAGAATCACATACAATGTACCCGAGCAAGACCTCATAGTCAATTTTGTTGATAATATGATTCCAGATATGTCATTTACAACAGAATTGCAGTTAGCTCCAAACTTCAAGCAACTCATCGAACGAGGAGTTCACTGTGAGAAAAAACTTGGTCAAACAAGGTATCCTTGTAGATCCCACCAGACAAACACAAACAAGACTACAATGGATAAAGCTAAGTGGTGGAACAAAAACAAAAATGTCACCAGTGATGGTGTCAATGATGTAAAAATGGTCAACTACGCCCAACCCAAAGTGTCACTGCAAGGAGAACCTACGGCTAACCAACAACCCACGGTGCCCATTCAACAAGCACACACTCAGAACCAACAACCCCCTATCCAAGCAACCACTGTGTCAAAAAATCAACCATAGGCATAATGTACACCATGGTTTCCATTTACAAAAAGAGATTACACACCATTAGGAGAGTCGATAGAATCAACCTTAAGAAAGCTAATACAATCCAACAACATCACTCTCCCTAAAATCAAAGAATATGAACATGGTGCAATCAAACCAAAGTGGTACAATGATAATGATTTATGTGAATTTCATCGAGTAAAGGGACACAAAACACCCAGTTGCTATCGATTGAAAAATGTCATCCAAGATCTGATTGACATAGGGGTCATCGATGTCACCAATAGCCAAACAAAAGGCACCACTGATCATACGATATTCAATAACACATTCCATGATCACAATAAAGGGAAATCCTCCAGGTCTGGTGGACAGTCAAAATAGGTAAACTACACCTATTCCAACAATGACAACACTATCAACTACATAAATCCTTTAGATATCCATGTGGCTACTATTACTATTAGAGACCAAGGTGCTAAATGTGTTGTAACCATGCACCATACAAAAGCTATCTTGCAAGGAGTAACTTCCACATCTTCTATACCAGTCAACCCTCCTACAAACTCCAATAAAAAGTCAAGCCTCATGGATTAACTAAAGCGTACACCTGCCCAAATATCCATGTTTGACCTTTTGCACATATCCCCGCAACACAAGCAAGCACTTCAAAAAGCAGCTATCCCAAGGGACATAACCCTTGAGAGATTTCAAACAATGGTAAACCATATAGAAGCCAACAAGCATGCAACCTTCATAGACCATGATGTGCCACCACACAAGCCTTTATACAATGATCCCTTGCACTTGCTCATCCAGGTTCACAAACATGCAATCCGAAGAGTCCTTGTTGATGGTGGGACTAGATTAAACATTTTTACTTTGAAGGTAATCAAGCACTTAGGCTACTATGAATCCAATATTGATGTCACAAGGAGGATCAATATCAATGCCTATGATGAAGAAGAGTGATCTTCAAAGGTATTATCATACTACTAGTCTGGATAGGCCCAGTTGTCAAGAACACTCCCTTTCAGATCTTATACCTAGAATTGGGATACAATATGTTACTGGGAATACCATGGATCCACGAGATGCAAGCTGTACCCTCCACATATCATCAGTACACCAAGTTCCCATACCAGGGGGCATAAATCATTATTGAAGGAGATCCAGACCTGTTCCAGTACTATAACACTGTAAAAAAATAGTACCGACAACCAAGTTCCTTCAAACTAAGAGGCAAGTATCCCTTCTACCTTGAATTTAATTCCCAAGGATGTCACAAGAAGAGCAAGGAAAATATCCATTACTAAAAAAGGATGTAGTGAATATAGCTACGAGGAAGCTTTCACTATCACAAACATGCCTCAAAGCCCAAGGTCATACGGCATGCCACAATCAGTGATCATGATTGAAACCCCAGAGCCTGTTCTAATCAAGTGTCCACCCACCACCTTTTTCAAGTGGGGAGACATCATGGAAGAGAACCCTTTTGATCTAGATATTAACACATGGTTGTATCAAGACCCACAAGACACACTTTAAGCACCCATACCCGTGTTAACATATGGAGCTGGCTATACAATGCTACAAAGGTTTGGGTATGATGATACAACTGGTCTGGGGGCAAGACAACAAGGTCTAATAGAATTGTCTTTATCACCAACCTAGAGAAATAAGAGAGGGTTAGGCTATGGGAAAAAAAAAATTGGTCCTACCACCCGAGACATACCCATTGATCAAGAACAAGTAGCAGAGTTAAAATGGGGGCAAAAACTAGAACATTCTTTGATCAGCAATATACTCCAACAGTTATTTCCATATGAAGTGGGAACCTCTTACTCCCGATTAACCCTTAACCAAGTGATCCAAGATAACAAGGAAAGTGAGACATCCAATGAGAATTCTAGAGAAACTAATTCCCATGAGTATGAGTGGAGATCCATCCACAACTTTGAACCCTCAATCCCAGACTATTCCCCTCAGTCAGTTAGGACTATACACCTTGAGGACGTGTTTGACCAATTAACCATAGAGGACCAACCATGCATCGATAAACATATTGATACCAATTCCCTAGGTGGCACATCCACATCACATTCCCAGTTTGTCAGAACCATCACCATTGTCCCATTCAACCAAACAGAGTCATCCCACCACGAGGACCTATGTCTAGTACACCCAGAACTGATAGAATGGGATCAACAAGGACACCTTGATATAGATCTCTTTGAAAATGATGAGACTATCACAAACTTCATGGGACTCATAGAGGGAATTCCATCAGGGGACCATAAGGCATGCTTCTCTATTGTCTTGGACAAATCAACATATTTCAGGGAGGAAGCTCCTCTTTCTAGTAAAAAAGCAAAATAAAAAGAAAAAAAGAATTGTCAGTAAGTGAAAACCGCAAGGCACTTACTGACACAAAAAATGAAAAAAAGATAAAACAAGACGTATCTTCTAATGAAAACCTCACCGAGAAGCTAGAGGATGGAAAGTAGGAATTCCTCCCCTTGATAGAGGAAAAGTCAGTGTTGCTGGCAAAGGAACATAAAAAGTAAACCTAGGGGATGAAAAGAATCCAAATAATATCTACTTAGCAAAATCACTCACTCTAGAGTAACGAGAGAAACTCATTAGCATCTTCAAAGAAAGGAAAATCAACTTTGCATGGTCCTACTCAGACATGCCAAGCCTAGATCCAGAGCTTGTGTTACATCATTTTCCATTGTTACCGAACGCCGAACCATCAAACAAAAGCTAAGAAAGATGCACCCACATGTTGCATTACTGGTCAAAGCATAGTTGACGAAACTCCTAGATGCTAGATTTATATGACCAATACCATACACATACTGGATATCTAATTTGGTACCAGTAACCAAGCATAATGGTCAAATCTGAATCTTCACAAATTTTAGAGATCTAAACAAAGCGTTTCCCAAGGATGACTTTCCCTTACCAAACATCGACATGATAGTAGATCTCACTGTAGGACATCATATGCTATCACTAATGGATGGATTTTTAGGATATAATCAGATAAAAATTGCACCAGAAGACCAACACAAAATGGATTTCACATGTGCATGGGGCACTTGCTGTTGGAACGTCATGCCATTTGGTCTAAAAAATACAGTAGCAACATATCAAAGGGCCATGACAACCATCTTCCATGATCTCATTCACAAAATAATGGAAGACTATGTTGACGACATACTTTCCAAGTCAATGCTCAGAAAAGATCATCTATAGGTGTTGGGACCCATATTTGACAGAATGCAAGAATACAAGGTCCAGTTAAATCTAAAAAAGTGTGCATTCGGGGTCACCACAGGGAAGCTAATGGGATTCATTGTGTCACATCAAGGCATAGAGGTAGACCCAAAGAAAGTCAAGGCAATACTAGACATGCCACCACTGACTAACCTACGACAACTAAGGGGTTTACAAGGTAAGCTTCAATCCATCAGGCACTTCATAGCACAACTAGCAGACAAGTGCTATTCATTCTATCATATACTACACAAGGATGTAACATTCATATGGATAGAAGAATGCAAGAAAGCATTTCAGATATTCAAAGACTATCTACTCATGTATCCCATATTGGTGCCACCCGTCCAAGGCAGACCATTACTTCTATACATCTCAGCAACTGAGTCAGAATTAGGAGTGCTCTTAGCACAACATGATGAACAAGGCAAGGAGAGAGTTGTATAATATCTTAGCAGAACCTTGGTAGGCTATGATCTCAACTATTCGCCAATTGAAAAATCGTGCTTAGTAGTGGTCTTTGCTTCCCAAAAGCTAAGGCGTTACATATTGAGTCATCAAACCAAGTTGATAGCACACATTGATCCCCTGAAGTATCTACTAAGCAAAGAAACACTCACCGGATGACTCACAAAGTGAGTGATGATCCTAAGTGAATTTGACATAGAATACGTAGACAAAAAAAATATCAAAGGGCAAGTGATTGTGGATCAACTAGAAGAGGCACCCATTCAGGATCATCAAACTATCATATCCGACTTTCCAGACGAGTCTATTCTTACAATCCAACTGGAAATAGAGATATGAAAACTATACTTTGATGGATCATGCATGAACCATGGTGCAGGAGCAGGGATAATACTAATCACTCCAAACAATGATGCAATTCCCAAATATTTTAGACTCAACTTTCCATGCACAAACAACATTGCCAAGTACAAAGCTCTAGTTATCGAAGTAAAGACAATACAATGGAGAATCAAGAACCTCAAGGTCTATGGAGATTCACAGTTGGTCATTAGCCAAGTAAACAATGACTATATGACAAAAGATGAGAAGATAATCCCATACAGAGAGCAGATGGACAGGTTACACGCTAAATTCCATTACATCGTATTTGAACAAGTACCAAGAGCTCAAAACAAAGCAATAGATGTGATGGCTACCATAGCATCCTTGACCGATATGCCAAGCAACGAAACTAGATTCCAGTTTCTGGTATAACAACTCATGATACCAACACATCAAGCACCAATCACAAAATCATCACGTGTCCTTGTTGGTCCTAAAACCCCATGGTACCATGACATGTACAATTACCTCCAAAGTAGTATCTTACCTCCTAACTTGTCTAGGAACCAAACTAAGTCCCTCATCTGCCAAGCCTCTAGGTTCACCCTTCTCGCTAATACTCTATACAGAAGAAGTCTATATGGAACACTTTTATGATGTCTCACTTCTGCGGAATCCCAGAGAGCCTTGTACAAGGTACATGAAGGAATTTGTGGTGCCCACCCAGGTGGCAATAACTTAGCTAAGAAGATCATCAGAATAGGATACTACTGGCCCACAGTAGAGACAGATGCCAACAAGTATGTATAAAGGTGTAGACAATGTCATATTCATGGAGACCTCATCCATGCACCAACCCAAGAACTCAATCCCATCACTTCACCATGGTCATTTTCTATGTGGGGATTTGACCTAGTGGGTAAGATTACACCAACCTCATCTAATGGACATAAATACATCATTACAACAAAAAATTACTTCACTAAATGGGTGGAAGCCATTCCTCTCACATACATTACTGGAAAATAGATCTCCATTTTCATACTCAACAACATCATCTGTCGGTATGGAATTCCTCAAACCATCCTAACAAATCATGGTACACCCTTCCAAAATTGAGATGTAGAAGATCTTTGTGAATAGTTCCAAATAAAACAAGGTTTATCTTCCTTCTACTATCCACAAGGGAATGGTCAGGCTGAAGCAAAAAACAAAACTATACTGAATATTTTGAAGAAAATAGTAAATGAATCAGGGTGAGACTTGCATTTACAGCTTAGTCCAGCACTATGAACATACAAAATAGTGTGAGAACACCTACATGAGCCACTCCTTTCTCATTAGTATATGGATCAGAGACAGTCTTACCCCTCAAAGTGGAAATCCCATCCCTGATAATATCATTGGAGAACCTTATTTCAGATGAAGACTATAGAGTAGCAAGGCTCAATGAACTAGAACTATTAGACGAAAGAAGACAAAATTCTCTCAACCACTTACAAGGCTATCAGAATTGCCTTATAAGGAACTATCAAAAGAAGGTGAGGCCACAAACCTTTAAGGTAGGAGACCTCATCCTTATGGAGAATCAAAAGAACCAAGTAGAGAGAGTGAAGCCTGGAAAGTTCGAGCCTAACTGGCTAGGACCTTATGTCATTGTCACATCTTGAAATAGTGGGGCATACATCTTAGAAACACCAGAAGGATATCAACTCCCAGGATAGATAAAAACATGCACCTCAAGAGGTTCTACACTTAATGAATCAAGGATAAGGCATTTATCTACTATCTAGAAAATACCAAAAAAATCAAAAAATACAAAAGGTTACCTTGGTGAAAACCTGGCAAACAGGCGCCTTGGCAGCAACAAAAAAAAAAAAAAACAAAAAAAAACTAAAGAGAAACAAATCACTCTCTCAGTGAAAACTTGACAAATAAGCACTATTGGGCAGGTACCTTGGTGAAAACCTAGAAAATAGGTGCCAAGTGTTCAAATCCAGCTTCACCATCAATGACAAAGAGAAAAGCTCAAGCACTTCGTATGCAAGACTGGCTACACAAGCTATTTCCAGAAGCACAATCCCCTTTGAGCACCAAAACTTACCCAGGGTTAGTACTGGTCCACTAGACTAGGGGGAAACTCTAAATGTCCTAAAAAAATCCCTAAAAAATCTAAAAAACTCATCAAAATCCTAAAAAGATCAAATGTCCTGAAATAATCAATCTTCCTAAAAAAAAATCAAAAAAAGATTGCAAAATCTCAAAGAAATAAAACTAGCTCAGTTATCAACAAGCGAATGGCGATCAAGCCAATAAATCAATGTCAAAATCATGAGCTTTGCAAATTAGCACTGGGCCCATATAACATAGCTTTATTAGCTATCAACAAGAAAACTGGCAAACAAGCCATTTAATCAATGTCAAAACCATGAGGTTTGCAAATCAGCATTGGGCCCATTTGACACAGCTTGATCAACAATCCAAAATGATCAAATTCAATCAATCAATCAATCAAATCAATCATCTTACACAATGATGGATACGCTTAGAACCAGACAAATCAGTCTTATATGAGTCATCTATTACTGAAACCAAACAAAATCAAGCATAAGAGAATCAAGCCAATCAAGAGAAGAAAGCTGAATCAAGGAATAATGAACTGTTGACTAGGTCATTCGTCAGTCATATGTCAGTCTATCTTTCACAGTTATGTTCTTACACTACTCCAAGATCCACAAAGTGAGGAGAGTAGCTATGATAGATCATGACCTTATTTTCTTTGATTGCTGTTTGTGGAATGTTTCATTTTGATTCTAAGGCAATGATGATTTAGGATAAATGCAGTAGGCACTGTCACTTATCTGACAGCCACGCAGTTCCACGATTTGAGCTTAACCATGGGAAAGATCTGGACAATCCTTTGTTTCTTTTATCTACTTGTTTGTTACCAATAGAATCATAGCGGTATCTAGATGGTCTGAGATCTAGGTGCATTGGATTTCTATCTTGGTTTTAAATTTCTTTTCAAAATCAAGAGATCATAGCGGAATGTAGATGGTCCGATATCTGGGTGCATTGGATTTCTATCTTGTTTTTTTTTTCTTTTTTTGGATTGATCAAAGAGAATAGCGGTATCTAGATGGTTAATATCGGGGAGCATTTGGCTCTCTTTCTTTTCAAATCAAAGATCATAGCGATATCTAGATGGTCAATATTTGGGTGCATTTGGATGTCTTTATTTTCAAAATAGGGAACATAGGTGTATCCAAATGGGCAATATCTGGGTGCACTTAGTTCTCTTTCTATTCAATCTCTCTACTCCTTCCAGTTATCAAGAGGTCACAGTGGTATCCAGATGAGTAATATCTGGGTGCATTGGATGCTCTTCATATTTTCATAATAAGATGC
This sequence comes from Thuja plicata, assembly GCA_018584345.1. Lineage (NCBI taxonomy): Eukaryota > Viridiplantae > Streptophyta > Pinopsida > Cupressales > Cupressaceae > Thuja > Thuja plicata. The sequence continues at coordinate 318,877 of MU223174.1, read as the reverse complement.
AATGATGAACAAAATTGGAAACGCGGCAGCGACTTGGGTCACCCATCCTTTCTATCAATTCATATCTATCAATCAGTCCCAGAGAAAATTTTCCATTGAATTTCTTCTAACTAACACATGCATTACTCAAATATTTTGTGCATAGTAGATTACATTCATCCATTTATGTGCATCAAAAAACAAAAGAAAATACAATGTATGCATACATAGTAATCATAATCAAATGTTACCATAAAACATCCCATTTTAAACATGCATTTTATAAGCACCATCCTGTATACATATGTCAGTATCATAGGAAAGAAATTCATACATATAAGAGTCTACATAATAGAATCACATTGCATAAACATTTCACCATATAAGCATCATCATGTAGAACCATACATATAGAAATTAAACCAATGCACATCATATAGAATCAATAGCTACATCTCATATAAATCTCAATATCTAAGTACAATGAACAATCGCAAGTTAGAACAAAAGAGGGTGATCGATACAAATGTCATAAATATCAGTATGCCAAAGATATAATAATAGGTACAACATTAGATAAATCAATGGTACATCACTACAAAAAATGGTACAACATGATACAAAATGAGAAAAGTCATCAGAGTCATCATGAACTACCACCACCCTCGCCGCCAGTTGCACGAGGGGGGGGCATATCAGGTGCAGTCCTCTACTGAGCACTAGGAGCTCCAATACCACTACTCTGGGATCTCTGTGAAGCTGTATATCTCAGTACTCATTGTGCTAATGGAACAACGCCCTCATAATGGCACTGCCAGTACTCAATCTCTCTCTAGACCTCACACCCGGATCTCCAAAACTGATCTAGCACCTCCCAATGAGACACATCCTATACACCATCAATGAAGGCTCTGACCTATGAGTGAGCCTCTCTCTCTCTCTCTCTCTCTCTCTCTCTCTCTCTCTCTCTCTCTCTCTCTCTCTCTCTCTATCTGCTATAGTATCCCTAGCCTCCGTTGTTGTAACCCTACTCTCCAAAGTAGAAGCACGTGCATCAGAAGCTGATAACCTAGCCTACAGATCAGATATCTACTGTTTCAATCTCTGCATCTCTGACGGGTCATCATCCATCCCACCCATAGAAATATCCATCTCCCCCTTCTCATCCCTACCTCCCAAACCCTATGCTCCACGAACAACCCATGAATCCTCACTACTCTCACTATTGTTAGTACTGCTTTCCATTACTGCTGCTCCTTGTAAAAGAGCTAGAGCCTAACTCCTCAACATCTATATCAGTGATCTCTACATCCTCTGTCTCCACATCCTCACCACTACTCTCTCTTCCGTCCTCTCTCCCAACACAACATCAGTGCGAGGATATACTCTCCGGACCAACTGAGGTACCTCCTCCTCTATAGCCTCCTCCTCTAAAATGACAAACAATCTAACCCACTTGTTGATACCATGACCGCACCTAGAAAATTTAACAACTTATATTAGGAGCATATTCAACAATTTTCAAAATCAGTTAGATACCCAGATTACCAATTTGCAGTTTGAACAAATTAATGCTCATGTCGCAACTTTTTGCTCAAATTTATTGAGGGGGAATAAATACACCTTCTATCATTAGGGTAAGCTGGGGTAGGATCAAAACAAAGAATCTTTGACACACTGCAACAAGCCACAATGCATCAAAGAGGGGCAAATGTAGACACCCTAAAATGGACAGACTTGCGACTTTACATTAAAAACACTAATTTTCATCCATTAATTAATGATTTTTCATTAATTAAGCATCTATTTCCTTCTAAATTCATTATCCAAATCATCTAATCAAATCCCCAAAATTAAATAAATAAACAATTTTTTTAAATTAATTAATCTTAATTGATTAATCTCCATTAATTAATTAAATTTAATTTCCTAAAGTTTAAATTCAAATATTTAAACTTATTAATTAATTATTCTAATTAAATTAATTTAATTTCATTCAAAAATTCAATTTTTAATCCAAAAAGAATTCAATTGTCTCACATGTTGAATACTTTAATTATAAAAATAAATTAAATATTCAATTAAATCCTTTCTTGGTGTTCAAAAAGATAACTCTTAATTATATTTCTGATTACATGGGTTTCTCCACCCACCTCTTCAGTTCAAAAAGGTAACTCCAAATTACCTCTTCAGTTCTAAAGGTAACTCAAAATTAGCTCTTCATTTAACCAAACTCTATCTCCTCTCTCCCAATTGGAGAGGTGGAGTTTACTGATGGCTTCTCTAGTTCCCTTTGATCTCAACCATTTGTCCTCCTATCTCTGGGATTGATCTCAACTGTTTGTATCATTCTCATTTTCTATATAATAAACCCTTCATAACCATTTCAAGGATCCAGGATTTCAAGCTTACGTGCGCCATTACTCTGTCAGATTGGTTCAAGCATCAAGCCTTCTTGCGTGATATATCCAGGATTTCAAGCTCACATGTGCCATTACTCTGTCAGATTGGTTCAAGCATCAAGCCATCTTGCGATCACACACATTCGATATCATATTCTTGATGCTCCCAAGTCATAGATGCTGCCCACACCAATACAGAGCATCACACAAACAATGTTTCAGAAGGAGTAGAGAGAGACAATAGAAGATTCGAGCATTGTTGGTTTGCATTCATTTGTGTACCTCCTTTATTTCTTGTTATTTTATTGATTCATAGTTTCGTTATTTAGTAGTTATTCTATTGATTTCCCCCATTGAAAATTGGTGCTACTAACCCCCTTGTAATTAAGAGGTATATATTTCAATCCATGCGTACAGGTGTGTTATATGAAAGGTCTCACATAATTAATCCACATCTTTATTCTTGAATTGTTCCCCATTTTTTTCATGATAATGGAATGAGGAATACCATATCTACAAATGATACGATTGAGAATAAACATAGAGATTTGTTTTCCTGTTGCATTTGTTAATGACACGACCTCTACCCATTTTGTTAAATATTCTATTGCAATTATGATGTATTTGTGACCATTGGAAGAAGGTGGGTAAATCATTCTAATAAGATCAAATCTCCATTGGTAAAATGGCCATGGTGTAATGAATGGGTGTAAATCTTATGTGGGCACATGGATCATGTCTCTATAATATTGGCATTTGGAACACACTTTAACAAAGTGGCAAGCATCCTTTTCTAAGTTTTTCCCAAAATACCCCATACAAAGGATTTTCTTGGCTAGGTTTAACCCACTCGAATGAGACCACAAATACCCTCATGAATGTCTCTTAAAACTAACTTCAATTCCTCATCCTCTAGACACCTAAGTAGCATTCCGTAAAGAATTTTGCAATACAATGTGTCAAATAGGATAGTGTAACGAGCCGCTTGGTGTATAAATTATCATTTTTGGGTGCGGGTTTGGTCTAAAGGTTAAACTTGGTCTTTTAGATAGGTATAAATGGGTACATACCAAGGTGATTCATGTCCATTTAGAAGGCAAATGATTTGAGTTTCAAGTAGGTCAAAAGAAGGTTTTACCAACTCTTCCACCAAGAATTCACACCTAGCATTCTAATTAGGCATTTGAATTAAAGAGGCCAAAGTAGCCATAACATCTACTGCTCTATTCTTATCCCTTGGGATTTGCTCAAATGTGACCAAGACAAAATATTTCTTCTAGTCATCTACCATCCTTTTATATGGCATCAATTTTTCATCCTTAGTTTGATACTCATCATTAATTTGATTAATGACCAATTGGGAATCCCCATATACTTGTAGTTCTATGACATTCCATTCTATAGCCATTTTGATGCCTATGACTAAAGCTTCATATTCTGTAATATTGTTGGTGCCTGGGAAAAAATGTTTGTAGGACTTAGGAATGGTGTATCCTTGTGGTGTAATCAAAAGAATTCTGGCTCCTGAACCATGCTGAGTGTAGGATCCATCAAAATATAATTTCCATGCTTTGGCTTCCACATTGACTATTTATGCATTTGGAAATTCTACTTGAATAAGATGATTATAAACTAAAGGATTTTCATCCAATTGATCAGCTATGAATTGTCCTGTTGACGGGACTCTTGTGACCGGGTCTGCCAATAGAGGTAAGTTGTCACTGGGTACCGGGGTACCGGCCAACTTCGCCTGTAAAGGTTATTTGAGGAAATGAGATTCCTCGGGCCTCTAAGCACATGAGAGTTGGGTCTTGACGGTGCGGGGCTCAGTTGGGAGATGTGACTTTTTTCGAGGGGGATAGCTGGTTATCTTCAACTTGTTCTCTCTAGGGATTCAAGTAAGTGGGGTTCCTACAAGCGCCCATTCACTTAACAAATAAAATTCAAAAGATACTGCAGAGTTAGAAGTATTTCATCTACCTATAGTTATGCTAAACATTCAAGATATCAATAATTCTCTAACACACTACACTAAATATCGAAGAAACATACAACCATCAGTTCATATTTCATCATTAGCAAAGGAAAGAAGGTCGTTAATCTACTTTAAGTATCAGAGAAAAGGACATGAAGAACACAAAGAATAAAATACCATTAACCCAGAAGACAGAATGCCAACGACATCATTAAGAGAATTTCAGCTTCTTCATTAACATTTCTTCCAGCAAGCACTGGTGCGTGGTATAATGGTGGCTCCAAGGGAGCATCTAACTACTGAAAGCTTAAAAACTATGGAGCATTGAGCTCTGCAACTAAGAACTGAGAAAACCAGATTGCTATTAATTATGGACTACAAAATCATCTAACCCTAACCCTAACTTAAGTTACACTATATAATAAAATATATTATCTGGTGGTTGGTACTACCTACACCACCCTACAAAAGACCTAGAGACGGAAAAGGCCTGTCATGTCAGAAGAATAAGTTGAGAGGTGGAGTGGAAGAATCGGCCTTGAGAAGAGAGCTGAGAAAGAGAAAGAAGAAATTTAACCCCTAGGGATCAAGTCTACATGCCTCATAAATGGGAAAGAGGTGCCCTATCTCTGATGCGCTAGGTGTATCTCTAAAGCAGTGCCTTGGGAAGACCATCTGTCAGAAAACCTCCCATCAAGTTGACGTGCCTTGATGTAGCTATCCACCTTCTGACAAAATTTTACAACCTTTATTAATTTCTATCCACCCTCTGGCAACCTTTATTAACTACCTTGAAAGTGACTGGTCAGCCTTGGGGACCGGGACACGGGTCACTTAAATAATACAAAATGTAGGATCTGGAATTCTGGGATCTAGGAACTTACATTCAAAAAGAATGAAGAATACAAAACATTTTCCTTGAAAGTTTTCTCCAGCCCCCAGAGAATCTCTATTGTTGCTTGCTATCAATGAAGGTCTAGAGGAGACGGGAAATTCCATCTTCATCGATGTCTTTAAGGCCAACTCGCCAGTACTTGGCCACATCAATCTATTCTCCTAGGTCTGGAATATTGTTCTAAAATTCTTTGGCCATCTTTGCCGCATGATGACCACTAAGTATCATGCAAGTTATTCATGTCATTTTAGCTTTGTCTATCCCCTCTGGGGATTGATACCTTGATTCCATTAACTCATCAAACTTCCCTGAAAACATATTCCTCCAGCGTGCATGTGTCGGTGCTAAATGGATCAGCTCCGGAGACCTTCGAAACAAAAGACTTGTATAGATTGAAAGAATATTGGACTACATTGACCTTATCATGCAAAGTCCCCACTAGTTTCTTGATTACCCCCAATGTGAGGTCAAGTCTTGAGTGCTGGGTCCTCACAAAATTAAATGACTCCTCTCCTAGAATTTGAGACTCAGAGACAATCTCCTCTTCGAGGCCTATGAGTTCTTCTAACTCAACCTTCCATGCCTCATAATTCTCGATGTATCCCTCCCATATGCTGATGGTGGTTTCGGCCTAATGTAATACGTGGCGGGCCGCATATAGGTCTGGGAGTGTGGAGACCAGGAAACGCCAGACGTTTCCCAACTGTAAGGCAACCCATTCATCAACTGCTTGGGCCTTTTTCTTCATCGCCCGTAATGAGTCTATATCACTCTATGAAAGTGGTGCATCTGACGTAGAGGCCCCTGGGGGAATAACACTAATAGGCCAGGCCAGCTCAGTCAGCAATCCCATGAGGTTTGCATTTTTCTCCTTTTCTGCCTTGAACTTTTGAGCCTCTTTTTCATAGCGAGCCTCCATTGCCTTGGCTGCTTCTTTCAATAGGTCCAATTCACCCTATTTTCCTCTCTTCCCTAACGAAACCTCTGTGACATTGTAATCTCTGGCCTCAGCCATTGCCTCATCTGCATCTGGGGAAGGTGTCACGATTACTGCGACTGTTTCTCCGCCTAGCTTAGTTTGAAGAGTGTGAATCGTCTGGGCTTTCTTAACCTTAGGCAGGTTCTGTGCCTGAGCCATCATCTCTGCCAAAGAAAGATGGGCTCTGGGTGTTGATGGGGCCTTTCTCTTTTTGGATTCTACCAACCACTGTGGTGGTAGGGGTGGCTTTGCAGCCAAAACCTGCTCCTGTGACTTCTCCCCGATATCTTGTTGTGCCCTTTCAATAGTATGAGTCTCTTCCGGCTCCTTCCTTGTGTCTTTTGACTCATCGGAGATATTTTCTCTAGTGATACCTGTGTCCTTTACCCTTCCATCTGTATCTTTGGCAATATTTGGGTCCTCATTGGTTGCCTCAGGGTTTTCTTCTTCGTCCTGCTACTGTTCTTCTTCCACCTCTATTGCTGGGGTGTCTTCTTCTGCCGGTACATATTTTGGTAGTGGGGGAGGCAACGGGCCAAGATTCAACATTTGGGCCATAGTGATTACCTCCACAAATGTTCCCTTTGGGAGTGGCATTTGGAACATGGCGGTTGGGGTCACGGTTATTCCCATAGGTCCAGTTTCCCCAACTGATGCCATTTGTTCATTTTTCTTTAGTTGCCCTGAAACTCCCATATCCTGTATTTTTGGGACTTCAGAGGCAATCTCTTGCTCTGTCCCATTTTCCTCTTCTATTTGTACCTCCTGCTCCTGCACAGGTTCCTGTCCTGGAGCTTCCTCCCGCTCTGGGATTTCTACCTCCGACTGTATGATGTCTCCCTGCAAATTCCCAAACTTGTCAGTTCTGAATACATAATCAAATTCTTCTTGAGGGGGAGGATTTGATGGGACATGAGTGTGCTCTGGTTCTTTCTCTAGCTCTAGGGAGTCGGAAGAAATGATTTCTACTTGTGGGATTTGCGGCATCCCTAGCTCCATTCTATCTTTGGCTTTGGATTGAGCCTTTTCTTCTGCCTGGTAACTAAAGGAGGCCCCGCATCCCTTAGGGCTACCCGCTCCTCTTCTGGATCCATTCCTGTTGCCCTGACCATTAATTCTGCTAGTGAAGGGGAAGAGGGAGGATGGACAGGTCCGGTTATGAGCACCGGAGTGGCCAACCGCGTGATTAATTTCTCCCTCATCTGCTGGGAGGCCGCTATCAATTGTTTCAGTTGTTATTTTATGGGGGTCTCCTATAGAGTTGGAGTTTCCATTATTCTTTTTCCCCTATCCTCTCCCTGTGAAGAGGTTCCGGCCCTAGAAGAGGTTCCGGTCCCGGAAGTCAGCTTCTGTACTATCGGGCCAACTCTACGGGTACTCCTGGGGCATACTCTCTTAAAGTATTTATGGCTACACTAAACCATGTTGTGAGTAATTTCCTCAATGGTAGGCCCCTCCTGAGCATTCTATTCTACCGGTAGGAGGGCCATCTTGTCAATCCCCTTTGCCTTGTACTGGGGATCTATTGTGGGTCTAGTGTTTGAGAAGTCATCTGGAAATTTCCAGAGCTTCAACCTTTCCATCATCCCCATAGTCATACAGATGTAATGCCGGCTCTGGACTTCAACATCATCCTAGCAATCTTCCTAGAAGTCCTCCATGTGATATCGGTAGGGCTCTAATGCCGGGGGAAGTGCCAATGCAATTTTGCCAAGCGGATCAAAGTTCTTCTGCGCTAGATAGAATTCTGCCAAGTTCAGGCTCTTGAGTTCGTTGTCTACCTCCTTGCCTGCGGCAAGACTACACGAGTAATTCCCACAAGTGATTGGGAATGGAACATTTGTCACCTTCTTTAAAGCATATAAGGCGTGCAACTCCAACAGTTGTCTGCAATATTCCAAGAGAATTATCTTGTTCCCACAATGTTTGGGCAACAAGTAAGGCTTCCCGGAGAAGCCGGTTATCCTTATGTAAGTATGTTGTTGGAATTGGATGTAGTAATATCCATAAATTCTGAACAGATCCATTCCTTCCTTGGAGAGGCGGTACCCTACATCCTGAGTAGGCGTGAGCAGGTTGTAGTAGATGAAGGCGTCATTCACCTGACAGAAACTGGGGAAACTAGCCTCCCATTGAATTTGTGGGAAATAATCCCATGGAGCCTTCTGACCTGGGCCGATCCCAAGTACACCTGATGTGAGTAGCCCATTGGTGATAGGTCATTGTTGCGCTAAGGCCCAGAGAACATAAGAGGTCATATAGAATTTGTTCTTCTGGGCCACCTGAAGGAACTAAGAATCTACATGATTAGAGATAATGGCAGCCCAATCAAAGTATTCCCCACTGGTGGTGATGCCAAGCAAAAAGTAGTACATCCACCCTGAGAATTCTCGGGCATGGGGTTTCCCGAAGATCCGGCATAGTGCTATTATCCCCATCTAGATACTTTCTTTAAAATCAGACCGGGGGATCTCTAATTTCATTTTCTTGGGGTCCCTCTTCAGAGTCTTGAGCCAATAGTTATTCATGTATTGCCATGCTACAACCTCCAACTGCTGAAATTGCGCTAAGGCATCAACTCTGGTAATGATAGTTTGGTTATCAAATTAAGGAATCCCCAAACCTACCTGAAAATTAGCGGCATTGAGGGACACCATGGGGGTGGGATATCTGGTTGGGACCGGGGCTGCGAGTATGATGGCCCAGATGGAAGAGTTATAATGTGCTGCAAGTGTGAGAATGAGCTCCAGGGCCTGCACCGAGCATGGGAAATAGGCGGCATTCAGAATCTCAGAATCCCTGATGCTGATCGCCAGCGGATCCCCAGACTATCGCTGAATGAACATTATCTTGACCAGGGCCTGCATCTTGGCCCACATTCTAACGCTGGTGTTAGTAATTAATTGAACTTGGGACTCAATCTTTGATCCCATAACAATGTTGTCCTTCAGGTACTTCATGCTGAGAGGCAATTTTTCTAAGGCCCTCTCAATTTTGGATCTGACGGTTGCCATGGTGACTGCCATGGAGGGAGGTTCTGGACTCCCAGGTGGTGAAGATGCAGAAGCCTCAAACATAATGAAGGTATGTTGTCCTAAAAACCTGCAAGGCAAGGTGACTGTTAGAATTTGTAGATAAATAATACTCTGTGATCTGGAGATCTTACCACCGAGGCACGTCCTTTTCCTGAAAAGTTAGTTTAGGTTCAAAAATCCCAAAAAGTATATATATATATATATATAATGTAGACTTGAGATTAACCATTATCTGAGCCCGAGGGTTCCAGCATACTTAATGGAAGTAAGATGTGGGTTGGTGAAGACAAAAGACCCGGGGTCCAGAAAAATAACCGTTGGAAGATGTGAGCAAAAAGTGAGCCATCAGGCCCACGTGGATGTCATGTGGCTACGCAATAAATGGGGAGTTATGGAAATGGCGGCGCCAACTATCTGAATGCACAAAAAGTGGAGGCCACTTGGACAACCTTAAATGCATACATGAGACATAAATGGATCATAAAGGCTAGCTAATGGAGGAGAGAGAAAAATTCCTAGTTGAAACCCACTGAGAGCCGAGCTTCAACCAGGCGGTATTCTATGTAAGGAAACTTAGGTGCATAAATAGCTTCCCTACACTAATCTCTAAAGGAAAGTATTGTGCAAATTATTTTAAATCCTTACAATTTCAGATTTGTTAACTACTTTAACAATGATATTGCAACCATATACCATGCATATAGAAAATAGAGAATGACACAATGATTTACCCTGGGGAAAACCTTTTGGTAAAAAACCCCAGCACTCCAAAACTTGCACAATGTATTATCTTCAACACAATGGTTACAACACACTTGCAATTCAAGTTCTTTTAGGAGACAATCGACACACACAGACAAATCCAGTAGCACCAGATCATACCAACAATACACTCTTTTTCTATATCTGTCTGCAACCCTAAAAAATGCTTATATCATGTGCTTTCCTTTTTAGGGCAACTTCCAAAGATAGACGCATTAGGGTTTTACCATTCTTTGAGAAAATAGGGACCCTAAAAAATATGATTGTGGAAGAGTGTACAGTACTCAACTTTATTAGTTTCCACATGTCATTGCATGTCTTCACCCACCATAGAACCTTCTAGAAATAGCTCTTACGTATCATAGGAATCCATCATAACCATTTCAGCCATGATCTCCTTACACATAATTCAAGATGCCGACACATCAAGTGGAGTGACACATCAACATGCCAGCTAGACATGTACACTCACACTTAATTACATTATTTGCAAGAAATACATTTTATAAAACAAATAATAAGAATAGGAATTA
>MU223174.1:288214-304307 GCA_018584345.1 Thuja plicata | reverse complement strand
CTAAAGGAAAGTATTGTGCAAATTCTTTTAAATCCTTACAATTTCAGATTTGTTAACTACTTTAACAATGATATTGCAACCATATACCATGCATACAAAAAATAGAGAATGACACAATGATTTACCCCGGGAAAACCTTTCGGTAAAAAACCCCAGCACTCCAAAACTTGCACAATATATTATCTTCAACACAACGGTTACAACACACTTGCAATGCAAGTTCTTTCAGGAGACAATCGACACACAGAGACAAATCTAGTAGCACCAGATCATACCAACAATACACTCTTTTTCTATATCTGTCTGCAACCCTAAAAAATGCTTATATCACGCGCTTTCCTTTTTAGGGCAACTTCCAAAGATAGCCACATTAGGGTTTTACCATTCTCTGAGAAAATAGGTACCCTAAAAAATACGATTGTGGAAGAGTGTACAGTACTCAACTTTATCAGTTGCCACATGTCATTGCATGTCTTCACCCGTCATAGAACCTTCTAGAAATAGCTCTTACGTGTCATAGGAATCCATCACAACTATTTTAGTCATGATCTCCTTACACACAATTCAAGACGCCGACACATCAAGTGGAGTGACACATCAACATGCCAGCTAGACATGTACACTCACACTTAATTACATTATTTGCAAGAAATATATTTTACAAAACAAATAATAAGAATAGGAATTATCCAAGGTTGAGACACCTTATTCCTAACATTCTACCCAGAATGAGCTTGCAAACTTGAACAAAAAATAGGCAAAGCACGATGAGCTTGACGCAAGACCAGACAAATACACACAAAATATACATCTAAGTACAGCAGGGCTAAAGGATATATACATGGAAAATGAAAGGATATACATTAAATACACTGAATTTATAGCAGAACAGAAATGCAGAATGACTACCCTATACAAAACTGCATAGAAAATGTACAACATATACAATATCTTACACTACATAGAGGGTGGACAACCCTCTGGCAGAGCCAACCCACCAACGGGTAGCGAACCAGATGACCAAAATGTAGAAACAAAATGGAAACAAAATAAAGCAGAAAACGCGAACCAAAAACACAACAACAAAAAAGCAGAAAAATAGAAGAAGAAACAGGAACACCAACCTGAAATCTAAAGAAAGGCAAGGAAGGAAAGACACCCTAGATGCTCTGCAAAAACTTCCATCTCCAAATGATCACCAAACCAGCACAAAAAACAACTTGCAATTTCTCAGAACAACTCAGAATAATATGCACTTAAATCTCGCTCAAATCGCTAAGGAATCATTCTAAAATCGCTTAAGTGTTTTTAATCGTGGTAACTGTGAAAGTTATAGATGATTCCTATTTATACCAAGGTGAAAATCAAGTTACCTTTCCTTCCGCAAACTCTAGAACAGGCAAACCTCCAGACTCTGGGCTCGGGGATTCTGTGCGACCATACCTTCTTACGAAAAGAAGACATCGTGGCAGAGAATCCCAAAGTCCAGGGTCCGGCTCCTGGAAAAGAAACAACCAACTCCAGGACAAGGTCCTGGAGACACGAAGAACAAAACACAAAACAAAACTGACACCACGGGACAGAAACCCGGAGAACGAAAATAAAGAAACAAAGGCAAAAAGATAAGGCAAGAGCCAAAAGCAAAAACAAAAAGGGGGGACCCAATATTTTGCACACAAAATGTAGGGATGGGTATGCAGGGCATAACATGTCCCTTGATAGATTTTTGGTCCACATACTCAATGTCAAATTCACTTAGTACCATCACCCATTTAGCAATTCTTCCTATAAGGGCTATTTTGCTAAGCTAATACTTTAATGGATCAATTTTGGCAATCAACTTAACCTTGTTCATCAACATGTAATGTCATATTTTTTGGGAGGAGAAAACTACCGCTAGACAAGCCCACTCCATGAAGCTATAATTCAACTCATACTTGATCAAGGTTATGCTTAAGTAATAAATGGCTCTTTCTTTACCCTCATCATCCTCTTGTGCCAATAAAACCCCTAAATATTTATCTGTTGCTGAAATGTATAATAGTAAGGGTTTTCATTTGATGGGAGGCATCAAAATGGGTGGATTTCCCAAGTATGTCTTTAATAGGGTAAAAGCTTGTTCACATTCATCATCCCACTTAAAAATAGTATCCTTATGTAGCAATCAGGTAAAAGAGTGCCACTTTTCCACTAATTGAGAGATGAATCTTCTAATAGATTGAAGTCTTCCTTGGAGTGACCTCATTTGACTAATTTTTTTGGATGTTTCCATTTCCATGATTGTTTGCACTTTTTTCGGATCCACTTCTATCCCTTTTGTTGAAACTATGTAGCCCAATAGCTTGCCGGATTGAAAACCAAAAGCACATTTGTTTGGATTTAACCTTAATTTAAATTGCTCCAATCTTGTAAAAATATTTTCTAGGATAAGAAGATTATCTTTTCTTTCATGTGACTTTGCTAAGATATCATCCACATAATCTTCTAGGAAAGTGTGCATCATGTCATGAAAGATGGTTGTCATTGCCCTTTGATAAGTTGCTCTGACATTTTTAAGGCGGAAGGGAATAAAATTCCAACAAACATTATCCCACAAGTGAAAGTGGTCTTTTCTTGATCCTCAGGTGCAATTCTAATTTGATTGTAGCCACTAAATCTATCCATTAATGAAAACATGGAATGTCCTGCTGTCAAATCCACTATAGCATCAATGCTAGGTAATGAAAAATCATCCTTAGGTAAAAGAAGGTTAAGATCTCTAAAATTTGTGCATACTCGAATGGATTTTTCATGTTTAGTAACGTGTACAATATTGGAAATCCATTCTGCATAAGCTATGACTCTTATGAAGCCAACTTTTAGTAACTTTTCCAATTTTGCCTTAACCACTAAAACCACACGGGGATGCATTTTTCTCAACTTTTGCTTCACAGGTTTTATGTCAGGCCTCACATTAAGGTGGTGCATTATGAAACTTGAATCCAATCCTGACATGTCTGTATATGACCATGAAAATTTGATTTTCTTTGATTAAAAAAATTTGATGAAATCCTTCCTTTCTGTTGTAGTCAATGATGTTGCTAGATGAATAAATTTAGGTTCCAATTCGGTGCCAATGTTGAATTTTTCTGTTGGCTCAATAATAATAGGAGATCTCTCTTCTTCATTTTTAGGTAAAGTATCCAATCTCTCTTCCTTAGGTGCCACAGTTGGGTTTTCACCTTTGAAAACATCTGTTATTTTTACGTTTTTGGGGTCTAATAATGCCACATGGTGGTTTTCACCACTAGACATTTTCATTTTTTTTTCTTTTATCCTGTGGATTAAGAGATTGGACCCTTGCCTCCATAATCATGGGTGGATTGAATTTGTTGGTGGAAGATGGCTCAACCGCATTAAGGTATTGGGCCATAGCATTGTCATTGGGAAAATAGAGTAGGTCATTAGGTTCGGTTAAGTCGTAATCAATAAGCTTAGGATGAATAAGGGCTAAGGACTCATTAGGTAAGTTTTCATTTGAAGGGTTTAAGGAAATGACTTCATTTGAAGGTAAGTACATTGTATCACTCAAGTCAATAACATGTGCTTTTTCGAGGTGTTCCATAGAATTTAGATCAAAATTCTCTTCACTAGACCCCTCATGGATTTCCATGGGAAAAATGAATGTGGATTAAATCTAACGTTTGAATAACCCCCCAAAAAGGTACCCAAGGTTCACCTATCCATTGGTTGTCACTAGATACTTGTCCTACATTTGATTCTTGAGAAATAATTGACACATGTGTAGAAGTCGACCCTTGATCCATATTAGATTGATTTTTTTCATTAGGTATACTAGCGTAGGTATGAATGACATCTACCTCTTTTTTGTGACAAGAATCTTCGGATAGGGAATCTCATTCATTTTTTTTGGAGTCATCTTCACTCTCAGATTCTAACATATTTGCATGCTCATAAGAATCATGCCTAGAGCTTGAATCAACTCCTTTCTCTTGATACCCTATTCTCAATTTCTCATCCTTTTACCTCCAAGGAGGTTGGATAGGTCCTAGCAAGCCTTTATTTCTAATTCCTAAGGGTCCTCTTTCCTTGTACCTCATTTTTTGCATTATTTGAAATCCCTTGCCATATTGATCAGTTTGGATGGTGACATGTTGCACTCTTTCAATGGGGTTATTTGAATTATCCTCATCTTTATAAAGCCTTTGTAAAACTTCATTATCTTCTTTTTCCATGGCTGATTGGTCACTCTCTCTTACAAAATGAGAATTTTACTTTTGAGGTGGATAAGAATTTGAAGGTTTCCCATGTGTCTTTGGGGAAGTAGGTAAATCAAATAGGGAAACAAAATACTCCCCCACTCCTTTTGATTTGATTCTGCATTGTTTTTCAAATTTATGCATCATCTCACTCATCTTTTGATAGTTATCCTTTTTAGTTTGTTCTCTTTCATCCTTAGAAGGTCTCAAAATTTCTTCCTTTGGTGTAGAAACTTTTACTGAATTTTCATTGGAACTTTGACCCTTATAACTAACTTTCTCTTTTCCCTTAGGTGATGTAGGTAAGTTGGTTTCATTAAGACTTGAAGTAGATGTAGTATTTAATGTTGAATTAGGGCCTTCTTCTTTGGTTTCTTCAATGATGACACTAGAAATAACTCCTTCCCTATTATGTGGAATAAATAACTCATGAATAGGTTTCACCATATTGCAATATTGAAAGGGATTTGAATCTCCTCCAATAGTTATTTCTTCACCCATGTACGGAAACTTGATACATTAATGATAGGTCGAAGGCACCGCTTGCATCTCATGAATCCATGACCTTCCCAATAAAATATTATAAGTTAATTCAATGTCAAGGACTTGACAAATGATATCTTTCTTGATAGGACCCACTTGAATGGGTAAAACCACCATTTCTTTAGAAGATCTTTCCTCCTCATCATAAGCTTTTATAGTGATTTGTTTCTTGGGATCAATAGTGTTAGAATAACTGGGGGGGTGGGGAATCAGTTAGACTCAATTTCCTTGCAATTATCCTACAGTCCCAAATTCCTCCAGATGTATATCAAAACAATTTCAAACATATAATTCAACTTGGTGAAAATGTATTCTATATCTCAAACTTTAGTCAATAATGTTTACTGAATGTCAGTAAATTAATGTTGTGATTACCAATCTAGGTCAATAAAATAAGTGTAAAGTAAAATAAAAACCCACAACCATTCATGCACATTGACACATAGATTTTTAATGTGGAAACCCCCCTAAGGGAAAAACCACCTGGGACCAGTAACCTAAAATATTTTCACTCTTCTGAAGTGAGCTCAGTGAATAGCCAACCCTGTTAAAGGTTACAATGCACATTGTTAAATCTGACTTGGTTAGAGGATTTAAAAATAATGGTTCTCTCTTGACCATGCATTCACTATGGGGTCAACAAAAAAACACTCAATATTCTCTGAATGTTATAATAAAGACTTTCACTGTCCTACTCGGTTAAGAGATTTATCTATAACAAAGGTTAAATTGATACAGTAATGATCTGATTCAAATACAACTCTATTTTGTAGATTTTCATATCTATGCTAAGTACATAATACCTCTGATCAATTTTTTCACTTCAGTTCATCTAACTCACCATACTCTATTATGCTCGGTAATGCTCTTTCCTTTGTTTGCTCGGTAATGTGTGCAGAAAAAAATGCTCGGTTCTGTCTTTAACCAGTTTAATCAGTCATGCATAAACTTTGCATGTGCACTTCAACATCTTTGCTTGCATGTATATCCATAATGAATCTCTTGTCTCTTATATAGACATCATGTCTCATTTAATTTTCATCCTTATGATTTTGCCGCTTAATCTCCATCGTTGATTTTACCATTTAAACCTTCCTTGGCAGTTGTGTTAAAAACACGTTTCAATCTTTGTCGTCCGATCTTCATTGAATTTTCATATCCATTTGATCAAAATAACAAACTTTATCTTTTACCTTGAAATCATCAATTTCCAGCTCAGCATTCTAGTCAGCCTTAGTATGAATTAATTGCTCGGTCAATACCTTATTGTGTTGACGATCCCTAGCTTGATTATCACTGTGCTCAGTATACACTATGTTTTACTTGGTGTCCACTGTCTTTCGGTGTATATAGAACTCATAATTTTCTGACCATATAAATTTTGTTTATTCCAAATATTCCATACATAACAAATGTTTTCCACCATAATAATAACCAAATAAGTTGACATCAATGAAAATACATTAACTAATAATGTTTATCATCACATCTGCAACTCAGTTAAATATCAAAAATTGAATTCCAACATATAATTAGTTGTAGTTAATCAATCTCTCCCTTTGGCATAGATGGCAACACAATATGAAATATGCAATAAAAATATGCCTTACAACAAATAACAAACTTTTTTTCTACAACTACAACAATTTTGTAGCTCTCCTTAGCTTGAATATATAAACTGTTTTAGTATTTAAAAACTCACCATGCAGACTCTCCCTGCAGCTTTGACATTTCTATTCTTGAATCTCTCTATAGATTAGATATGTCTCCCCCTTTCTCTTTTTTCCCTATTGGTTATTTTCCATTTTTTGAGTCTTGCTATAAATTTTTTGGGTTCCCAGTATTAATTTTGCTTGAATTGTCAAAACCTGTCCAAAGTACTATCAAATTTTCTTGCAGATGTTGACCTCCAAGTAATGAAATCAATAAGAAATGTGAAACCCTAAGCCCTAGGTCATTATTTTATCCTTGTCGAGCATAAAACCCTAGTTCTTCATAGCTTGTTTCTAATTTGAAGTTACCTTTTTCATGAAACTTAAGTGTTTTAAGTCATATGCCCTTTTTCATGATATAAGTCAGTTGCTTAATCTCTTAAGCAATTCTGAATATTCATTTTTTTTTTGGAGACTCAGTGCAAAGCTTTGGTCACATGATCTCTAAAGGTAAAGAATATGCTTTAAAAAATTGGGAGATTAAACATGGGTGGTTGATCTAAATCAGTTCCTGCGGTTGGCGTGAAATCTCCAGAGGAACCCATCAGTTAAGAAATCATATGGCAACTTCAAGTTTTATTCAGTCGCAAAGTCTTGCAAACTTACAAAGGTCAAGGAATGGTTATTATATTTTTTTAGTCGCGAGGTCTTTGAAACAACCAAGGGTTAAGTAAAGTCTTATGAGATCTAGCAATAACCGTGGATGCTAAGATGATCTTGTGGCTGGCATTTAATCTCAAGATAAAAGTGCAGATTAGTAAAAGTTTGGGAGATTCGGGGCAGATCATTAGATTAAGATAGAATCAAGGGTAGGCACATAATATCATGAACAATAGGTCAAGTACATAAAACTTAAGAGATTTAGTGTCGATCATGGATTTAGGAAAGATCTGAGGGCTGGCATTAAATCACTTAGAAAATTAAATAAGTCACCAGGCTTTTAGTGATTAAGAGATAGCATGCTCAAAATGAGACACGTGTACATGTAACTAAGGAGATAGGTGGTTAGTGTGTGATCTCAAAATAAAACCAAGGTAAAAGCTAACCTTTCATGACTTAGAGACAAGCATAGTCGCGAGATATTTGAACCACTTATTAAGTTAAAGAAAGACTAAGTCATGAAAAATGTGAACCGTCGATTGAACTCAAACATGGTGGTGTGCACATGATCTCTAAGTAAACCCATGGCTAGTTAAGATATTCAGAGATTTAGAGACTTGGTTATTTGTGTGATCTCCAGAAGAGCTTAAGGTTTAAATAGAGTTATTCTCAAGCTTTAGTTGCGGAATATCTGAACAAAGCATGGGTTAAATAAATTGTCTAGCGACTTGGAGATGGTCATTAATCAAGAGGAGATCGTGTGGCTGGTGCTAGGTCTCATATTATAACTTGAGTTAAGGCTAACTCTTAGTGACTGGGAGATAGAATAATTGCGTGATCGCCAGGAGAACTATAGTAAGAGTAAGGTAAAGTCACAAGGGTTTGTCTCGCGCCATGATGTAAGAAGCTATGCTATTAAAGGGAAATGATCTTGACAACATGTATGAAATCTGCTGAGCTATGATAATATAAGCCAATCATATAAAGTATCAAGCCTATTTCGCATATAACAAGGTTTTAAAATTGACAAAAGCACTCATGAATATCCCAATTGGCTTATTCAAAATTGATCACCTATCAACTTCAAATGCCACGGCTAGGGAAAGAATTAATGTTAGGGTACGTAGAGTTAAGACAGAAGTGATTGAATGAAGCTTTCCAATCCTCGGCTAGACTGGTGCATTGATTCCTAAATGATAAATAGAAATATATTTCATACATTTTAGTTTACCAAGTTTTTAGAGTTGCAAAGCCAAGAGATTGCATAACTTTCAGAGCATTTAGAAATAGAGAATTTTGTGAGTTTTAGAGCAATTTATAGTAAGGAGCTTGTCTTTTAAAACATAATCATTTTAGTGGGATATTCATAAATTAGTGAAGATGAGCCAACCAAACATGAGTGGAGCTTCAATCAGTGGAGCAAGTAAAGAAGTTGAGGATGACCAGAAAGGAAAGAGAAACTATTCTGAGGAGTTTGTGGCTCTACTGCCTGGAACCAGTCAAGGCAAAAGGTAAATGATGAACTCTTTACTGATGATTTTTCATATTGTAGAGATCCTAGGACTCAAGGGGTTTCTGGTTATCATATTTTTAAGTATTTTTATAGTAATCAAGATAAGTAAATTCCTATATCAAACCCATGGACATCAGGCTTAGAGAAGTTGATAGTCCCTGATATCTTTGTAGATATAGACTTGTTAGTTGATCTAGCAAAAAAGTATGATTCCACCTCCAAAACTATTAAGAAGAGTGATGGAACAACTCCGGTCACTTTAGATAGGGCCTCTTTCATGAAAGCTTTCAACATATACCATCCTTGTGCTATGGAGATTGATTTGACAAGGTTGCAGAGTAGATATACCAGGGAAGCTACCATTGTTGCCAAGCTAATCTAGGCCCATGTGCCTAAGTCAAATAGGAATTATATTGTTTCCATACCAGGTTCTACTGCACCTTATTTTTACAAGGATTTAAGCTTCTACATGAAGTAAATTGCTTATGGACTATGTAAGGGTTTGGGAGTAGATGGGGGCCCTGAGAGATTGTTTGCAGACCTTCTAATGATCATCTTGGATCTAAAAAATTTACATGTCAACATTGATTATGACTACATTCAGTACGCCATAGAAAATATGCATCAAGGGCTTATTGATATATGCACAAAGCCCAACTCTAAATTTATGCATTATTCTCTTTTAATGAATTTGATCTTATACTTCAATGTTAACAACATGGACACACAAAATTTGAGGCCTAGGGTATTTTTTTGTAGCGAACCAAATCCTGTACAACTATGGCTTAGGGTTTGGAACTACACCTCCAATGAAAATAAGTTTTGTGCATTTCAAAATTGTATTGCATCTCCTATTTTAGGAATGCTAGGTGTAAATAAAATAAGATTTCCCACCAAGGTACTAAAATTCCTTAGACCTTGTCAATTTGTGGATAAATGACCATGAGACCATAATTGGGGAGATTTTTAATTTGAGAAGACATTTACTCTAATGAGGGTTTATGGATGTTCCCAGCCACCTCATATACTTCCATAATATGTGCCTCCCAGGATAGCTACACTTGAGTTCATCTGGAAATTAATGTGGACTAATAAAGAGTACTTGGCTCCCCATAGGAAAGGTACATTTACACCTAGACAATTTTAGATTTTTAATTTCATAATTGATAAAAGAGCCATGGATTCAATAAAAAAATAGTTGGGTCAATACAAAATGAGTGTAGCCATATATAAGTATATTGACCTAGAGGGTTTTATTAAAAGTGAGAAGAAATTCTAACTCCAAGCATAACCGCTATCAAAGAGCATGATGAGTGTATATAGGAGGATTTAATCATAAACATCCTAGAGGATGAAGAAGTGGCAAGAAGGGCTGATCAATATCAGGATCTGATAAGCCTGGAGAAATAAATAAAGAAGAAGGGAATTCTATTTGGGGGATTCTTTCCAGATGTACCCTATATACACAAACTTACAAAAATTATTGAGTCTTACAATACCTTGTACAATCAACTTGAGGAGTTGATTGAAGGTAAAGAAAGAGGCCCTAAGAAGCACTCTTCTTCAGAGTATGAGGAAGACAATGATAGAGGTTACTCA
Organism: Thuja plicata; assembly: GCA_018584345.1. Taxonomy (NCBI): domain Eukaryota; kingdom Viridiplantae; phylum Streptophyta; class Pinopsida; order Cupressales; family Cupressaceae; genus Thuja; species Thuja plicata. The sequence goes on along the minus strand of MU223174.1, from coordinate 294,081 downwards.
GTCCATAGCCCTCCTCCCATGGATCAACCACCCTCAACAGATTAGAGTATAGAGGTAGACCTTACAAAGGTGCCTGACATTAAGGTGACTAATGAGCCTCCTAAAAAGAAATAGAAAATGGAATCAGGCGAGCCTTCACATGCCAAGGCACTTGAGAAGAAAAAGGATAAGGTGAGTGCCCTAATAATTGGTAATAGATCCTATGACCACCAGCTGAGAAAATCCATAAGAGAAGGAAAGAAAGTAAGAGGGGATGCACAAGAGGAAGTTTAAATGCCCCTTGTATTATGCCAAGATGAAAGGGAGCTGCATCAAGAACAATTCTTGAGTGATGATAATTTAATCAAAACTTAAGAGTTCAAGGATTTATTGATTTGGGTAAAGTAACAGAAAATTGGATCACAATTACAATTAACAGAGGGTGATTCAGTGCCAACTGAAGCTTTGCAGGCCTTGCAAGAATATGACCCTGAAACTGAAACCATGACACCAGAGGAAGCCAGGAAATTGGTTAAATCTAGTGGGATGCTAGTTGTGGAAGGATGGGATCTAGCCTTTGCCTTCATAATTGATCAGATCAGAAGGAATCCTGATGCAAACTTGTCTTCTGAGACACAAATTAGAGACATGATCAAGGGATGTGGATATGATCCACAATACCAAACTTTGGCAATGTGGTCCCTTGCACCTAAGACACAAAAGCCTAACCTAATCAGTGTGCAAGAAAAGAAAGATGGGGATAAGATCATTTAGTCTATCCAAAATACTGGTGAATTGGAGATATCTTAGGCTCTAACCTATTTTTCACAGCTCAATGAGGATAAAATAGAGCAGATGTCAAAAATGTATGAGAAGATTTTTGATCAATCAAGTGTTGTGGTGAAGGATAGGTAATTATGATTGATCAAGATCAAGGCATTAGAAGGAAAGGTGGAGGAATTAAATAAGAAGATACAAGAAGCCCCCAAGGCTATACTTGCTCCACCTAAATAGGTTGTAGATGCTTAGACTGAGACTACAGAAGATTTTTCTGTAGGAACAAAGCAAGTAGATACAGATCAGAACAAAGTGGCTTTGGAAGCCCTGCTGCAGATCCTACAACATAGGATTGATATCCTAAAGGGAAAATTTGATTTGGTACATAATTCTTTTAGCAAGCTACATGACCTACATAATGCTTTCAGAAAGCTACATGACCTAGAAATAGAGGTCAATAACCATATTGTAACTTTAAGTCCTTATTTTGGAACTTGGTCAGGCAAGGCATCACTTTTTGAAAGACTAGGAGCCTTACAACCACATAGGGAGATCTCCCTGAGATTGTCAGTCAGGTGGGAGAAGAAATTGAGAAGATTGGAGCCACTTTGTCTTTCTTCAAAGGCAAGGCAAATAAGATACAAGCTAGGATCAACATGTTTGGGACAAATTATAATAGATTTATTCCTCCAATAAAGGGAGATGATAATAATATTAAAGCAATATCAGATTGGAGGGGTGAATTTGATACCTTATTGCCTATTAAAGAGGAATTTATAACAGATAATGTTGCATTGGATATGGATAGGTTTAATAAGACCTTAGATGAGGCTTTTAAAGGTCAAGCTCATCACAGATGCAAGATGGGACATGAAATGTGAACAATTACAAAATATCCAGAGCTTTTATTGGCCTTCGGAAGCAGAGGTTGTAGAATGGGACAACATCACCAAGCCCAAGAATAAAAATCATGCATCCATTGACCTAGATGTATTGGATGAGGAGTGAAGAGGCACCTAGCACCTGATCTTTGAGCACATGGAGGATAATCATGAATAGGAATAGTGTAAGTTAGCCTGTATTGGCGGTCACTAGGTCTCACAATAACTACAAGAGGTTATCTAGAATATCTACAGACAAAGGTGCCAACTATCCAAGATTTGGAAATCAAATTTGATTCTCTACTTATTTTGTCTTTCCATCGCTTGAAGGTCTAATTGTAATTTTGTCTTTTAGTACCTTTAGGGTTAGGTCTAGCCATCCAAAGCTTGTTGCATCCTTTCTTTCTAAGGATTCCAAGATGGCTAGTGTTCTATACATAGAAATTTGTAACATAATGTAAGTATGGTGAAATATACAACTGTGAGGCAGACTTCTCATTTTGTGTTTTCAAGCTTTTAGTCTTTTGAATGTATTGAAGCAACAACATATTAATAAAATACCGTGGAATTTCCTGTTCTATATATTTGTTGTCTTCTTGTATTTCTATTTATGCTCTTGTATGTTTAATTTGTAAGGCATATTAAATATACAAGTTATAAGGTAACTGTCCAATTACTTGTAAGTTTCTTTCAAGGAGGGAGTAAATATTATGAGTGGTTCCAGAAGGTTAAACATTAGTGTGAGGATTTGATACAGGGGTGTGGGAATGAAAAGGTAGTTTGTAAGACACTCTATCTGAACTACATGTGTATTTCCATTAATTAGTTTGATGTGAATTTATATCTCATTTGACTCTTTTCCTAGGATTAGGCACTGGACGAGGGTTTGATAAGCAGTTATTCATCATCAACATCAAAACAAACATCCATTTACTTTTCTACTATAAAGTATACATGCTTAAGTAGTTGTATTAGAGAATACAATTCAACTTGTTGATTCCTTGGAGAGAGAATCATTAGATTAGCCTTCCTGAGTCAAGAACTCTAAAAAGAAGAAGGATGATAATCCTTGTCTCGCTGTTGTTTTCTATTGTAATGTTTTTGGTCTGACTTGTTAAGCTCTATATTAGACTGATTATAGTCATCTGTAAGGTGTTCTAATAGTTGATACATTAAAAGGCAATAGGAAAACTAGTGTAACCCCTAATCCAGTGTCATAGTTACTAAAAAGTAGTAGTCTATTGAAGGTACACCTTCCTGAGTCTGTGGAGCTAAAATAATAAGGAGGATTAATCCTCATCAATTTGACTTTGTCTTGTTAGAATCAAGAGTTGGGAGTTTTAGAGTTGGTCAGCTATTGGTATATTTTGATCCTGCATGAAAAAGCTCTTACAAATTGGTGACTCTACTTGGGAAACATATGAAGTAGTCTTGTTGGTTTTTTAGAACATCTCTGGTGTTATTTTAAAAGTTAAATCAAATTTAAGCTTGATTTTTCCCATTTGAGTCGCTCTAACAAATTGGCGACTCTGCTGGGGAATTAGAAATTATAAAATCTTGTTGAACTTTCAGACAATCTTTAGTATTTTAAAGTTAAATTAAGTTACAGTTGAGTTAGCCAATCAAAGTTACTCTTGTAGTATTCATCTTAGGTTGTGCTGTATTTTTCCAACTTGTTTTGGGTGACGACTCAAAGAAATCTCTGTAATCAGTATTGAGTAATACTCAATATTTATACACATTTTCTCAATATGAATACCAGATCTAGAGTAAGAGAGCATCCTGAAGTTGAGTTGGAAAGTGGAATTCCAAATACTTATAGGAATAAACTATCTTGGAGAGAAAAGAAGAACAAATATAATACAGAGAATCCATCTCCAAGAAGAGAAGAGGAGAATACTAGGAGAGAAGATTCAACCCAATCTAGTCATGAGGAAAACACCTCAGAATATGAAGAAGCTCTTGACTTGGGATTGGATGCATATGGAAATAGAAACACTTATAGTGAAAGAGAGGGGACTGATAGCACCAGCTCAGATTCTGAGGTTCCCTCTGATGAACTTGCTGAAGAAGAAAGAATTTTGAAGAGGAGGTTAGCCATTCTTGAGAAAAATAAAAAAGATAAAGCAAATAAGAAAAAACAAGATCAGAAAAACACTGATAGATTAAGAAGATGATCATTGAAATATAAAGCAACAAAAAATGCTGAAAGATCTAATAGAGATCAAGTGAAACCTGTCACTCACCAAAGTATTGGTTCTCAAGTTTCTAAAGATAAAGGAAAGAAGGCGGCGATAGGAAGTGAAATAGATGAACCCAAAAGCCACAAAGTTCTAATAGATCAAATGTATAAATTAGACATTGACCTTGAGAGAGCCAAAAGGGAGAAGGAAACCATGGCCAAAATGCTAGAGAAACCAGAAGTAGATGCTGCTACTTTAGAGATGAAGAAGAAGATTGATTTCCTGCAATCTTCTAGATTTTCCCTTGCTGGTGCTGAAAGTGCTACAACCTCAAAAGCCAAGGCTTCTACCTTCCAAGATAATGATTGGTTCCAAAGGAGAGAAATTAATACATAAAGGTACAATCAATTTTCTTTCATTGGTATTCTTGGTCATCCCAACATAATACCAAATGAGATTGGGGATAAAATCCCAAAGTTTTCAGGAAATAATGTTATTACTTGTGAGGTACACTTAAGAAAATTTATTGATATCATAGATGACCTTAACATTAATAATGAAGATGTCTTGATGAAATTTTTTGTTCAATCCTTAGTTGTAGATGCTAGGGAATGGTTTAGAGGACTATCTCATGGTTCTGTAGGATCTATGGATGAATTGATAGATTTATTTAAAGACCAATATGGTGATAAAACAAATGAGGGATTCTTGTTGAATGAATTTAACAATATAAAGAAAAATTCAAATGAGGAAGTTACTGAATTCAATACAAGGTTCCTGTAATGCCCCGCCAGGGAACCCAGGAGAACTTAACCCAAACATGACACTAAGTTCATGGAATAATTTTTTTTTAAAAATGTTTACAAACAATATTAATAAAAATGCAGAAGAAACACAATGAAGTACATGACGTACATGAAATACAACTCATACATGATTAACATTCCTCGAGGGTCCTTGACGTAGAATTACTTAAACAAACTAATCTACGATAACAATAATAAAGAATTGACATAAAGGTTACATAATCTGAAACCAATAACATACATCTCATAATAAAGATTACATATACAACTGATACCATAAGGTATACTATCTAATCAACATCCACTGCACAAATCACAGGGTATGTAATAATACATAATAAAAAATACAATGCATCCTCCAAAGGATGATAACCAATATAAACATATGGTACAAATATACATCTCAAGTAACTGAACAAGTCTCCAAAAGAATCAGAAGATTGAACTGCATCAAAGAACATCCAAGCATGAAGGAGAATCTGTTAGAATCTCAATGGTAATAAGAATCACTACCACCCAACCATGTGGAACCAAAGGTCCACTCCCACCGTGCTGAGGAGATAGTAACAGGCCCATCACACAGGGTATACAACAAGAACGCAACACCAAGGTATACATGACCTCATACTCCAATGTAAAGGAAGATCCTGGAAGCACTCTAATCCAAAATAAGGAACACTAAATAGCACCAGAAGTAACTGACACACGTAGGATAACCTAAGCTGTATATAGGGAAGTGTCATCACATAAGTCCAACCTTGAAGGTAACCCTAGTAGTACCTCTTGACCCTGGCCTCCAAGTGACACTATGTGGCTCAGTGATCCTTTCGCGAAGACAAGGATCCCATCTTCCATTCTATCATGCGACAGCATTCAAGACATGGGTAGAGACTCAGACATCTTATTAATTCATTTTAAACCCCTTTAATGTAATATATTTTCACTTATTAAGTAACTTGCCAATGGGATTACCTAGTAACCGCTTAGGGTCCTGGACCCCCATTGCAAGCCACTTCCCCACTCTACACTTAGTTAACCTACCTAGGCTCAAGATCAAGACATGAGAGACAAACACACTCACAAATCGCATCCTACTCATTCAGGAGCTCATAGGTTCTCGAATAACCACAATAATAACCACAGTGTCCTCATACATCCATACAACACATCAAAACTGAATCGGGTTGGGTATAGGAGATCAAGACCATGACATCATCATAAATTACAAATTAACATCACAA
>MU223174.1:204782-277208 GCA_018584345.1 Thuja plicata | reverse complement strand
TGATATAACATACTAACAATGGATCAATAACATACTGAAATGTAACACATAATATCATCTAAACCATCTGATTAAATCCACACATACATCCAAAATGCCTAAAAGAGTTTGGCATCCACAAATTGAAGAGCAACATAAGAGGTGGGTATTACAGTTCCAAAGAGCTATGCATAAGCTTTTCCAGAAGATGAAACTTGATGAAAAGGTATGTCTTGCTACATATTTAAATGCTTTTGATTCTAAAATGGGATATTCTCTCTGAGACAAGAATCCAAGAAGCCTTACTGAAGCCTATAAGACAACTGTTAATATAGAAATGAATAGAAGAGTATCAGTAAAATTGGGTAGAAGGGATGATGGGCGGTTAAGTAGGAGCAATAAAAAGGAACCAAAATACAAAGATTATAAAGCTCCACAAAATAGTAGACCATCCTATAATAGTTATAATCCCCAAAACAGGATGCAAAATCAACCATATGGTACCCAATTTAAAGATGGTAAACCTATTATCCCACAAAGAAAGGATAAGCCTGATAATAGGACTCCTGATCCTTTGCATAAAAATTCTATTAATATGTGCAATGATTCTTATTGGTGTGAAGCTTGTCAAGCCCCACATAATCCTAATTTTTGTGTTGTTGCTCTAGACATGAATGCAAATGAGGAACAAGGAGAAGTAGAAGGTGAGTTGTGTGATCATAATGGTTGTGCTATGACTGATTCTTATTCGTGTCCTGATGTAGATTTTGATAATAAAGTTGAGAACCATGATATGTATGTTTCACAAGGTAGAGTAGAAGTATATCATCAACAAGTTTTGTCTAATAGTGAAGAAGAAAAGGTTGATAATATAAGATGTTATGCTCAAAACAGACATAAATCTACAATAGTGAGAAAACCTTCTGACGAGGAAAGAGAAATAATTATTACTGATCTGGTTACTAAAGCAAGAAGTAATTATAACTTAAGGAATAAAGTAGTTGGTGATGCATGTACTCAACCAACTGGCATCTTTATTAAAGAAAATAAGGCAGATACCAAGCAGACACATAAGAGGGAAGGACTTGTTGAGAATGTAAGCAATCAAAAGGTCAAAATTATAAACAACTCAAATGGTTCAAGCACTGTATATGAAGAAAAGGCCAAATTATCATAAACTAGTTCTTCCCCTCCTAAAGTAGAAAATAAGAAATCTAAGAGGGAAGAGTAAACCCTAAACATTCAAGTTGAGGATAGTAATATTACTATTGAGAAATAAAAATCCTCTAATGTAAAATATACCCCAGTTATATGGGTTAGTGTTTGTCACAAATGACTATTAAAGTTCCATTTTTAGAAATGATGAGAATTAAAGAACATAAGGAAAAGGTCCTTACAGTGTTAAATGGCGTTTCTACAATAAAATGCCAAAAAATAGAAGGTGTTGGAAAGATAAAAAAACATACACGATAAGTCTGACATCAAGGGAAAAGAGCCCAAAGGAATTATTTTAGAAATCCCTCAAATTTATTTGAATACAAACACTTCCTCAGGAGTTGTTGATCCCTTCTTCTTAACTTTGATTATTAATGGTAAGATGCAAAAAAATTGTATGATAGATTTTGGAACATCTAACACTATTATGTCTACAGAGATAATGAGGTCAATGGGATTATAAGTTGATACTCCTCATGGAAGATGTCAGGCAATGGACTCCAGGGAAATCCCTATTATTGGTACTATTGAGGCTTTTCCTTATAGGTTAGCAATATGTCCTGATAAAGTGTTAACAATGATTGTATTGGTTGCTGATATTCCACCTCATTAAGTCATGTTGGTATCAAGAAAATGGAGTGCTCTAATGGGTGGATGTATTCAATGTGATTTGTCTTTTTCTACTTTCAACATTGTTGGTAATAATGTCAAGGTGTCTCAGGAAAGTAGGACTCCTCATATGATTGAACTAAATGAAAATAATGACATTAACTATTGTCTGGATGTAGGCATGGAAAATTTTAGAGTAGAAAAGATTATTCCACAATGCAAAAGTGTTGATCCATTAATTGAAGAGTTGAATACACAACAAGGTGGTTTATGGCAGAAGTATTTTGATGGAGCTTATTCCAAAGAGGGATCAGGAGCTGGTGTCCTATTTATTTCTCAATCAGGTACAACATTCAAGTACTCTTTCTTTTAACAATTCAGTATACAAATAATACTACTGAGTATGAATCCTTGTTCTTGGGATTAAATATTGCTACTAAGCATGGAATTAAATGTTTAAAAGTATATGGTGATTCTGAGCTTGTAGTAGCACAAGTTGGATCCAAGTATGCTGTAAAAAATGATAGATTGAAAATGTAAAAACATGTTATTTGGTATTAGATAGAATTATTTGATGCCTTTAACATCGAATGGATACAAAGGTCAAAAAACATCATGGCAGATTTTCTAGCTAATGTTGTTTTAAAGAATCATGATTTGACTTTGAGTGGGGTATCAATAGTAGAAGTTAAGAGTAGACCAGTTGTCCCTGATAATGTTTACAACTGGAAAGTTTTTGAAGATGACCAGGATATTCTCAGGTTTATTTATTGCCTTGACCATTATGAAGACCAACATATATATTGTAACTCTTTAGTTGAGGTGATTTATGGAAATGATATTGTTTTGGGGAATGAGGTTGTCCAGTTGAGTTCTAATTAGATTCCTAAAGGGTTGATAGAATTAGAAGCATTGTTCAATAATCAAGAAGATCATTTATAAAAAATGATAGTTCTAAAATTGAGGATGTAGAGGAAGTAAATCTAGGATCAGAAACCACACCTCAAATAGTGTATATTGGAAAAAGGTTAGATTCCTATATTAGATCAAATCTGATAAAATTGTTAAGGAAACATAAGCATGTGTTTGCCTGGTCTTATGAGGATTTTAAAGCATATAGGGAAGACCTTTTTCAACATGAGATGCCACTAAAAAAAGATGCTAAGCCATTCAAGAAAAAGCAGAGACCAATCAACCCATTACTGCCTCCCAAAATCCAACAAGAATTGATGAAGTTAAGCGATGCAGGGATTATTCAACCTATAAGACATTCAACTTCGGTATCTAACTTAGTTCTAGTAAGGAAAAAGAATGGTGATATAAGGCTTTGTGTTTATTTTAAGAACTTGAATATTACATCTCTAAAAGATAATTACTCTTTGCCTAACATGGAGGCGATGTTGCACAAAGTTACTGGTTGTAATTTATTGTCAATGATTGATGGTTTTTCAGGCTACAACCAAGTATTAGTAAAGGAATCAGAACAATTTAAAACATCATTCACTACTCCATGGGGGACATATGTGTAAATTAGAATGCCCTTTGCTCTTATAAATGCAGGAGAAAGATTACAGAGAGCTATGGATGTTGAATTTAAATAATTTATTGATTTATTCATGGTGATTTATCAAGATGACTTGACAACATATTCTAAAAAAATAGAAGACCATTGTGGACATTTAGAAAAGATTTTTAATAAGGCTTTGGAATATGGTGTTTCTTTGAATCCTAAAAAATGTCAGTTTGCAGTAACAAAAGGAAAATTGTTGGGACATATAGTGTCAAAAGAGGGAGTAACAATTGACCCAGAAAGGATAGAAGCAATTCAGAGGGTCACTGCTCCAAAGATTGTCAAAGGGGTACAATCTTTCTTAGGTAAGATTAATTTTGTAAGAAGATTTATTGCTAACTTTGCAGAGATTTTTAAGCATATAATTAAATTATTGAAAAGGGATGCAAAGTTTAAATGGGATGAAGAAGCATAGTTTGCTTTTGACAAAATCAAGAAGGCAGTTCAAGAAGCACCTGTTTTAAGGTCTCCTGATTACAGTAAGCCATTTTCACTATTTTCTTTTGCATATTTTGATACAATTTCTATTGTATTACTACAAAAGGATGAGGAGGGTTATGAGCATCCCATTGCATTTTTTTAGTTAATCCCTCCAAGCTGCAGAGTTGAACTATGAGATGATGGAAAAAAGAACATGCCTTGGTTAAAGCTATGAAGTCATTCAGACCTTATTTGGTTTGTGAAAAAGTGATTGGATATGTACCTCATGCAGCAATTAAGGATATTCTTACTTAGTCAAAATTTATTGGTAAACGATGTAAATGGAAAAATAGGATTCAAGAATTTAATTTGGAAATCCACATTACCAAATTAGTAAGAGGATTAGGCCTAGCAAAGCTAATGACTGAAGAGAATATGGACCTGGTTCAAATAAATAATTCAAATATACAAGATTCAACAGTGACTAGTATTGAAAGACAACCCTATTATGTTGATATCATTTACTATCTCAAAAATGTCAAGTGCCCTGAGAATATGACTTGTTGGAGCTCTAAATTTTTGACAAACTTTAGAGTCATATATAGTGATAAAACTCTAAAAATGGCATCCTAAACTCCATGCCCAATAATTGATGACATGATGGAGTACATGAAATGGGATAAAAAAATATATTACTTTTTAATTAAAACTTGAGGGTTTGAGTAAGGAAGCTTTGTGACAGGAACAATAAAAATTATGTAAGCAAAGGTTTCAGAGATGCTGGAATTTGGATCTGATGAAAATATGATGTCAAAAGAGAATGAAAATCATCAAAAATTTAAAATCTAAAACAAACCCAATTCAGAAAATCAAATTTCCTATCACCAGTAAAAATCTTATGTTCATACAATTTGTTTTGGATTTTTGGCCAAAGCCAAATCCGAAAGATAGGTAGTTATTAGTTAGTTTGTTGATTAGTTTTTTCAAAAGAAGTTTTTAAATTTTAACATAGGGTGGTGTCTCTTCACCCTATAGGGGTGTGAAAAGAATTGATCCACATATATATGTGGTGTAAAATGTAAACAAAAAAAGGAGAAGAAACACATTGTATAATAGAATTTGATCACAATTGCAACATGAACTTTAATGTACTAGTTATTCAATATCAATAAAGATAAGTGCTCTTCTTTGTATTTGTGGTTATAAGTTATATGTTTTCAATTAGTATTTTAGATATTCTATCTTATAGAGTGTTTCATTGTGTTAAATTCCTTAAATGTTATAACTCAAAATTAATATACAGTTTGAATATCAACTGAAAGATCTGCGAATCTTCCTTTGTTTTTGTTGGTCTCTTGAACAAAGTTAAATTTGATAAGACTAACTGTGTAATCTAGTTTGAGTTATATTTTGAGTGGAAGCCACTGAGATGATAGTATTGTCTTATTAAAGCAATTTTTTTAAAACTATCTCCGATCGTATGTAGGATTGAAAGTTTTTTGACTCCATAGCCCAAGTATTTAGAAGGCACTGATCTAATCATTATTTGGAAATTGTCATTTGGTTCATACTTTGTAGTTTGTAGATAATTTAATCATTTTTTCAAAGTATGACAATTAGGATTCTTAGTGGTTATCTAGTTTAGTTTAAGCTTTACATATTATAAATTATCAGGAGATTTGTTGTTTTCCTCCAGGGATTATTCACCATCTTGGGAGGAAATTTGTTTTTTTGTGTACGTAGTTGTACAACATGGAAAATTTGATAGTTTAAAGTGAAATTAGGCCTACCATCCTTGGCTTGATTAAGCCAAAATTGTAGAGGTATCAAGTGGTGCATCACCATTATACTTGTCAGTTGGCTAAAAGCGAATCCATCATTTTTGGGCACCAAGAAATTGGTGACTCTGTTGGGGAAGTTGTCTATGAAAGACAATGTTGAAGATTACCTAGAATCTCTGGTGATATAATTAAGACTCTACTAGAGATAAGAACTCAGAAGATAGTAAGTTTTTTCCTTCTAGCAAGAAGGTGGCAACTCTATTTAACAAAAAATTTTAGTTAGTGACTCTACTGAGGGAGAAGACCTAGAAGGAGATAAGTAAAGTTTTCCTCTTTAAAGAGGCAATGACTCTATTGACAAAAACCTAATGTATAAAGAAAGAAGTTACCACAAATTCAGATATTCAGTATGTACCAAAATACATATTCACATAAATTATCAAACTTTTGTGACCCAAGACCAAAATATATTATTGAAGCATATAGACCATTGAGTTTTGATAACATCCCTGGTGGTCAGAAATATTTTCCTCTTAAACTAAAAAAATATGTTCCAAAATTTTGTGGAGATGGATCAGAATCACCAATGGATCATTTTCAAGCATTTTGTAAACTTATTGAAGATTCTCAGATTTATGCAGAAGATGTGATTATGAAACTATTTGTAAGATCATGCAGGTTTGCTTTTTATTATGACACCTGAAAAAAGTATCTCATCATGGAGAGAGTTTGAGCAATGGTTTCTTGATATGTTTCATGATGCAAGTGAAGATGACATGCATTATGAACAAGATGAGATTCAAGATCACAATATGGAAGAGGAATCTTACATGTCTCCTTTGGATGCATTTTTTAGTTTGGAGAGATTTGAGGGGGAGTCTACAACATATTTGTTCATAAGGATGGTAAGCATTTTAAAAGAGATTCTAGCTGACATCATTCCTTCAAGCGAGGAATTATTAAGAAAGTTTTTGGAGTTAAAAATCTCACTATATGACCCTATTTTGAAGCCCCTTTTTAGATATTAGAAAAGGATGACAAAGACAGAGAAGAGGAGGCTTATGATCATATTGAACAAGGCCTTATGCTTGATAATTATCTCAGTGGGAATGAAGATAACATGGATTATGAGGAGGAAGAAAACTCGGATCAAGTTGAAGAAGAATTTGTACATGATGAGATGGTATGGAAACAAGTATCAATGACCATGATGATGAGGAAGAAAACTTTCTCAGTACAAAAGAAGTTTCAGCTTTGTTAGACATGGAATATCAAAAACATGTTGAGAAGAGTGGTCAATTTTTTTTTCATCTTGATGAGTAAGTTAATGGATCAATATATATTCAGGGAGTACTAGATGAAAGAGATGATAAATTCCAAAAATAAAATAGAGGAGATGAAATAGAACATTATATAGCATATTAACAACAAGAAGTTTCGAAAAATAATGTTAATGAAGATATTAATCTTGTTGATGAAATATCCGATGATCTTGATGAAAGCTCTCAGGGATATATGGACGATCTCTCTATGCCCTTGAATCCATTAGTTGAAGAATATTTTCTCTACAATAAATTCTATCAGCATCATGATAAAGACATTGGGCCTAGTGATCATTTTGAGGATGATGAAACTCAGAATATGTATGGGGAAGTGTATTCAAAAAATGAGATGTGCATCATTTCATCCTATGAGCAGAAGTTGTATCATAAATGTGAAGATGATATTAAACTAAATAAACATAATAAGGAGAATATGTTGAAGAAAAGTTTTGAAAATTATCCAAGTATTCTATCTGATCAGATTCTTGATATAAAAGAAGTTGTAGTTCTGGAATATGAGCTATCTTCAAAGCCTTTATGTGAGAAGAAACAATATATAGAGATTGGAAATGGGGCAAATTGTGTGCAAGGAGATATCCAAGCAGAGGAACTTAGTTTAGATACTTATATGACTGATCATATGCACAGGGATCCTCCATCCAACAAAGAACACAGTGCACTTGATGATTTCTCAAAGAAAAAACATAAATCAAAAGACAAAGACTGCATTGATGAAGTGGAACCAATAAGTATTCTCTATAAGGATGATATCTCTAATACAACAAGAGATCATATGTTGGGGCTAAATAATTCTGAGATTTTTTTGTTTTCAAATACTCTTGTTGATAAAGATAAGGAACAATAGAATATCATATTCATGAGATTCAAAGTGTTACATGAACACAATAAAATTTTTGACAGAGGGAAATAACAGTGTTCACTTTTTGGGGGCCTAGGGCCACCCAATCTTCAATTTACATTAGGTAAAGAGTAGATACTTGGTCTACTTCTCCAAAGATAACTAAGATATCTCTATGCTTATAGGGAGCATACGTCCCCAGAAAGAGCATGTTGGAGCTCTAAATGTTTGGAAAAATTTAGAGTCATATATAGTGATAAAATGCTAAAAATGGCATCCTAAACTCCATGTCCAATAATTGATGACATGATGGAGTACATGAAATGGGATACAAAAATATACTACTTTTTAATTAAAAGTTGAGGGATAGCTAGTTATTAGTTAGTTAGGTAGTTATTAGTTAGTTTGTTGATTAGTTTTTTCAAAAGAAGTTTTTAAATTTTAACATAGGGTGGTGTCTCTTCACCCTATAGGGGTGTGAAAACCATTGATCCACATATATATGTGGTGTAAAATGTAAACAAAAAAAGGATAAGAAACACATTGTATAATAGAATTTGATCACAATTGCAACATGAACTTTAATGTACTAGTATTTCAATATCAATAAAGATAAGTGCTCTTCTTTTTATTTGTGGTTATAAGCTATATATTTTCAATTAGCCTTTCAGATATTCTATCTTATAGAGTGTTTCATTGTGTTAAATTACCTAAATGTTATAACTCAAAATCAATATATAGTTTGAATATCAACTAAAAGATCTGCGAATCTTCCTTTGTTTTTGTCAGTCTCTTGAATACAGTTAAATTTGATAAGACTAACTGTGTAATCTGGTTTGAGTTATATTTTGAGTGGAAGCCCTTGAGATGACAGTCTTGTCTTATCAAAGCAAGTTTTTAAAAACTATCTCTGATCATACGTAGGATTGAAATTTTTTTGACTCCATAGGCCAAGTATTTAGAAGGCATTGATCTAATCATTATTTGGAAATTGTCATTTGGTTCATACTTTGTCGTTTGTAGATAATTTAATCATTTTTTCAAAGCATTACAATTAGGATGCTTAGTGGTTATCCAATTTAGTTTAATCTTTACATATTAGAAATTATTAGGTGATTTGTTATTTTCCTCCAGGGATTATTCACCACCTTGGGAGGAACTTTTTTTTGTTTGTGTACGCAGTTGCGCGACATAGAAAATTTGATAGTTTAAAGTGAAATTAGGCCTACCACCCTTGGCTTGATTAAGCCAAAATTGCAGAGGTATCAAGTGGTGCATCACCATTATACCCGTCAGTTGGCCAAAAGTGAATCCATCATTTTTGGGCACCAACATGACTGATAATTAGAAAATAACTCTTAGGTTGCAAGCTCAAAGATAAACATTAGTACAAGCAGATCTATATTGGAAATACATAAATGGTGTACTTTTGTTATGTCTAGATCAGGGACAAGCTGAAAAGGTCCTAACAGAAATACATGCTGGTGTGTGTGGTGGACATTACCTTGCCAAAAATATTGCTCATAAGATCTTGAGGGCTAGTTACTATTGGCCTTGTTTATTCAAAGATGCCCATTCCTTTGTCAGAAAGTGTGAGCCTTGTCAAATATTTTCAAACAAGATGAAGTTTTCAGGTGCTTTATTGCTGAACCCTATAGTTGCCGAGGAACCTTTTTCCATGTGGGGGATTGATTTCATTAGGGATTTCTCAGGAAAATCTAGTGGTGGACATAGTTGGATATTAGTTGCTACATATTACTTCACAAAATGGATAGAGGCAATTCCTAATAAGAAGGCAACTAGTAAGGTGGTTATTAATTTTATGATGGAGAATGTTCTGAGTAGATTTGGTGTCACTGTAAAACTGATAGAAGATAATGCTATGTGTTTCAGGTCAGATGAATTTAAGGATTTATGTGATGAATATGGAATTATGATTTAATAATCTTCCCCATATCATCCCCAAGCCAATGGGAAAGAAGAATCAAGTAAAAAGAATATCTTGAAAATTTTGAAAAAGACCCTGGAGAAAAATAAGAGAGCTTGGCATTCAAAGCTGAAACTTTCTTTGCGGGCTGATAGGATCACTGTGAAGAAGGAAACAAGGAAATATCCCTTTGAATTAGTATATGGTATTCAATCTAGAATGCCTGTAAATAATTTACTTCCATTGTACAATTTCATCTAGTATGAGGAGCTAGATGTTTCTGAGCCTATGCAAGAAAGAATGATGGAGCTATTAGAATTGGATGAAATTAGAAAAGACAGTCAAAAGGAAAACATCAAGTTACAAAAAAAATGAAGTACCCATTTGATAAAAGAGAAAGTGATAGGAAGTTCCATCCTGATGACTTGGTTCTTCAATGGAATGTCATAGCTAAAGACAAGGGGAAGCATAAAAAATTTGAGTCATTATGGTTAGGCCCCTTTGTCATTGACCAAAATTTCAGAAAAGATTCATATTTCTTAAATAATATGGATGGAGAGGTATTTGAATTGCCAGTGCATGGAAAATTCTTGAAACCTTTCTTCAATTAGTTATGTTTTCCATGCACAATAGCTTTATATTTTATGTATAGGTGTGTTTGCTTTTTGCAGTAGGTTTGTTAGTTGTGGTCTGCCTCCCAGAGATCTATGGTTCTTTCTATGAACTTGCATTCAAGCATCCTTAGAAAGAGCCATTGTTGGGTATTTTCCAGTTTTTGAGTCTTTCTATAAAAAATTTGGGTTCCCAGTATTAATTTTGCCTGAATTGTCAAAACCTGTCCAGAGTACTATCAAATTTTCTTGTAGATGTTGACCTCCAAGCAATGAAAGAAATAATAAATGTGAAACCCTAAGCCCTAGGTAATTATTTTATCCTTGTCAATCAGAAAACCCTAGTTCTTCACAACTTATTTCTAATTTGAAGTTACCTTTTTCATGAAACTTAAGTGTTTTAAGTTATATGCCCTTTTTCATGATTTAAGTCAGTCGCTTAATCTCTTAAACATTTTTGAATATTCCTTTTTTCTTGGAGACTTAGCACAAAGCTTTGGTCATGTGATCTCAAAAGGTAAAGAATATGCTTTAAAAGATTGGGAGATTAAACATAGGTGGTTGATCTAAATCAGATCTTGCAGTTGGCGTGAAATCTCCAGAGGAACCCATGAGTTAAGAAATCATATGGTGACTTCGAGTTTCATTCAGTCATGAAGTCTCACAAACTTACCAAGGTCAAGGAATGGTTATTATATTTGTTCACTCATGAGATCTCTGAAAGAACCAAGGGTTAAGTAAAGTCTTATGAGATCTAGTGATAACCATGGATGCTAAGATGATCTTGTGGCTAGCGTTTAATCTTAAGATAAAAGTGCATATTAGTAAAAGTTTGGGAGATTCGGTGTAGACCATTGGATTAAGATAGAATCAAGGGTAGGCACATAATCTCATGTAGAATAGGTCAAGTACATAAATCTTAAGAGATTCAACACTGATCATGGATTGAGGAAAGATCTAAGGGATGGTGTTAAATCGCTTAGAAAAGTAAATAAGTCACAAGGATTTTAGCGATTAAGAGATATCATGCTCAAAATGAGACACGTGTACAAGTAACTAAGGAGATGGGTGGTCAGCATGTGTTCTCAAGATAAACCCCAAGGTAAAAACTAACCTTTCGTGACTTAGAGACAAGCATAGTTGCAAGATCTTTGAACCACTTAAGGTTATGTTAAAGAAAGACTAAGTCATGAAAGATATGAACTGTAAATTGAACTAAAATCTGGTAGTGTGGGCATAATCTTTAAGTAAACCCATGGTTAGTTAAGATATTCAAAGATTTAGAGACTTGGTTAGTCGCATGACCTCCAGAAGAACTTAAGGTTTAAATAGAGTTATTCTCAAGCTTTAGTCACAGAATTTCTGAACAAAGCACAGGTTAAATAAATTGTCTAGCAACTTGGAGATGACCATTGATCAAGAGGAGATCGTGCGGCTGGTGCTAGGTCTCATATCATAACTGAGTTAAGGCTAACTGTCACTGACTAGGAGATAGAATAGTCATGTGACTACCAGGAGAACTATATTAAGAGTAAGGTAAAGTTACAAGGGTTTGTTTTGCACCATGACGTAAGAAGCTAGCCTATTAAAGGGAAATTATCTTGACAATGTGTATGAAATTTGCTGAGCTGTGATAATATAAGCCAATAATATAAAGTATCAGGCCTATTTCACATATAATGAGGTTTTAAAATTGAAAAAAGCACTCATGACTATCCCAATTAGCTTATTCAAAATTGATCACCTGTCAACTTCAAACACCATAGCTAGGGAAAGAATTAATTTCAGGGTATGCAGAGTTAAGACAAAAGTGATTGAATGAAGCTTTCCAATCCTTGGCTAGACTAGTGCATTGATTCCTAAATGATAAATAGACATAGCTTTCATACATTTTAGTTTACCAAGTTTTCAGAGTTACAAAGCCGAGAGATTACATAACTTTTAGAGAATTCAGAAGCAGAGAATTGTGTGAGTTTTAGAGCAATTTACAGTAAGGAGCTTGTCTTTTAAAAAAAAATTATTTCAGTGGGATATTGAAAAATCAATGAAGATGAGCCGACCAACCATGAGGGGAGCTTCAACCAGTGGAGCAAGTAAAGAAGCAGAGGATGACAAGAAAGGAAAGAGAAACTATTCTGAGGAGTTTGTGGCTCTACTGCCTGGAGCCAGTAAAGTAAAATAGGTAAATGATGAACTCTTTACTGATGATTTTGTATATTGTAGATATCCTAGGACTCTATGGGTTTCTGGTTATCATATTTTTAAGTATTTTTATAGTAATCAAGATAAGTCAATTCCTATATAAAACCCATGGACATCAGGCTTAGAAAAGTTGATAGTCCCTAATATCTTCGTAGATACAGACTTGTTAGTTGATCTAGCAAAAAAGTATGATTCCCTCTACAAAACTATTAAGAAGAGTGATGGAAAAACTCTGGTCACTTTAGATAGGGCCTCTTTCATGAAAGCTTTCAACATATACCATCCTTGTGTTATGGAGATTGATCTGACAAGGTTGCAGAGTAGATATACCAGGTAAGCTACCATTGTTGCCAAGCTAATCCAGGCCCATGTGCCTAAGTCAAATAGGAATTATATTGTTTCCATACCAGGTTCTACTGTACCTTATTTTTACAAGGATTTATGCTTCTACATGAAGTACATTGCTTATGGATTGTGTAAGGTTTTGGGAGTAGATGGGGGCCCTGAGAGATTGTCTGCAGACCTTTTGATGATCATCTTGGATTTGCAAAATTCACATGTCAACATTGATTATGACTACATTCAGTACGTCATAAACAAGATGCATCAAGGGCTTATTGATATATGCACAAAGCCTAACCCTAAATTTATGCATTATTCTCTTTTAATGTATTTAATCTTATAATTCAATGTTAACATCATGGACACACAAAATTTGAGGCCTAGGGTATTTTTCCATGGCAACCCAAACCCTATACAACTGTGGCTTAGGGTTTGGAACTACACCTCCAAAGAAAATGAGTTTTTTGCATTTTAGAATTGAATTGCATCTCCTATTTTAGGAATTCTTGGTGTAAATATGACAAGATTTCCCACCAAGGTACTACAACTCCTTAGACCTTGTCAATTTGTGGATAAATGGCTAGGAGACCATAACTGGTGAGATTTTTACTTTGAGAAGATATTTACTCTAATGAGGGTTTATAGATGTTCCCAGCCACCTCATAGACTTACACAATATGTACCTCCCAGGATATCTGCACTTGATTTCATCTAGAAATTAATGTGGACTGATAAAGAGCACCTGGCTCCCCATAAGAAAGGTACATTTACACCCAGACAATTCAAGATTTTTAATTTCATAATTGGTAAAAGAGCCATGGATTCAATTAAAAAATGGTTGGGTTAATACAAAATGAGTGTATCCATATATAGGTATATAGACCCAGAGATTTTTATTAAAAGTTCCAAGAAAATTATGACTCCAAGCATAACTGCTATCAAAGAGCACGAGGAGTGTATAGAGGAGGATTTAATCATAAACATCATAGAGGATGAAGAAGTGGCAAGAAGGGCTGATCAATACCAAGATCTTATAGTCCTGGACAAATAAATAAAGAAGAAGGGAATTCCCTTTGTGGGATTCTTTCCAGATGTACCCTATATATAGAGACTTACAAAAATGATTGAGTCTTACAATACCTTGTACAATAAACTTGAGGAGTTGATTGAAGATAAAGAAAGAGGCCCTGAGAAGCACTCTTCTTCAGAGTATGAGGAAGAAAATGATGAGGTTACTCAGTCCATATCCCTCCTCCCATGGATCAGCCACCCTTAAGAGAGCAGAGTATAGAGATAGACCTTACAAAGGTGCCTGACATTGAGGTGACTGGAGCCTCCTAAAAATAAACAAAAAATGGAATCAGGAGAGGTTTACCATGCCAAGGCACAGTAGAAGAAAAATGATAAGGTGAGTGCCCTAATCATTGGTAATAGAGCCTATGACCACTAGCTGAGAAAAGTCATTAGAGAATTAAATAAAGTAAGAGGGGATGTACAAGAGGAAGTTGAAATGCCCCTCATATTATGCCAAGATGAAAGGGAGCTGCATCAAGAATAGTTATTGAGTGATGATAATTTAATCAAAACTAAATAATTCAAGGATTTCTTGATTTGGGTAAAGCAACAATAAATTAGATAACAGTTACAATTAACAAAGGGTGATTCAGTGCCAAGTGAAGCTTTGAAGGCCTTGCAAGCATATGACATTGAAACTGAAACCATGACACCAGAGGAAGCTAGGAAATTGGTTAAGTATAGTGGGATACTACTTGTGGAAGGATGGGATCTAGCCTCTACCTTCATAATTGATCAGATCAGAAGGCATCTTGATGCAAAATTGTCTTCTGAGACACAGATTGGAGACATGATTAAGGGATGTGGATATGATCCACGATCCCAAACTTTGGCAATGTGGTCCCTTGCACTTAAGACACAAAATATTTCCCTGATCTATGTGCAAGAAAAGCAATATGGAGATAAGATCACTTGGTCTATTCAAAATACTGGTGACTTGGAGATATCTCAGGCTCTCACCCATTTTGCACACATTAATGAGGCTAAAACAAAGCAGATGTCAAAAAGGTATCAGAAGATTTTTGATGAATCAAGTGTTGTGGTGAAGGATAGGGAATTATGCTTGATCAAGATGAAGGCATTAGAGGGAAAGGTGGAGGAATTAAATAAGAAGATACAAGAGGCCCCCAAGGCTATCCTTGCTCCACCTAAATAGGTTGTAGATGCTCAAACTAAGACTACAAAAGATTTTTTAGTAGGAACAGAGCAAGTAGATAAGGATCAAAACAAAGTGACTTTGGAAGCCCTGTGGAAGATCCTACAACATAGGATTGATATCCTAAAGGGAAAATTTGATTTGGTCCATAATGCTTTCAGCAAGCTACCTAACCTAGAAATAAAGGTCAATAACCATATTGTAAATTTAAGTCATTATTTTCAAACTTGGTCAGGTAAGGCATCACTTATTTAAAGGCTAGGAACCTTACAACCACATAGGGTAGATCTCCCTGAGATTGTCAGCCAGGTGGGAGAAGAAATTGAGCAGATTGGAGCCACTTTTTCTTTCTTCAAAGGTAAGGCAAATAAGATACAAGCTAGGATAAACATGTTTGGGCCAGATTATAATAGATTTATTCCTCCAATAAAGGGAGATGATAATAAGATTAAAGAAATATCAGATTGGAGGGGTGAATTTGATACCTTATTGTCTATTAAAGAGGCATTTATAATAGATAATGTTGCATTGGATATGGATAGGTTTAATAAGACCTTAGATGAGGCTTTTAAAGCAGAAACAAACTCCATTAAGTTTGTAACAAATGTCAAGCTCATCACAGATGCAAGATGGGATAGGCAAAAGGAACAATTACAGAATATCCAGAGCTTTAATTGGCCTTCAAAATCAAAGGTTGCAGAATGGGACAACATCACCAAGCCCAAGTAGAAAAATCCTGCAACCATTAACCTAGATGTATTGGATGAGGAGAAAAGAGGCACCTGGCACCTGATCTTTGAGCACAGGGAGGATAATCATCAACAAGACTAGTGTAAGTTAGCCTGTATTGGTATTCACTAGGTCTCGCAATAACTACAAGAGGTTATCCAGAATATCTACAGACAAAGGTGCGAGCTATCCAAGATTTGGAAATCAAATCTAATTCTCTACTTATTTTGTCTTTCCACCGCTTGAAGGTCTAATTGCAATTTTGTGTTTTAGTACCTTTAGGGTTAGGTATAGCCATCTGAAGCTTGTTGCATCCTTTCTTTCTAAGGATTCCAAGATGGCTAGTGTTCTATAAATAACAAGTTGTAACGTAATGTAGGTATGGTGAAATATACAACTGCGAGGCAAACTTCTCATTTTGTCTTAGTTTTCAAGCTTTTAGTTTTTTGAATGTATTGAAGCAGCAACATATTAATAAAATATAGTGGAATTTCCCATTCTATATCTTTGTTGTCTTCTTGTACTTCTATTTATACTCTTGTATGTTTAATTTGTAAGGCATATTAAATATACTAGTTATAAGGTAGCTATGCAATTACTTGTAAGTTCCTTTCAAGGAGGGAGTAAAACTTATGAGTCATTCCAGAGGGTTAAACATTAGTGTGAGGATTTGATACTGGGGTGTGGGAATGAAAAGGTAGTTTGTAAGACACTCTATCTAAACTACATGTGTATGTCCATTAATTAGTTTGATGTGAGTTTATATCTCATTTGACCCTTTTCCCAAGATTAGGCACTAGTCTATGGTTTTAATAGCAATTATTCATCATCAACATCAAAACAAACAATCATTTACTTTTCTGCTATAAAGAATATACATGCTTAAGTAGTTGTATTAGAGAATACAATTCAACTTGTTGATTCCATGGAGAGAGAATCATTAGGTTAGCTTTCCTGAGTCAAGAACTCTAAAAAGAAGAAGGATGATAATCCTTGTCTCACTATTGTTTTCTATTATTATGTTCATTGTCTGCCTTGTTAAGCTCTGTATTAGACTAATTATAGTCATCTGCAAGGTGTTCTATCGGTTGATATAGTAAAAGGTAATAGGAAAAATAGTGTAACCCCTAAACCACTGTCATAGTTACTAAAAAGCAATAGTCTATTGAAGGTACAATCGCCTGAGTCTGTGGAGCTCAAAGAATGAGGATTAATCCTCATTAATTAGACTTTGTCTTGTTAGAATCAGGAGTTGGGAGTTATAGAGTTGGTCATTTATTGGTATATTTTGATTCTGCAAGAAAAATCTCTAACACTCCCTTGGATGGATAAATATTTCATTGATTATCTCTCCCTTTGACAACAATGCCAAAAATAAATATATATATCTTTGGTAGCCAAATAAAATATCTCTGATGTTCAGTGCAGTAGGTACCTTTTAGTGTATTGATATGTCTATGTTAGTCTAGTTCAGCTTTTGCATCAACATGTCTGATGTTCTAATTTCATGTAGGTTGATGCAACCTCCTAATCATCTTAGTTATCAATAGACAAGGGAAAAACCCCAAGTCTACCTCTCAAGTGCTCAAATGCATCCTTTGGTAAGGGTTTTGTGAATATGTCTGCAAGTTATTCTTTTGATTGTACATATTCCAGTATTACTTGTTTATCTTGTACTTGTTCCCTCAAGTAGTGATATTTGATAGATATGTGCTTTGTCTTTGCATGCATCATAAAATTATTTTAAATATTTATAGCACTTGTATTATCACAGTAAATTATCACTGGGTCAGTGATCTTTTCATTCATTCCTTTCAATAGTTGTTTGATCCATGCTATATTTGACAATCTGCAACAGCAGTAACATACTCTTCTTCTACAATTGACTAAGATATGCATCATTGCATCTTGCTTATCCAAGTAACTAATTGTTCTCCAATAAATAATGATCCACCAATAGTTCTCTTTCTATCATAAATGTTCGCAGTCTAATTAGCATCAGTATAAACTTTCAGTTTAAATTTTCCTTCTCTTTTGTACCAAAGTCATTAATCTTCAGTATTCTTCAAATATCTAAAAATTATTTATACAACAGTCATATGTGATTCTCTGGGATTAGCAGAAAATATTGCAACTATTCCAACTACGTGTGCTATGTCAGGTCTTGTGTGTACAACATACATTAATTTACCAATCATAGATCTATACAAAGTCTAATTTACCTCAGGTGTCTTGTCTTCTTTTGTCAATTTGCATCCTGTCACCATAGGTGTTCTGACTGGTTTTGATTCTTCTATTTTGAATATCTTTATTACTTCCTTGATGTATTTTGCTTGACTAATGTAGATACCGGCAGTCTGTTGTAAAATTCACAATCCTCAAAAATTTGATCTCACCAAACATTGATATTTCAAATTCTTTCCTCATTTCACTAGCAAATGAAGTGCATAGGTTATCATTACCTCCAAATATAATATCATCAAAATATATTTCAGCAATAAGGGTCTTATCAATAGTTCCTCCTTTTAAATAAAAATTTCTATTGTCACTTGTTCTAATAAATCCAATACTTATAAGATAAGAGTGTAATCTTTCATACCATTCTCTCGATGCTTGTTTCACTCCATATAAGGATTTGTATAACTTACATACCATGTTTGTTTGATCAGGATCAACAAATCCTTCAGGTTGTTCAATGTATACCTCTTCTTCTAGTATTCCATTCTAAAATATTGACTTAACATCCATATGATATACTTTGAATCCTTTATATGCAACATATGCAAGTAATATTCTTACTCCTTCAAGTCTAGCAACGGGTGCAAAAGTTTCTTCATAGTCAATTCCTTCTTCTTGAGCATACCCTTTGCAAACTAATCTAGCTTTATTTCTGGTTACATCCCCATTTTCATTCAATTTGTTTCTGAATATCCATTTGGTGCCAATGACATTTTTATCACCCGGTCTTGGTACTAATGTCTATGTCTTATTTTTCTGTATTTGCTCAATTTCCTCATTCATAACATTAATCCATTCTTCATTTTCTAATGCATCTCTTACATTTCTAGGCTCAAATTCACAAATTAAACAAGTGTTATCTCTTAACTTACTTCTTGTCATCATGCCTAATATTTTATCTCCAGTAATTTGATTATGTGGATATTTTTTCTCACTTATCTAGCAAGTTTAGGTTTAGTTATTTCTTCTTCATTGTCTTCCCCTGTAGGTTCATTGTGTTCTTGTTCATGATCTTCAATTTCAGTATTTTCCTGATGTTCGGTCTATGCTACCTATTTCCCGGTGACATTAACCTGTTGCACGGTAACGTTAGGCATCTGGGTCGGTATAGTATCAGGCTCTTCTATGTAGAAAAATCTATTTCAATCTTCCGATTCTTTCATGTTGTCCTCATCATTTTTCTTAGCAAATTCATCAACTTTTACATTTGCACTTTCAATGATTTTGTTAGATGTCTTGTTCAAACATTTGTAAGATTTACTCTTAGTAGAATATCCAAGAAATATTCCTTCATCACTTTTTAAATCAAATTTACCATTTTGATAATCTTTCAAAATATAGAAACGATTACCAAATATTATAAAATAGGTCACATTAGGTGTATAACCATACCATAGCTCATAAGGTGTTTTGTTTGAATCTTTCTTTATTTGTAATCGGTTCAGTGTGTAAATAGATGTGCTTACTGCTTCTCTCTAGTATGTTTGTACAACATTATTTTCAATCAACAGTGTTCTGGAACAATAAACAATCGATCTATTTCTTCTTTCAGCAATTCCGTTTTGCTGTGGCGTCCTCGGTGCAGAAATCTGTCTTTTGATTCCATACTCATTACAAAAGTTAGTGAACTCATCAGAAATAAATTCACCTCCTCTATCAAATCTCAAACACTTTAGATCTCTTCTAGTTTCCTTTTCCACTTTAGCTTTATACCACTTAAACATCTTAAATGCTTCATATTTTTCTTTTAGGAACATGATAGTCATCATTCTAGAGTAGTCATCAACAAATAAAATAAAGTATCTATCCCCATAATAGCTCTATGTTCTCATTGGTCCACATAGGTCTATATGAACTAAATCCAAAATATAATTAGATGAAAAATTATTTCTCTTGAAACTTTATTTTGACATCTTACCCATTTGACAATTTTTGCACATTACATGGTCTGGTTTAGATAAGCTCGGTAAGCCTCTAACTTTTCTTTTCCTACTAATCTTAAACATGTTGTCAAAATTTACATGAAAAAGTATTTTATGCCATAGCCATATATCTTCATTCTTTTCCAATAATCAAGTAGTTTCAACAGTGTCAAGGTAGAATAGGTTACCTTTAGATTGTTCACCAGTGCCAATCAATTTTCTTGTTCCATCATAGATTCTATCTTTTCTATTTTCAAATGCAACTCGGCGACGTACGTTATTCAACTGTGAAACACTCAAAAAATTGTAATTTAGTCCTTTTACCCAATATGAATTTTCACATTTGATTTGATTATTCAGCATAATAGTACCTTTTCCTTTCACTTGACAAGGTGTATCATTTCCCATTCTTACAGATCCACCATCATAATGTTCAAGAAATTCAAATTTTCCTTTATCTCCAGTCATGTGATGTGTACAACCACTATCAATAGCCCAAATATCATGTTTACTAACTTTAGAAATAAGTGTTGTTTCTACATACCTTTCATCTTCATCTGAACCATCCTTCAAAGCTATAAACACTGTCTCAATATCTTCATCACTGTCATATCCACTGTCATTATCTTTGTCTTCAACAATGTAACAAGATTTCTTACCCTTATCCTTGTAATCTCGGTTATCTCTTCTGTCATACTGTCAGTTGCTTTTGTAATCTCAGTCATCCTTTCTATCATTAGATATATCATTTCTTTCATCATTCTTTCTCTTAGGGCATCTTGCAGCAAAATGACCAATCTCTTTATAGTTAAAACATATCAAAGGTAGTTTACCTTTATATCTTCCTTTACCTTTGTGCAATCTTCTAACCATTAAAGCTTCAAGCTCATCAAGTGACAGTCATCACTATCACTATCACTTTTAATTCTGATTATGTGTTTGCTACTAGATTTGCCAATTTTCAAAGTAGACATAAATGTGGATTCCATAGATGGCACAATACTATTTTCAAAGTTATTCAGCTCAAAATAAATCAATCTTCCAACAAGACTATCAATAGTAATGTTATTTCTAGGTGCTTCTCTCATTTCATGTATTGTAGAGACTCTTATAGAATAAATAGGCAATAGAGTTCTAAGAATCTTACTCACAATAGTGTCTTCATCAATGGTTCCACTAGATCCTTGAATAGTGTTCACAACTTCCTTAAGTCGGGTATTGTACTGTGTTATGTTCTCTCCTTCCTTCATTCTCATATAATCAAACTTTCCTTGAAGACTTTTAGCTTTAGCTCTTAGTACATTTGCATCTCCTCCATAAACTAGTGAAAGTTGATCCCACATCTGCTTGGCAGTTGTACATGTTTTGATGTCTTCAAATTATGTATCAGTAAGTGAAGAAGAAATCTCCACCATTATAAGGTTATGTTCATGTTTCTCTTTCATCTAATTAAAAGTCAAAGGTACAAAAGGTAGAATGAATTCATTATCAAGATAATATACAATGTTGTCTCCAAAACCTGATAGGTATAGTCTCATTCTAATTTTCTATGTCGATAAGTTATCCTTGTTCTGCTTTGGTGCATCTCTCTTATACATCTTGTGATCTTAAGCTTAAGTCCTTCAAAAATTTCTTCTATGTACTGTATGCTCTGATACCAATTGTTAGAATAAATGAGGGAGGGGGGGGGGGGTTAATTAGTTAGACTCAGTTTCCTTGCAATTATCCTCCAGTCCCAAATTCCTCTAGATGTATATCAAAACAATTTCAAACATATAATTCAACTCGGTGAAAATGTATTTAGTATCTCAAAATTTAGTCAATAGTGTTTACCGAATGTCAGTAAATTAATACTGTGATTACCGATCTAGGTCAAAAAAATAAAGTGTAAAGTAAAATAACAATCCACAATCATTCATGCACATTAAAACATAGATTTTTAACATGGAAACTCCGCTAAGGGAAAAACCACCTGGGACCGGTAACCCAAAATATTTTCACTCTTCTGAAGTGAGCTCTATGTAGAGCCAACCCTGTTAAAGGTTACAATGTACACTGTTAAATGTGAACTGGTTAGAGGATTTAAAACTAACAATTCTCTCTTGACCATGCATTCACTATGGGGTCAACAAGAAAACACTCAACATTCTTTGAATTTTATAATAAAGACTTTCACTATCCTACTCAGTTAAGAGATTTATCTATAACAATGGTTAAATTGATACAATAATGCTCTGATTCAAATACAACTTTGTTTTGCATATTTTTAGATCTATGTAAGTACATAATACCTCTGATCAATATGTTCACTTCATTTCATCTGATTCACCATACTCTGTTATTCTCGGTAATTCTCTTTCCTTTGTTTGTTCGGTAATGTCTGTAGAAAAAAATGCCTGGTTTTGTCTTTAACCAGTTTGATCAGTCATGCATAAAATTTGCATGTGTGCTTCAACATCTGTGCTTGCATATATATCCATAATGAATCTCTTATCTCTTAATCTCCATCGGTACATTTTCATCCTTAAGATTTTTCTGCTTAATCTCCATCGTTGATTTTACCATTTAAACTTTCTTTGGTAGTTGTGTTAAAAACATGTTTCAATCTTTGTTGTCCGATCTTCATTGAATTTTCATAGCCGTTTGATCAAAATAAAAACTTTAGCTTTTACCTCAAAATCATCAATTGCAAGCTTAGCATTCTAGTCAGCCTCAGTTTCAATTAATTGCTCAGTCAATACCTTGTTGTGTTAGCGATCCCTAGTTTGGTTATCACTGTGCTCGGTATACACTTTGTTTTACTCAGTCTCCACTATCTTTCGGTGTATACAAAACTCATCATTTTCTAACCACATAAACTTTGTTTGTTCCAAATCTTCCATACATAACAAATGTTTTCCACCATAATAATACTCAAATAAGTTGACATCAATGAAAATACATTAAATGATAATGTTTATCATCACATCTGCAACTCAGTTGAATATCAACAAATGAATTCAAACATACAATCAGTTGTATTTCATCACAATAGATGACTCGGATAACCCTAAATCTTTGACTAGGTTCAAGGTACAAATGTTTAGACTGACTCCTCCATCAATGAGGACTCTTTTAACACGGTTTTTTTGAATCAAAACCTCTATATGGAAGGGGAGATTTTGAGGATGGTTTATGGACATGTCATCTTGCTCTGAAAATGATAAGCAATGAGATGCTATGAGATGACCCACCGTGTTTGAAAACCTTTCTTCTTCTAAATTTTTAGAAATGATAGTTCCACAAGAGCTTTCTCCAAGATTTCTTTGTGATTGGGAGAAAGTTTCAATAGCTCCAAAATGGAAATTTGAGACGGTGTCTTTTGTAGTTGATCCACTAGACGACTTTGTTGAAGAAGATGCTTGTTTAGCCAAAATAGTTATTTGTGTAGGACCAAAAGTTCTAGGGGTACTTCCTTGTAGGGTAATTCTTTCTCCTTGCCCCCTAGTAACAACATTAGAGGTCTCCTTGTTAGGTTTTTCATTTATTACACAACATTGATAGTACTATCATGTCCAGATAGGGCATTAATAGTATTATCACAACTGTGGGTAAAGTTAAATTTATTATTACCTCTTGAGTTGTTTCCATTGTTACATCCATTATTAGCATTTTAAGTGTTGGTGTTCAAAACTGTTACACTACAAAAAGAAACCAATATATCTTAAGACTAATGTTAGGAGTGGTTAGCTCCAAGTATGAAAGCTTTGTAAGATAACTGGACCAACTATAGGGTCAAGGCTACCCTCTGCACTTCTGGCTCTACAAAACCAAGGTAGGTACACCTATACATATTAAACTCAATTATTTACAACACCTTTAACCCCTGGATTTTAACAATAGATAGATGGTAAGTAAGTACTAAATGCCAACCTAGCATTCATTGACTCTCCACTACCATGGGTGGAATAAGAAGAACAACTGTAACTTTAAAGAACTTGTAAATGAGTTTGATATAAAGTTTTAGGGACAAAACATAATGAAACCATCTAGACTTATATCTCCAGAGAAAATACTTTCTTTAGATCAGTGCCTTATCTATTAGGCTAAATCCTAAATACAATACTAAAGCCGAAACACCTTATGGGCAAAAATTCAAAGCCATAAATATAAGAAATCTTAGATCACACACTACAAGATCCTTAAATAGATATTCGGGCTGAATCAATGTAACATCCAAAGCATTATTTTGATCTAAGATCAAAGACTTATGGAATACACATATGCATAAGAAAAAATCATACAGTAAGCCAAAAAACTTACAACTCAATAGATAACACAAAGGAGAGACTCAAATATGAGAAGATCATATATTAAGTATGATGAAACTAGTTTATGAGACAATATGACAAGGAAATATGCAATATGATAATATGCAAAAGATCATAAGCTTTATATTCTATATCAACATAAAAATGAAATACATCTGCTATATCCTAGACTAGAAACAAGTATAAGCTTAATGCTTTCTACTTTCCCAATTCTCCAACCCTTACTAAATGGTCTTGAGTATTCTTTTATAGGAACACGAATGCTACAAGCTTCATACCATTTAGGGTTAGGGTTTACAACCAATCATACCAATATTCAATTATGTTTGTTAAGTTGAAACCCTCAATTCTTCTCTTTAATCCATGCAATTAGATCGACAATCAATTTTCCCTAGTTCATGGATATGAGCGTAGTACCATGAAGTGCAAGAAAATTTGAAGGATAGCTCACATAAATGTAGAAATGACTAGGTGGCTCTATGTAGTTGTTCTATGATTATAAAACTTTTTCTGTCAACTATGGACTTCAATGCATCTCCACATATCAAATTTCAATCCCTTTGGTCTTCAACAACTGCGTAGAGTTGATCCATAAGATCAGATCACAACATTTATGGCTCTGAGATCAGATATTTGTCGACTGCTATGAAAAACCTCTATGAATAGATTTGAATATTTAAAATTTGGTTATAACAGTCACAAGTGGTGTGGACTACAAAATGGATGGTCAAGATTGAGCCCTATCTTCAGTTTAAAACATAACTGCTAGATCTTTTAAGTTACCTGGGCTCAAAATCAGATTAGACATGTTTCATCATGAATTGATGGCTTAATCATTAGATCTTGTGCATCTTCCCTTTAAGTCATCAAGCCTCCCATCATATCTGTTCAAACTTGTCTACAATTTAACTTATCTTCATCCTTTGTCACAGATCTGGACCTACCAACTGACAGATGTCACTCAAACTTAATGACTTATACATTAGATACCAATCATTTCATCATCAAGTCTTTAAGTCTACCACTAGATTAAACCTTAGATGCTTGCCTTTTAATTCCTTCCTTATGCCTTCAGCCGGACCCACTAGGACACATGGCATCACAAATTAATGGCTTGATTTTTATATTTTTCATATCTCCGCTTTAAGTCTTTAAGTCTGCCATTGGATCTATCAGAACTTGTCATCATTTTAATCTTTGGTTAACTTTATGCAAGTGGAAACCATGCCATTAGGAGGATAGATGTCACCACTGCTTAATATCTTGATAGATAGATGAACTGTATCTTGAGTTTAAGCCATTACATCGTCTGTTTGATCAAAAATAAAATGTATGCACTTTATCACAACCTTTAACATATGTCAGACCCGCCAAAGACACGTGGCACTTACGCTTAATGGCTTAATGGCTAGATCTTGTGTAACTTGGATTTAAGTATTTAAGCCAACCATTGGATCCTTCTGAAGGTGAACTTCATTTAACCTTTGAGCTTTGTAAAGACTCGATCTTGCCATCTGCCACTTGTCACACCCATGCTACTACGCGATATGACTGGACATGCAATGACTCAGACTACACCATCACACCTTGCTGCTATCTAGCGATCCTCGACCATGTTACCTAAGCATTCTCTAACTCAAAAAATAGGCGAGACCCACTCAAACACTAGAGAGAAACCCTGAACAACAAAACTGAGTGATAGTATAGAGTGATATAGTGCAACCCGAGGAATATAGTGTAAAATGAGCACCAGTATTGCCCGAGCATCATATCATAATTTATTTTCACCCTCCTTGGTTATTAGTGCCATGTAAACCCTAACTTCTTAACAGTCCTAATAGTGGCTCTGATTGGGGATGTATGCCTCTTTTAGGCATAACAAGGCTCTAGATCTCTGAGATAAAGTAGACCACCCACAAAAAATAGAAAGGAAACCTAAATAAAAGCAAGAAAGTAGAAAAGAATGTATACAAAAACTCCTGTTCATGGACTCTAACCTCTTTAAGAAAAATATAACTTCAAAAATTTCCCATGAATCGACAATTCTAGCACGTTTCCAGTTAATTCCTTTAACACATATGAATTTGAGCCTGATCTGCTGTCAACTGTATATGGTCCCAACCATATAGGATCAAATTTGGCATATTTTCCTTTGTCTTCTATTCTGCAATTCCAAATAAAAACCAGATCATCACATTCAAATTTTCTAGCAATAGTTCTCCTGTCAAACAAAATTTTTGCACTGTAATTACAGTTTGACATTCTTGTCATGTGCTTCTCTTCTTGACTCATCCAGTTGTATCAAATCTTCCAATTTGGTCCTCATATCATCTTCCAAGTCATCATCATATGCTTGGATGAATTTATACATCTGCAACAAGTTATTCTATGGTAATCTGGCATGAATACCATACACTAAGTCAAAAGGTGCACATCCAATATCCTTTTTTATTGTTACTCTATTCGCCCATAGAGAAAGTTGCAATTTGGAATCCCAGGCCTTTTTGTTTATATCCAACACTCTCTTGATAATTTTTATCAGGCTCTTGTTACTGGATTCAACCTAACCATTGCCTTGGGTGTGATATGGGGAAGAATAAAAGATTTGAATCCCATATTGCTGACAAAAATAGTGAACTCCTTTGATCTGAAACACATAACATTGTCCACTAAAATGATTTATCTAGACAATCAAATCTAGTCAATAGACTTTGCATTATGAAATCAATCACAACCTTACTTGTGGCTCTTCTAGTGGGAATTGCCTCCACCCACTTGGTAAAATAATTAGTTGCAACTAGGATCCATGAATGAACTCCACTAGATTTTTTGGGGATCTCCCCTATGAAATCCATTCCCCATTTCTGAAAGGGTGCCTCAATTATAAAAGGCTTCAAGGGAAGATTCCCACCAAACTTTAACTTTCCTGAAAATCTCTGACAAGCATCACATTTTCTAACATATTGGTGAGCATCCTTGAAGATTGTTGGCCACCAAAAACTAGATCTAATAATCTTATGGGTAGTATTCTTAGCCATGTAATGGCCACCACATGCACCATCATGCATTCTCTTTAAGAGATCCTCGGATCTGTCACAATCTACACATTTGAGAAATACTCCTTCATTTCTCCTCCACCAGAGTTGTCCTTGAATTATTGCATACTTCAGAGTATGAAAATTGATTGTTCTCCTTTTATTATCATTCATATTCGGGGGTAACACCATCTTGTGCAAGTATTCTATGATGTCTTTATACCAATCAAAATAATCCATATAAAAATTATAAGGTCTCTGCTCTTCTTTTAACATATCGATATGATTTGCATCCAAATTGGTTTGAGCCATGAGTTTAGCAAGTCCTGGATCCCTTGCCAAATTAGTGATATGAGTGTCAATATTAAACTCTTGGATCTTGTTGATCCATCTGCATCTCCTCCCTGAGACTTCTTGTTGAACTAAAATATCCTTCATAGTACCACTTGGCACATAAGAAACTATGGTTTCCCCTAACAAGTAAGATCTGACTTCTTTCATAGCTTTGACCAAAGCATAGGCATGTTTCTCCATAATATTGTATTTTATCTCTACTGCCTACAAGGACTTACTGAAAAAGGAAATAGGCTTCTCATAGCCTTCTGAATTCTTTTGCAATAATACTGCAACAATAGTGTTATAGGAAGCAAAGGAGAAAATATGAAGTGGCTTATTATAATCAAGGGTCCTTAAAATAGGGGCATCTTTAATAGCCTTCTTGATATATGAGAAATCCCTACATGCTTCTTGAGTCCATTCCACTTTGGCTCCTTTCTTCATCATCTTTGAGATTGGCAAACTAGTCTCTGCAAAAATTGTAACAAACCTCCTCAAAAAATTCACCTGTCCAAAGAAAGATTGAATGCCCTTAACATTTTTGGGTTGAGGGACTTTATCAATTGCACTTAACCTTTTAGGGTCAATCATAACTCCATCTTTAGAAATAATGTGTCCTAAAAGCTTTCCCTCTGTCACCCCAAAAACACACTTCTTTGGACTAAATGAAACCCCATAATCTAGGGCTCTTACAAAGATCTTCTCAAGATGATCATAGTGTTGATCTTATTTTGACGAGTAGGCAGTAAGACCATCTTGATAGACTGCCAAAAATTTGTTTGTAAAATGTGCAAATGCCACATCCACGGCTCTTTGAAAAGTAGCTCCAACATTTGTCAAACCAAAGGGCATCCTGACATACACATAAGTTCCCTAGGGTGTGGTGAATGCAGTCTTGAACTGTTCAGATTCCTTGACCTTGACCTGATTATATCCTGAAAAGACATCCAAGATAGACATCATTTCAGACCCTATGACTCTTTGCAAGATTTCTTCCATGTTGGGCAATCCACAATTGTCTTTCAAAGAATTAACATTGAGATTTATAAAGTCTACACACAATCTAATATCTCCATTTTTTCTTTCTTACTCGTACCAAATTAGATACCCAAGTTGAATTCCTTATAGGCTTTATAATTCTAGCATCCCTCATTTTTTTTTCAACCCATCTTGCATCTTGGGTGCTGGAGTAGGATTAACAAGTCTTAACTTCTGTTTGAAAGGCTTAGTGCCTTCTTTTAATGGAATCTCATGCTGAAGTAAATCCTCTTTATATGCTTTTAAATCATCATAAGATGATGCAAAAACATGTATATATTTCCTAAGAAGATTTACCAATGAATCTCTAAGCTTTTGGGACAACTTCTTACCAATATATACCTTATTAGGATCTTGATTGGTTCCCAAGTTTATCTCCTCCAAGTCTTTAGGGTTGTTGATCATGCTTGCTGATAAATATTTGTCTTTGTTATCAAAGGCTTTTTCAAGTACAACCAAACCTTTGGGTACCTTATTTGACTTCAATTGGAGAATTTCCCTTCCAAGAATATTATCTTTTCCACCTATGGTCTCCAAAAAACTAGTAAATTCCATCTCTTTATCACCAAAGTTTGATTCACAAGATATGAATCTCAAAATATCCATGTCATCATCAAAGACTTTCTAATTTTCAGCATTGTTTGGAATGGATGGCCTAGATTGAACCTCTATATTATAGATTCCTGTAAAAGTAATATCTTCAAGCTTCAAGGCAATATTATCCAACAGATCTACCATCTTCTTCTGACTTCTGTCCATCCAATCAATGCCAAATGCATCAAAGTTTTCAATTTCATCCCAAACAACATTCCTATACTATTTTAACCTCTGATTCTTTGAAGCATACCTAGGTCTTATTTGAGAGACCACTAATTTAGAATCCCAATGACCCTAATACATATAATCTTATGTCTTGCAACTAATCTCACTCCTATTAGAAAAGCCTCATATTATGAAATATTATTAGTGCAAGTGAATATCAGAGAAAATGAGAACTTATAGGTCTTACCACTGAGAGATATTAGTAACACTCCTGCACCAAATCCTTCTTTTGAGTTTGCACCATCAAAGTACATTGTCCACAAATCAATTTTATCTACAAGATTGTCCTTTTCCTCCGATAGCAGCATATGTTTGACATCCTTCTCAATTTTACTATCTTGCACTTGAAAATATCCAATGTCAGTATCCAAGAAATAGTTAATTGCTTCATCTTCACTCTCCTCAATCATGTGAGGAGTTCTGACTTCTCTAGATACCTTGAAATTATTACTAGCTATGTCAAAAGTTGCAAAGGACAAATCACACTGGATACTCCCTTCCATTGAGGCACTCCATTTTCTAGAGAGCAACATTCTATATTGAGGTGGAATGTCAACCACTAGAACACTCATTGTTAGTATCTTTTCTAGAAATGCAGCCAGTGCATAGGGAAAAACTTTAATAGTACCTATAAAAGGTACTTCTCTTGAATCCATTGCTTGACATCTTGCATGAGGAGTATCTACCTACAGTCCCATTGATTTCATTATTTCTGCAGGGATGATGGTGTTTGATGCTCCTAAATCAATCATACAATTCTTGAGCCTCTTACCATTAATGATTAATGTTAAGAAGAAAGGATCCACAAATCCTAGAGGAGGAGGGACATGATTAGTATTTAGGAATATTTGAGGGATCTTAGAAACAATTTCATTAGATTCTTTTCCCTTGGTATCAAGCTTCTCCCTACTTCTCTTTTTCTTTTCATCCATTTCTAATTTCAAATCACTTGTGGTAGAAACACTATTCATCCATGTTAAAGCTGTCTCATTATGTTCAGGAATCCTCATCATTTCTAAAAGTGGAGCCGTGACTATGATTTTTGAAATCAACTATCCTATGTCAATAGGAGTATACTTGATATTAGAAATGTCTTGTTTGGTAATAACAATACCTCCATCCTCATTTTGAGTAGCCAAACTAGGCTCAATTCCCTTAGAATATTTTTGAATAGAAGAGGAATTCATCTCTGGTGTCTTTATTTTAATCTTATGGACAATGTTTGGATTTCTTAGTTTGTCCTTTGTTCCTACCCTCATCCTTTTCATATTCTCTGTAGTTGTTTTATTCTCTGGCATCAGCTTAGGACTTGCTTTTGTGTTTGTGATAAACATACCAAGTGGTGTACCATCTACACTACCAACTATCCTATTTCTCAGATTATACTTACTTTGTGCTTGAGCAACCAAGTTCTCGGTAATTCTAGCCCTTTCTACATCTGAAGGTCTTCTAGACATAAAAGGCTCTTTTCCTCTCACAACATTATACCTCATTTCATCAATGTCTACTTCCTTTTCCTCAGATGAAAGGATATTTTTAGCTTTAGGATGATCATCAAATCATTCTTCATCTGATGAAGAAAACTATGGACTTTGACCTTGGTCATTAGATTCTTCACTCCTGAAATCTGAAAAGCCACTTCATTCCCGACATCATCATACAACTTTTCTTCATCCTTTCTTTCTTGTTGGGTCTTACTTGGATACATCTTCTGAGCAATAACACAATTATTTGGATTATGGGGGGATTCACACTCATAACACCAGTAATCCTCACTACACATATTAGTTGAAATTCTTTGAAGAGGATCAAGAGTATCATTGTTTGGCCTTTCTAGAATAATGGGCTTTCCATCCTTCCATTGGGTATTGTATGGGTAATTTTGCATTCTAGGTTGCTGAATGAAATTATTCTAGGATTTCTTATTATTATTTGGAGCTCTTGGAATTTTAATCTCTCCTGGCTTTAGGTCTTTAATTGCATTTAGAATCTATTTCATATTGACCTCTTCTTTAGGCTTAGCATTTGAAGGTTTATCCAACTCCTTTCTTGCAGACTTCTAATCATCTCTCCTACCCAATTTCCCAGATACACTCCTATTTGTTTCTATATTGATAGCTATTTTACAAGATTCTCTTATAGTCCTTGGGTTATTTTATCTTAGGAGGCATCCCATGTTAGAATCAAATGCATTAAGATAAGTAGCTAGACAAACTCTGTCATCAAGTATCATAACCTGAAAAAGTTTATGCATAGCTCTTTGAAATCTTATGTTGAACTCTACAATATATTCATTCTAATTCTTTTTTATATTGTTGAATTAATTCAACATGAATCCCTCATTGGCCTTATCACCATATTTCTCCTTAAATAAATCAACTAGTTTATCTATTGATCCTATAGAATTATAGGGTAACCCTCTAAACCAGTCCCTAGCATCCTCTACTAAAGACTGAACAAACAATTTCATTAATACATCCTCATGTGCAATGTCACAACCGTCCATCATTTCCTTAAAATTTTTCAAATGTTCTTCATATGTAATTACATTATTGTGAGCAAATTTGGGAAGCTTATATCTAAGTTTACTTGGAACTTCATTAGGATAACAAAGGATATTATGAAAAGAAAATTGCTTGTACCTTTCTACATGAGTGGACTTTCCTTGAAACGTAGTGTTGTCTTGAGAAGTAGAGGCTTTAGTATTTGATGTTTTAGCTACTTTAGCACCAAGATAAATAGGCCTTGTTGTTTGTCTAATAAAATCAGCCTTCTTCTTCATCTCCAAAGTAGCGGCTTCCAATTCTGCCTTCTCAAGTTCTTTAGCTATACTCTCCTTTTCAACTCTAGCTCTCTCAAGATCCATGTTTAATTTAGACATCTGATTTACCAGGCCTTTGACATTTTTAGGTTCACTTATTGTAACCCCTTCTAGTCAGGCCTTTATGATCAATAGCTTGAGTAATGAGAGGCTCCTCCTCATTATTCTGAGGCTCATATAGATAACTCATTCCATCCATGTTCAAAAATTTCCTCCTTAATTTCTCATTCCTAATCATCTTTTGTCTTATAATATTTTCCTTTTCTTTTTCTCTTTGTTGTCTAAGAGCAAACCTCCTTTGGATTTATTTTCTCATCTTAGTAGCCTCTTCATCAAGGTCCTCTAAATTTGGGAGGGTGGTGTCAGAATCCTCCCCTTCTCTTTCATCAGGGGAGATATGATCTTCATTTGTACCTAGTCCCAAATCTACATCCTCTTCATATTTAGATACATTACCTTCCTGGCTGCATTGGATTGGTCTTCCTTCTCTAATGTCCTCCTCTTGCCTCCTACTCTAAGGGAGTCTTCTGTTGTCTTTCATTCTTCTTGGCTGATCAACATTAGATGTAGTTGGGATATCAACCCCAACATATCTTCAAGCTATTTCTTTGACCAAGACCTAGTACTTTTATAACTCATAATAGAAAGTGTGTGACAAAATGATTTTTTATACTCAACACTACTACAGAGATAGTCAGAGTCGCCACCAAAAACTTAGCTGGGATTCCTTGAAAGGATTATCTAGATTTTTCCAACTCTATCCCCAGTAGAGTCACCATCTTGTTGGTGTTCAAAAATGTTACACTACAAAAAGAAACCAATATATCTTAAGACTAATGTTAGGAGTGGTTAGCTCCAAGTATGAAAGCTCTGTAAGATAACTGGACCAACTATAGGGTTAAGACTACCCTCTGCACTTCTGGCTCTGCAAAACCAAGGTGGGTACACCTATCTAGATTAAAATAAATTCTTTACAAAACCTTTAACCTCTAGATTTGAACAACAGATAGATGGTAAGTAAGTACTAAATTCCAACCTAGCATTCATTGACTCTCCACTACCATGGATGGAATAAGAAGAACAACTGTAACTGTAAAGAACTTGTAAATGAGTTTGATATAAAGTTATAGGGATAGAACATAGCCAAACCATCCAGACTTATATCTCCACAAAAAATACTTGCTTTAGATAAGTGCCTTATCTATTAGGCTAAATCCTAAATACAACACTAAAGCTGAAACAACTTATGGGCAAAGATTCAAAGCCATACATATAAGAACTCTTAGATCACACACTAAAAGATCCTTAAATAGATATCCAGGCTGAATCAATGTAATATCCAAAGAATTAATTTGATCCAAGATCAAAGACTTATGGAATACACATATGCATAAGAAGAACTCATATAGTAAACCAGGAAAATTACAACTCAATAGATAACACAAAGGAGAGACACAAATATGAGAAGAACATATATTAAGTATGATGAAACTAGTTCTTGAGACAATATGACAAGG
This sequence comes from Thuja plicata, assembly GCA_018584345.1. Taxonomy (NCBI): domain Eukaryota; kingdom Viridiplantae; phylum Streptophyta; class Pinopsida; order Cupressales; family Cupressaceae; genus Thuja; species Thuja plicata. Next base: position 243,373 of record MU223174.1, on the reverse strand, counting down.
AAATATGCAATATGATAATATGCAAAAGATCATAATATTTCTATTCTATATTGACATAAAAATGAAATACATCTGCTATATCCTAGAATAGAAACAAGTATAAGCCTAATGCTTTCTACTTTCCCAATTCTCTAGCCTCTACTAAATGGTCTTGAATATTATTTTTTAGGAATAAGAATGCTACAAGCTTTGGACCATTTAGGGTTAGGTTTTACAACCAATAATGTCAACATTCAATTTTGTTTTTCAAGTTGAAACTCTCAGTTCTTCTTTTCAATCTATGCAATCAGATCGACAATCAATTTTTCCTAATCCATGGATATGAGCGTAGTACCCTGAATTGCAAGAAAATCTGAAGGATATCTCTGAAAGTAGCTCACGTAAATCTAGAAATGACCAGGAGGCTCTATGTAGTTATCCTTTGATTATAAAGATTTTTCAGTCAACTCTGGAATTCAATGCATCTCCACATATCAAATTTCAATCCCTTTGGTCTTCAACAGCTGTGCAGAGTCAATCCATAAGATAAGATCGCAACATTTATGGCTTTGAGATCAGATATTTGTTGACCGACATGAAAAACCTCTATGAATAAATTTAAATATTTAAAATTTGGTTGTAACGGTCACAGGTGGCACAGACTAGAAAATGGATGGTCAAGATCAAGCCTTATCTTCAGTTTAAAACATAACCATTGGATCTTTTAAGTTACCTGGGCTCAAATTCAGATCAGACACGTATCATCACGACTTGATGGATTAATCATTAGATTTTGCGCATCTTCCCTTTGATTCATCAAGCCTGCCTTCAGATCTATTCAAACTTGTCTGTACTTTAACTTATCTTCATCCTCTATCATGGATCTGGACCCACTATTTGCCAGATGTCACTCAGACTTAATGGCTTATACATTAGATATCTATCATTTCATCATCAAGTCTTTAATTTGACCGTCAGACCAAACCTTAAATGCTTACCTTTTAATTCCTTGCTTATGACTTCAGTCAGACCCATTGGGACACGTGGCATCATGGATTAATGTCTTGATTGATAAATTTCACACATCTCCGCTTTAAGTCTTTAAGTCTACCATTGGATCTATCAGAACTTGTTAGCATTTTAATCTTTGGTTAACTTTATGCAAGTGGAAACCACGTCATTAGGAGGAAAAATGTCACCACCACTTAATGGCTTGATAGATAGATGAACTTCATCTTGAGTTTAATCCATTACGTTACATGTTTGATCAAAAAGAAAATGTATGCACTTTATCACAACCTCTAACATATGTCAAACCCGCCAAAGACACGCGACGCTCAGGCTTAATGGCTTAATGGCTAGATCTTGTGCAACTTAGCTTTAAGTCTTTAAGCCAACTATTGGATCCTTCTAAAGGTGAACTTCCTTTAACCTTTGAGCTTTGTAAAGACCTGGTCTTGCCATCTGCCACTTGTCACACCTGCGCTACTACGTGATCTAACTAGACATGCGATGACTCAGATTATGCCATATCACCTTGCTTCCATCTAGAAATCCTTGAACATGTCACCTAAGCATTCTCTGACTTGAAAAATAGGCAAGGCCCACTCAAACACTAGAGAGAAACCCTGAGCAACAAAACCGAGTGATATTACCGAGCGATATAGTGCAACCCAAGGAATATAGTGTAAACTGAGCACCAATATTGCCTGAGCATTAGTGTAAACTGAGCATCATGGCTTAATGCCTTTTCACCCTCCTCAATTATTAGTGTCATGGAAAGCCTAATTTCTTAATATTCCTAGCATGAAGATTCACCTTTCTCATGCTTGAAGGAAGGAGTTTTAAATGCCATGTGATATTCATTGTTTTGAGGTCCTTCCACTTTAATCACACCATTATAAATAAGGTCTTGCACCACATGTTTCAATCACATGCAATCATATGTCTTATGTCATTGATTTCTATTATATTCACAATGATTTGACTCACTCCACCAAGAAGGTTTCACTTGTGGTTCGTAGGGCTGCGCCCTAGGCAATTCAATAATCTTATTCTCAATGAGGGTTCTTAATGCATTTCCAAGTGGTGGACCCAAGATTGTGAACTTCCTTCTAGGTGATGGAGTAAAGCAAGGTTTAGGCTTGTTATCCTCTTCATTTTTCCCAAAGTTGTTATTGTTGAAAGGAAATTTGGTTGCTTGATTTATAGTATTAGCTTGATTGGATCCTCTTGTGAGATTAAATGGAGTAGCCTTCATGTTGTTTGCTTCCACAACTCCATCATTAACCACACCCTTGTTATTATTCTTCATCCAAAACTGATTATTGTTAGGAGGAGCCCTATTATTGTTGTTGTTGGAAGTATTGTTATTAGTATTCTTGTTATCCTTGTAGAGTTTGAGTTCTCCACTTTTGATTAATACTTCCTCTGTGGTAACTCCATTTTCAATCAAATCTTGAATAGACTGTGAGCATTGTAACCTCAACCGATAATTCATTTAATTATTCAAGATATTGATGAAGATGTCCATATTTTCCTTTTTGGGCATGCTTTGAGGGTATCTAGCAAATACCTCTCTCCATCTTTGTAGGAAAAACAAGAATCCTTCTCCCTCACATTGTTTGGTATTACATAAATTGATCATTATGAATTTATGTTTAATATTATACGAGTAATCCATCACAAACATGGAAGCTAATTCCTCAAAAGTGAAAATACCAGAGGGTAATTTGGAAAAACACTCCATCACCATTCCTCTAAGGCTTCTTGGAAATAACCTCATTAAATATGTTGTATCATGCATGAACTCCAAACTCAATGCACAAAATTCCCTTAAGTGATCTTGAGGATCAGATGCTCCTTCGTATTTATCATAGTTAGGAAAAACAACATTACTAGGGAATGGAACCATAATTAAGGTCTTATCAAATGGAAGTGGACACAATGCTTCGATAGAGAAAGGTTTAGGAGCCCCCATTTTCTTCATGGTGTCCAACTGCATTTGGAATACCTTAAATTGTTTGTTCATGATGTCGATAGGATTGGTTTCATCTTCTTTTTTCTTTAACTTATCAACATCATAATTATGAGGGATTTTAGTCCCCTCTTGTGCTAGGTCTAGGAAGTATTTTTCCCTATCTCTTTCCAATACTTTCTCAACAAGTTTCATGAAGAATGAGCTTTGTACCATTTTGTTGACTTTCTCTTTGGTAGCCTCTTCATCATTAGGGTCAATATTACCTCCATTATTATTGTCTACCCCTTGATTGTTAGGATCAAATCCTAATCCATTAGCCCCATTGTTGTTAACCTCACCATTTCCATTATTTTTAGTGTTATCCTTGTTGGCGAGGTTAATGAGGTCGGGATCCATATTTCCAAAAGGAAAAGCCATCCTATTTGGTTCTACCTCTTTTGTTGGTTCGTGCGTTTGTTGTTAAGAAGTAGAGGTATCACTAGGAAAAGGAAGTTCTTGCCTTAGATAAGTACCATATGACTATAAGGTAGACTTTATGTAATATGATCGGGTGAAAGGTGGCATGAGCATAAATCAATAAATTATTAGCCTTTATCCCTTGTTGATCAATCCCTAAATGATTTTTTGAATTTTCCAAAGATGAGGGATTCTGATAAATGCAAAGTGATGAAAAGGTAGAATGTCCAAATGGGTATCCCAATATGTAAGTTATTTTTTTTCAAATCCTCTGGAAATGCCCCATGTTTCTCTGTCTCAGTTTATACGTGCAACTTCACTTGTTGGTACACGAGACTTCACTGATGTGTACACGCTTACTGTAAATCACTTACGCGCAACTTTAGGATATTGTACATGGTGTTTAGTTGTTAGCATGAACAACTTCACATCTATACACACAAATTGGATAATGACTACACGCAACTTAAACCTTTGTATGTGCAACTTGAGTTTTTTTACGCGCAACACAATTGCTAACATGCATGAAAATAAGATTGGTACACGCAACTTCACCAGGTAAAATGAATCTATTACTATTTATGATGATTTTTAAAAGTTTAAGGTTATTTTGATCAGATTTTAGGATGTCCTTGTTTGAAAATTGAGAAACAACCACAACACACATAGAAAAGAATTGTTTCTATACCTTAATCAACACAAAGTGTATGTTCTCAGATGTTGTAAATAACCAAAACAAGAATCTCTTCCAAGCAAGCTACCTAAGGTCAACTTTGGCTTTTAAGCATGGCTTTAATAAGGTAGTCTTGCTAATTTAATAGGGTTTGTAGATTTAAATCCATTCAAACAAATGAAAAGTCTCTTATACCCTTTTGACAAGGGCCTCCCACATGCATAAAAATATGATTTTTCACAATCCTGAAGGACTACTAGAGGAGGTGAAGATTCTTAACACCTATTTGTCATTCAATCCTTTTGAGGATGAATGTGTTTATATTATAGTGGGTTGGATGTATATCATGGATAAAGTGATTGTCTCCCACTTGGGTCATTCCCTCTCACCATCCTCGTAAGGCTATTCTTAGGAGGCAAGCCCTCTAAAGACCTAGCATGTTCATATGGAAAGCAATAATGAATTGAATCAAGCAGGTTGGTGAGTTTGATTCACTCAAAGAGTGAAAAGCATATCCCTACTACTTTTTTTTCAAATCCAAACACTATTAGAATGAATTTAGAATAAATGAGAGGGGGGGTGAATCAGTTATCCACAGGTCTAGATGTGCCCATTGAAACTTTATACCAAATTAAACAACTCAAATCTGCTCGGCAGTGATAGCATAAGTCAAGAATATAAGTATGCAGTTTACTATTCAAATGAAATAAGATTGCAGAAACTTAACAGTAAAACATAGTATAAACATTCACATAAGTTGACACCAGTATTTAACATGGAAACCCAATTTGGGAAAAAGCACCAATAACATGCTATCAAGTTTTCACTCTTCTGAAGTGATGCCCTATTAAGAGCCAACCCTAAAGGTTACAAAATACATTGCTAAATGTGACCTGGTTAAAGGATTTAATCACCCTATTAGGAGTGACCTTGTTAGAGGACTTAGAACATTCCAATCTGAATGTCACCTTGCTCAAAGGATTTATACAATGACTATTAGGTCAACTTGGTTAAAGGATTTCAACTGATACAATGGTTAGAAATTAATCAGCAGGTTTGATCTGATTCATACAACTTACTTTGCAATCCAGATACAATTCAGCTCTTATGCTAATTCATTGAGTGGCCTCCATTCTCATCTCAAACTCCAGATCTTCTTGGGAATTCATCAAGCAATCTCTCTCTGCTTCTCTGTTCAGCCTTCTTTGCTTAGATATTTCCAACCAGTCAATTAACCATGCAATCCTCTTGCATACTCTGCATACACAACTATATCCATGAATAACCCCTTGAGGTTATCATATACCTCTCCATCTAGGTCAGATACATCTTTTTCCGCTTAATCAAGATCATAGATCTTAGGTTAGGTCAAATCCAACAGATCTTTCCATCATTACATTTAATTTATTTCTCCAATACAATTACCAATTAAATCTTTGATCCATGCATTAATCACAATTACCCGTGCATTTACATAGTGTAGATCAAACGTGCTTATCCTTAATTAACTTTACATATCCCAATAAAATCAACTATGTCCGCCAAAGGTCTTAAATCTCATCAATCATCAAAATACTACTGCTTGGCCAACACTGTGTTCCTCGGCAATTTACTGACGCTCAACACATACAAGAAAATATGCTCGGCACACACTGGTGCTCGACCGACACAAAACTTGCTCGACATAAACTGTTCTCAGTAAACTGTTAGTGAAAGATAAAAAACATATCACTTTGCCAATGTGCCAACTGATAAAGTACCCTTTGTAATTCCTCATAACTCAACCATTCTTCTTGGTCTTGTTGTTAAATCTCCTCCATCAATCAATAGATATGGTACTCAAATAGATAGCAATAGTCTCACTAGTTAAGGTTTGACATCAATGACAAAACAATAATTGTTTCCATTGTAGCTTTCCAAACAATATTTCCAACAATCTCCCTCTTTGGCATTGATGGCAACACAAAACAATAAAACAATAATATTGAAAACAAAGTTACCATACAATCCAAAAGGTTTGCCTGTGTTCCTTGGTATGAACAAATCTTCATTAATATATTTAGCTTCATTCTGATTTTCATCTGTAAAACATTACTCCCTCTGTGTCTGTGATCACACTGATATCTTTTTGTATCTGTTCATCAATCTCTTTTTCTCTAAGTAGTAAACTCTCCCTGTAACTTTCTTAGTATAATTATCCCTTGTTCAGTAAACTTCTCCCTCTTTGACAACAATTCCAAAGACGTTGACATCTCCATCATGCAAATTCTTCTTGTTCAAAACTCTGTATCATGTTGTTTTTGTCATCTTGCTTATGACTGATACACTTTTTCTGTCCTAGTCTGTATTTCACAACTTTAGGCAGCATCCTAAAGTGTGAGTGCCTGTGCATCAATGTGAAAAATATGTTGAATTATAAAATTTGATGCAATAGTACCATTATGAACTAATTAGCTTCAGTTAGGGGAATTACCCCCAATTCACCTCGCAAATACTCATGAGCATCCTTGGGTAGTGCCTTTGTAAATATGTCTGCTAACTATTCCTTAGTGTTCACATATTCTAGTCTCACTTTCTTCTTCTGAACTAGCTCCCTCAAGTAATGATACTTGATAGCTATATGCTTTGTTTTAGAGTGCATTACAGGGTTCTTTGAAATATTAATGGCACTCGTGTTATAACAATATATGACAACTAGTTCTGTGATCTCTTCTTTCATACCTTTCAGTAGTATCTTCAACCACACAATATTAGAGTAATTAACTGCTGCTGCCACATACTTGGCTTTAGCTGTAGATTGTGAGGTACAGTTTTGTTTCTTGCTTGTCCATGAAACTAACCTTTTTCCCAAAAGAAATGCTCCTCCTGTGGTTCTTTTTTTGTCATCAACATTTCCAGCCTAATCAGAATCAGTATAAACTTTGAGTTCAAATTTTTCATTCCTTCTATAATACAGACCATATTCATCTGTTCCTTTCAAATATATCAGAATCCTTTTTATTGCCATCATATAAGTTTCTTTGGGATTGGCAGAAAATCTAGCAACAATACCAACAACTAATGCAATATCAGGTCTACTGTGTACAACATATTGCAGCTTTCTAATCATTGATCTGTACAATGTTTGATTTACTTCTTTTGTCTCATCATTTTTGGTTAACTTTTGTCCAATAGCCATGGGTGTACTCACTGGTTTTGAATCTTCCATTCCAAAATTTTTTAGTATCTCTCTGACATATTTTTATTGAGTAATATAGATACCATTCTTCATCTGATATATTTGTAAGCCAACAAATTTTTTTATCTCACCAAACATAGACATCTCAAATTTAGTTTTCATCTCCTTTGCAAATGCTTGGCATAACATATATTGTCCACAAAATATAATGTCATCAACAAAAATTTCAGCTAATAAAGTACCTTTACTTTGCTCTGTCTTCAAATATAGATTGCTATTGTCATTTGTTCTTGCAAATCAAATCTTTATCAGATAGTTCTGCAATCTCTCGTACCATGCTCTTGGTGCTTGCTTTAGTCCATATAGTTCTTTTTGTAGCTTGCAAACCATATTCCTTTTGCTTGGGTCTACAAATCCATCTGCTTGTTGAACTCATTAGAAATAAACTCGCCTCCTCTGTTAGATCTCATACATTTCAGATTTTTACTTGTCTCCTTTTCAAATTTTTCTAAGTACCACTTAAACAACTGGAATGCATCAAATTTTTCTTTAAGAAACATAACAGTGATCATTCTAGAGTAATCATCAACAAATAAGATAAATATTTGTCTCCATAGTAACTTTTCTCACCAATAGGTCCATAATGGTCAGTATGAACCAATTCTAGAATATTCTTAGAAGTATGAGTTTTGCTTTTGAAACTAGATTTAGTCGTCTTTTCCAATTGACATTGCTTGCACATTGCATTTTTAGGTTTCTTTAACTTAGGCAGCCCTCTAACCTTTTTCAATTTGCTTATGCTTACCAAGTTATCAAAGTTTACATGACACAACCTTTTATGCCATAACCAAACATCATTATATTGTGTAAACAAGCATGTCTCATCAGCTAAATCCAGATAGAACAAGTTACCTTTTGTTTTCTCACCACCTCCAACTAATTCTCCATTGGCATCATAGACATTTGCTTTCCTGTGATGGAATTCAACTCTGCAACCAGAAGTATTCAGTTGTGAAACACTCAATAGGTTATACTTGTAACACCCCAAAATTGGCATTTTATAATTCTAATCAATTTTGGTGCATTTTCTCATCATCGAAGTCCTATTGTACTAGACAAATTCTCCTTCCTAATTGTCTTCAATTGAATTAGTCTCAAATGCAGAAAACCTAAATTTGCAGAAATCTTACACCATATTTAATTCCTAAATTTTCAAGATTTATTAGCTAAAAATCCCTATGATTAATTAATTTAATTCTAAAGTCCTAAGTACTTTTAAATTAAATTAATCCCATCCTCTTTAGCTAATACACATCAAGGGAATTAAATATTATTTGGTTATTTGAATGGATTATCCCCGCTTGAATTTAATAATTCAAACAATGAGAAAAGCCACCCATGTGGCAATAATTCATTCATTTAATTAAATAATTCCTTCATTTTTGTCTCACCTTCCTCCATGGAGATGAAGAGTCAGCCGTTTCTTCCCAAGAAACTCTTCATCCTCTCTTCAGGATTTTCTATATTATGAACCTTCTTTCCTTCATTTGAGGGGAGTAATTTTAGAGCATCAAAACTATAGCGAATTATTGTCTCAATTATCTCATATTTTCAAGCTTTCATTGCATATTTAGGGTAATCTCATTTAGCTTAATGGCATTCTTCATTTCAATTTAGTTTTTTCATTTATCAAGTAGCTTAATTATATTATCTTTTTCAAGTTTCTTAGCTTAAAATCTACATCTTCATTCCTAGATTACAATTGCATCTCTCATATAAAATAATTTCATTTTAAGTTTTCAAAGCTTTAAAATCCTCCATTTTAGCAATGGTCTATGGTTGTTGGCTCTTGTTCTAAGAGTAATTAAACACCCCAACTAAATAGGAGGCAACAGGTCGATTCAATCGATATAGTGGAATGAGAAATTCATGTTCATCTTTGCAATTCAATGATTGAGCAATGACTATGTTGTGTTGTGGCTAATTTAGAGGTCAACATTCAGACACACACATTTTGGTGCCCACCGTGGGGCAGAAAATATATTTCTGACCTCACTCTCAAAATTTTTTTTGACAAAATTCTGTACTCTGCTGTATGGCCATACTTCTCTATGTACGGATTCTCACATGAGAATTCTGAGTGTACTGCATGAAAAAACACTTTCTCGTGCCACCTGGTGCATTTCCTCACACTAAGCCTTGTACTTCCTCACATGAGACTTGCTGCCAGTCTCTGGAATTTCACATTTTCTGCAATTACTGTTACTGTTTTCTTGATTATTCTCACATGCTGCTATTTTTATCTCTCTAATTTCTCTGACAACATAATAGTGGGCTGTAGGTCGCTTGAAAAAGACATAAACTTGCTAACGGTTTTCTTGTAGGATGGTTGTCAAAGATCATTTTAAAATGTTGTGCTTGTTTATTGCTTTCATCACATAGTATAACTAGGGCCTTGTTAAAATTTCTTGGGAATCTTGATAGAAAAATAGGGGAATAGGCTCTTCATTACATGGAAGTGATTCCCATGGATGAATCTGAGACCCACACGTTTCTAACATGATGGAGACCTAGGGAAGTAAGGAAAGTTAACAAACCTTTAGCATGTTCACTTGTTAGGGGATTATGCTCTTCTCTCTTTAAGACAATCAGAAACCCAAAAGCTTGTGAATTGGTTGAAGGAGAGTTATCTCGGTGATGAATATGTCTAGAATGTTTGGGTAAGGTGAAGAGGTAGAGAAGTATTCTCTTCTCTCTTTGAGAGAATCAGAAAATCTGACCCTCAAATCTGAGCCAATTTTTGAGTCACCTTTAGAGGACCTACCGGAAGTTGAACCTCTGGGAGTGACCCAAGTGAGTACACACCTATCACTGGTGATTCTACCTCACTATAATAAAGTATTCTTTGTCAAGTCCAAAGATTCCAAAGCCATGGTAAATTCTTTCTCATGATTCTGACTATCATCTTGAGAAAGCCTTGTCTATTGAACTGAGCAGTGCCACTCCCAGCCCTGCTTGCAGGGGTGTATGAATTTCAAGTGTTGGTGTGGTTGCAAGGCCCCAGCCTTGTATCAGGGACACTGAAGGTTATTGTGAATGAAATCCCACTAAAAAATTTCTTAGTTAGTTGCCTAGCTGGATCACCTCCGAAAGAAGACCTAAATCTGTGCGCAGGGAGGGGGAAGAATCTCTCCCCTAGATTCTCAACATAGGTATGCACCTGGATGCTTGAAGTGGTATATAATGTTGGCCCCTAATTTAAGGGTAACCTTAGAACATATATTACTGAGTCCTTGGAAACACCAAAAACATAAGCACCCTCTCGGGGGTGACACTACTGTGTGAGGTGCGCGCATACACATAAGTCAGTGAGGAACGTATTTTGTCTTCTTTACCATTTTTTTATAGGGATAACTAAGTGTTTGTTTCAAGTCTTAAACTATCCAATCATGAATAAACAAAGACTCCCATGATTCTTCCAAGTTGCCTTGTCCTTGGTAGAACTATTTGCGACTAATTCTTGTGTCACTATTGCTTGATCAAAACTTTGTGCTTGTTAATGATTAATTGTCACATTCAAACTAAGATTGCTAATCTGAACTATCATAAAAATTTCCTAAATATGGAAATTTTGTCAGAGAATAGTCCTGACTATGTCTCAATTTTGATTTTTGTCTCAAAAACTTAGTTGATCTATCAAAACCTGGAGTTTTCTCACGCGAGATTCTAGAAATTGAGCATTTCCTCATGCGAGCTTTCATTTTCTCACATGTAGTTAAATGTTTTCTTGTGTGAACCAGCACTTTCTCACATGAATCTGCACCCTAGTGTCCCAAAACAACGAGCTCTTTCCCGTTGACTGATGAGTTTTTTGCTTGATCTAATTTTTGTCTGAGATCTGATTGCCTGTTTCCCTATTGTCTACAGTCTGAAACTGATTATCTTGAGTTATGAACTGATTGATTCTTACTCAAAATCATTTTTTCTCTTTGTTCTCTATCCTACCTTTCTGTGCTTTTGTACCTTGCGACGCGATAGTCACATCTTAGCTATTCTAGCCATACTCTCGACGATTCGTGCCGGGTGCATTTCACATCTTGGCTGTTCTAGCCTTTATCTCCTTTTTGCTATTTCTAAAGATAGAATTCTGAGTTGGATCCTAAGTCCTCTCTCATTTCATCTTTTTCTATGCTTTTTATGACTAGAAGCTGATCAACAAGCACATTACAACAATCTCACAATGTTTAAAAGCAAAGAAGAGATTCTTAGGGCAACTTTATTAAAACAACTTCAAACTTTGGAATCTAAACTCCAAATATTAAAGGGGAAAAAGGATACTTCATCTGATGAATCCTCATTAAGATCAACCTATCCTTTGTTATTTGATCATGATTCTTATATCTCCACACTTCCTTCCAACATGGATAAATCTTGGTATAACAATCCCATCTTTGATCAAGAGAATGTAGAGGAAGCTATGACAACATCAGATGAAAGTCTGTCCTATCTGCAAAATAAGGATATTGCAAGTCAAGAAGCATCTATTTATCCTTTAGAGAAAATATTTACTCCTTTGGGACAATCTTATTAATCAGCATTGGAGGAACTTCTTGAGCATAATCTCATCACATTGCCTCCAGCCACATCATGTGGATTCGGTTTCTTGAGTAACTATTGTGCATATCATCGACATAACAAGCATAAAACTTCATATTGCATGGAGTTGAAACATAAAATCCAAGATCTCATAGATGATGGCATAATCAAAGTGGAAAATGCTAATGAATCATCTAGTGAAGATAATGATCTCAAGCAGGATCAATATCAGGAATCCATGTCTAGCAACAGTTCCCATCTCACATCTACTTCTTCCACCATTCCTCCATCTCCCAAAGCTTCATCATCTCTATCAAGAACTAAGCCTAATGATGACTATGTCTACTCTCAAGGACTACCTCTAAAAGAGATCCAAGCTAATCCACATACAGATGCAAGCCTTTCTCAGGCTTCAAAGATCATAGACCTAAAGCTCCCATGTGCTTCAACTCTTATCATGCCTCTTCCAAAGGATTCTCTATTAGCGTGCCAAGAATCCTTCATGCAATACAACACTCCTACCTTGTCCTTATAAGTGGCTCTATGTCAAGGAGACAATCCAATGTGCAAAGAAACAAATTTTAGAAATGATCAAGATCAAGACACCATCCATCCTTATCCAATAGTTGACCAAAGTCACACATCTCAAGAGTCTCATGATGATTTTATCATCACCTTCCATTTCTTCCTAGATGAAACTCTTACATCTCCTATATCTTATCCATCTCCCAAGAAAGATCAAGATATCCTTTCCACCATCTCTAATGAACCTATTGAAAATCAAGAGAAAGGTATCCTTTGTACACCATCTAAAGACCCTTGTCAAGATCAGAGCATCCCTTCATCTCCTTGTCATGCTCCTCCATATCCACCTTAAGAAAACATCGTTCCTCCAAATCCCTTGGAGAAAAATAAATCCCCTGAAGCTTCAGCTTCTCCTATCAAAATTGCTCCTATCAAAGATACTCATGCACCTATTGATATAAAGGTGAATTCGAAAGAGAAGATCCTTGGTCATGCAACACACTCTAAAGATGTTGGTATCTCCTCCACACATTATATCCCTCTTTTAAATGTAAGCATTATTCTTCTCCATCTTCCAAATCCATCCTTGGTCCCTACATCCCAAAGCTGAGACCATCAAACCTTCCATTTATATTGGGTCCTTATGTCCCCCCATCTACCGTGCCTATCAATACTAGCTTGTCATCCACTTACCCTATCCCCTATCAAGATCAAAAAATACATACATCCTTGAAATCTCCCCATCAACCAATCCATATAAACCAGCCATATCGGCCCTATTCATCCACAATTCCCAAGTCTTTTGGAAATAATTTGGATGTGCAATGAAAAAATTAGAAATACAAGAATCCACTTACATATGAAGATCACTATGTCCCATCTAATCGACATGTGACTAAAAATACAAAGGAAATATTCAAGAGACCACATAGGTCCACTGAGCAAAGAAGGAAATCAAAGAAAATATGGGTTCCTAAATCCATTATGAAATAATTGCAATCTAAATCATCTGATACAAATGGAAAATCAAAATTTATGTGGATTCCCAAGTCTATCTTAAAAATCTTAAGAAAAAAGGAAAAGTTAGAGTTGGCATCCAAGCTTCCAAAGTCTTCCACTTCATCTCCATCTAAACATCTCCCATCTTCTAACTCCATCTTGGGTCCTCGCATACCAAGGTCCATATCCACTCATCCATCAACGTCTCAAGCTATTCCATCCACTTTTCCTCCATTCCTCCACTACCCTTCAAGGGGTGTGTCAATGTTGATCTTATCACCATAGCCTATCCAATATCCTACACTTACCTCTTACCCATCCATCTCATATCCTTCCATCCTTCTTATCCAATCCACCGCATAAATCCTTGGCTACCATCTCCCTTATCCTCCATATCAATCTTCTTTACCATCACCCTATCAACATCTGTGAGCATACTTTCAACGGCCTTGGCCTATTATAACATATCTTTCAGAGGAGCACTATCCAAATAGAAAGAAGCTTAAGTTCCTCCATAAATCAAAAAGTTAAAAAAAAAAGTGCCTTGGTGAAAACCTGGTAAACAGGCACCTTGGTAGCAAAAGTAAAGATAAATCAATCTGTCCTATGGTGAAAACCACTTCTTGTGGCACCTTGGATAAGTACCATGATGAAAACCTGGAAAAAAGGTGTCATGTGTAATTCCTCCTACTTGCACTCTTCACTTGGGGGCAAGTTCCTTCCATGTCATCTTCTCCCATCATATCTTACATCCAGATAGCTCATGAACATCCATGTTCCTTCTGCTGATCTTGACAAAGTTGAGCCTATCCATGAACATCATGTATCTTGACATTCATGATCCCTTCCATCAGCCTATTCACTTTCTCTCATGCATGCTACCCTATCGTGATCTTTCTTATCCCAAGCCTATCCTTCCTATCTCTGTGCATTCCTATCATAATCCAAAACATGCACTTATACCTCCATCACCCCTTATCTTGATTACGCTATCATAGCTATATCCTATCCTATGAAATGGACCCCTTGGTCTTGATCAAATTTAAAAAACAAGTTCTTAGAAGTCTCTTGACATGTCCACTCTTTTGGACCACATACTTTTCATGACATCAGGTCATTACCCTAAATGCTATACAACATCACTCCATGAGCCTACATTGCTATATTATTTTTTTCCCTAGCTTGGGTAATCTTAAAGAGATTGTCCTTGAGGGTCACATTCACCCTCTTCATCCATCATTGGCCATTCATCTCATACATCAGCTTTCTAATCCATCTGCAATGTCCTACACCTTGCTAGACATTGGGGCAAACCATTATGATCTTGCTTTAGATCGAGTAATCTCTAAAAATCTAAAAATTGCAAAATCTCTAAAATTCTAAAAAAAATTGCAAAATGTCCTGAAAAAATGATCATCTTGGTGCAAACCTAGCAATAGGCACTTTGATGCATCAACCAAATTATCTCTATTGAGTATCTTTGAATGAACGGGTATCAGGGCAATCTAACCCTGACTCCTGAAGATTGAGCCTCATTCTGGGTACAGTCTTTTGAAAGGTGATAAGCTATTAGGTCTCTGGGAAATCTAACCCAGATTCCTGGGAGTCAACATGCTCTCAATTACCTTCAAGACACCAACTTGAAATGGATTGAAACTGGCTACACTCAGGCGCATCTTCCTAGTCTAGGGGGCATTGTCCTATCTTTTGGAGTCTCTCTCCTCTTCACATTGGTCACCAGTGGTTCTCACTGAGTTTTTATGCTGATGCCTAGATCTCACGCTGATCTTTATACTTGAGAATATTTCTCATTTCGGTCACCAGTGATTCTCACCGTGTCTACCTACTATCGCTATACTACTGAGATTTCTCACATCAACTCACTATCTACATATTTGACATCAATCCGTTCATTACTTGGGGGCATGGCTCCCCACTTTGATCACATCTTTGGTTTATACTCAAGTCACTAATCTTGTTAGTTCTAAAGGACAACTATCTACTGACAAAAACTGGTGTTCTCAACACCCCAATTAAATAGTGTTTTCAACACTATCTTTGGACACATCTATGTTTTTCAACACACATTATACATCACAACGTAAACATCTCTCGATAGCAATCAAACACAATGCGCTCACAAGCACAACGGTGTTTTTCAACACCCTAAACACATGCACATTCATAAAAATTTGAAACATGCTGAGCTATGATTGAATCTTTCTTTGTATGCTGTCTGTTCTCATGAATTTCATTGATATTTTCATTTTCTACTGCTTGTGGGTGTGGTTTTGATGATCTGACAATGTTAAATAAATAGGGTGTATGTGATAAGAGATTCTGCATTAAGGTGGGAAAGCCTCACATCCCTTGATCATGTTTATTTATACGCCATGGTGAGGTTGGTACTATCTCCTTGACTGTTGTTGCTCTGTTCATTTACTTGTGTACTTTTACTATATCAAATTGGAAATAATATTCAGGTCATCTTGGCCTTTGTGCCCTGGTGCTTATGTTCATTTCCTACATTTTATCCGATGAAAGTCATATTCATATCCTTATGGTCATAGTGGCACCAGTAAGGATTGTATTGACTTCGATGTTCCAAAACTTTATGATGATAATTATGCGATGAGTCCAACAACCAAGTCCTAGGGTTACATTTAGCTTAGGCTTGCATTCGCATTTTAAGCTTGCATAGAAATAATTTTTGTGCTCTCTTCATTGTCTTCTCATTCTTTGAAGGTTCTCATCTTTTGTCCTAGTTTCCTCTTGATTGCACAAGTGTCCGGTTCTAAATCTATTTTTCGTGATCAAAATCAAAATCTGACACTCCTAAGTAGCTCAAAATCGCGTTTTAAAATTTTGGAACCAACATACTCCGATGCTTGTGCAGTCAAATTTTTGACGTCACTTTCTTGTTAGAATCATCTCTCATCATCATTTTCTCAGCTTCTATAATCTTTTCATCAAAAGTCAACTCTAGTCAATTCTAGTCAAACTTGGTCAATTGTGGTCAAACCTAGTCAACTAGACCTTCCAATCGCTCTAAATCGATTCTGCCTTCTCTTGATCTATCTCTGAATTCCTCTGGATGTTTGATCTTACTTCTATCTACAATCTTTTGCTATTAATCATCTTTCTGTTGTGTCATATTTTGATTTCACTCCTGAGGGGGCAGGATGATTACATTATTGAATCTTTTTGTATCATTCTCGAATCAGTCTGATCTGAATCAAAAGTCCCCATTGCTAGGGGAATCTCATCACTTGGGGCATATTCAGTGTTTTGTACCTTATGGTCAAAATTGGATATTCCATGATCTTAAATCTCTAGGGGCATCTTGATGCCTCACATCTTGTCATCTTGTCATCTATCTTTCTAGGTATCTGAGCAATCTAACTCAGATCCTCAAGGATCATGCTTCATTCTGGAGATAGTCCTAAAAATCTCTATTGACTATCTTTTGGGACAGGTATCGGGGCAATCTAACCTTGACTCCTGAAGGTTGAGCCTTGTTCTGGGGACAGTCTTGTGAAAGATATCAATCTGACTAGTGTCTAGGCAATCTAACCTAGATATTGGGGGACTAAGCTTCATTTTGGAGATGATTCTTGAAATCTCATTGGGTATTGGGGCAATCTAACCCTAATTCCTAAAATTCATGCTTCATTCTGAAGATGGCTCTCAAAAGCTCTTTTCGATCGTTATCTGGGCAACCTAACCTAGATCTCGGAGGGCTAACCTTCGTATTGGGGCAATCTAACCCTAATTCCAATCTTCTCTCATTTGGTATTTGGACCGTTGTCTTCGCAATCTAACTTAGACTTCAGAGAATCGTGCTTTGTTCTGAAGAGGGTCCTGCTTCTCAATCTGATTGGTGTTTTGGCAACCTAACCTAGACTCCCAAAATCTTCATCTATCACATCAGACTATTCTTTTAATCAACGCGCTGCTCACACATCAATTCAAAGAGGGGCAAAATGTAACACCCCAAAATTGGCACTTTACAATTCTAATCAATTTTGGTGCATTTTCTCATCATCAAAGTCCTATTGTACTAGGAAAATTCTCCTTCCTAATTGTCTTTAATTGACTTAGTCTCAAATGTAGAAAACCTAAATTTGCATAAATCTTACACCATATTTAATTCCTAAATTTTCAAGATTTATTAGCTAAAAATCCCTATGATTAATTAATTTAATTCTAAAGTCCTAAGTACTTTTAAATTAAATTAATCCCACCCTCTTTAGCTAATACACATCAAGGGAATTAATATTATTTGGTTATTTGAATGGATTATCCCCACTTGAATTTAATAATTCAAACAATGAGAAAAGCCACCCATGTGGCAATAATTCATTCATTTAATTAAATAATTCATTCAATTTTGTCTCTCCTTCATCCATGGAGATGAAGAGTCAGCCGTTTCTTCCCAAGAAACTCTTCATCCTCTCTTTAGGCTTTTCTATATTATGGACCTTCTTTCCTTCATTTGAGGGGAGCAATTTTAGAGTATCAAAACTATAGCAAATTATTATCTCAATTCTCTCATATTTTCAAGCTTTCATTGCATATTTAGTGTAATCTCATTTAGCTTAATGGCATTCTTCATTTCAATTTAGATTGTTCATTTATCAAGTAGCTTAATTATGTTATCTTTTTCAAGTTTCTTAGCGTAAAATCTGCATCTTCATTCCTAGATTACAATCGCATCTCTCATATAGAATAATTTAATTTCAAGTTTTTAAAGCTTTAAAATACTCCATTTTAGCAATGGTCTATGGTTGTTGGCTCTTGTTTTGAGAGTAATTAAACACCCCAACTAAATAGGAGGCAACAAGTTGATTCAATCAATATTGTGGAATGAGTAATTCATGTTCATCTTCACAATTCAATGATTGAGCAATGACTATGTTGTGTTGTGGTTGATTTAGAGGTCAACATTCAGACACATACAATAATTAAGATCATCAACCCAATATACATTATCACATCTGATTTTTTCAGTAAATTGAATTGATCCTTTCCCTTTAACATGACATGGTGTATCATTTCCAAATTTAACATAACCACCTTTACACTGATCTAAGGTTTCAAATTTGTCTGTATCACCGATCATGTGATGTGAACAACCACTGTCAATAATCCAATGATCACCTTTACTCATATAAGAAATTAGTGCAGTTTTCTCATCATCATCATCAGAATCATCTTTCATTGCAAGATACATAGCTTCTATATCATTTTCATCAGATTTGTTAGAATCATTGTCAGAAGCTTCTTCAACTATATAGCAAGACTTATTACCTTTTTCTTTGTAATCCTTGTACTTCCTAAAGTCTCAGTCATCCTTTCTGTCTTTATACTTGCTGTCTCTTCTCTCATCTTTGTCATTCTTATTAGGACATCTTGCAACAATATGACCAACTATGTTACATGAAAAACAAATAATAGGAAGTTTACCTTTGAATTTTCCTTTTCCTCTTGATAGTCTTCTTTCCATAAGTGCCTCAAGTTCTTCTAGATCATCATTAGAAGTATCACTGTCACTATCCACACATTTCTTTCCTTTGTTTGATTTGTTGAGGACCATCTAGGACTTGAATGCAGATTCAATGGCTTGTGGAGTATAGTTTCAAAATTTGACATCTCAAATGCAGTAAGTCTACCTACCAAACTTTCCAAAGTCAAATTGTTGTTAGGAGTACATCTAAATTCTTGAATTGTAGATACTCTAATAGCATAAATATGAAGAAGTGTTCTTAGTACCTTGCTCATGATAGTGTTATCATCAATGGTTCCTTTAGCTCCTCTAATAGCATTTACAAGTTCCTTTATCCTACCACAATATGAAACTATATTTTCTCCTTCTTGCATTTTCATTTCATCAAACTTACCTCTCAAGCTTTTAGATTTGGCTCTTAGCACATTTGTGTCACCTCCATAGATGGTTTCAAGGGCATCCCACATTTTCTTTGCGCTTGTATAGTCCTTTATGTTTTTGAACTCATGATAGTTTAGGGATGATGCAATCTCCAACATTGCTTGATTATGTTCTTGCTTTTCTCTTAACTGTGTAACATTGAGAGCTCCTGTAGGGGCTACATATTCTTGATCCACAAGATGTTTAGCAGAATCACCAACACCAGCCAAATAAAATTTCATCAAACTTTGCCATGCTGGAAAGTTGTCCTTGTTCAACTTTGGTACCTCCCTTTTATACATCTTGATCTTTTGCTCCAAGTACCTTCAAACTTTTTCAAGAGAACTAAGCTCTAATACCAATTGTTAGAATGAATTTAGAATAACTAAGAGGGGAGGTGAATCAGTTATCCACAGGTCTAGATATGCCCATTGAAACTTTATACCAAATTAAACAACTCAGATATGCTCAACAGTGATAGCATAAGTCAACAATATAAGTATGCAGTTTACTATTCAAATGAAATAACCTTGCAGAAACTTAACAGTTAAACATAGTATAAACATTCACATAAGTTGACACCAATATTTAATGTGGAAAACCAATTTGGGAAAAACCACCAATAACATACTATCAAGTTTTCACTCATCTGAAGTGATGCCCTATTAAGAGCCAACCCTGTTAAAGGTTACAAAACACATTGCTCAATTTGACTTGGTTAAAGGATTTAATCACCCTGTCAAGAGTGGCCTTGTTAGAGGACTTAGAATATTCCAATCTGAATGTCAGCTTGCTCAAAGGATTTATACAATGACTATTATCTCAATATGGTTAAAGGATTTCAACTGATACAATGGTTAGAAAGTAATCAACAAGTTTGATCTGATTCATACAACTTACTTTGCAATCCAAATCCAATTCAGCTCTTATGCTAATCCATTGAGTGGTCTCCATTCTCATCTCAAACTCTAGATCTACTTGGGAATTTGTCAAGCAATCTCTCTCTACTTCTCTGTTCAACCTTCTTTGCTTAGATCTTGCCAATTAGTTAATTAACCATGCAATCCTCTTGCATACTCTGCATACACAACTATATCCATGAATAACCCCTTGAGGTTATCATATACCTCTCCATCTAGGTCAGATACATCTTTTGCTGATTAATCAAGATCGTAGATATTAGGCTAGGTCAGATCCAACGGATCTTTCCATCATTACATTTAATTTATTTCTCCAATACAGTCACCAATTAAATATTTTATCCATGCATTAATTATAGTTACCCATGCATTTACATAGTCTAGATCAAATGTGCTTATCCTTAATTAACTTTACATATCCCAATAAAATCAACTATGTCAAATAGAGATCTTAAATCTCATCAATCATCAAAATACTACTACTCGACCAACACTGTGTTGCTCGACAATTTATTGACGCTTGATACATACAAGAAAATATGCTCGACACACACTGGTGCCCGACCGACACAAAAATTGCTTAGCATAAACTATTCTAAGTAAACTATTAGTGAAAGATAAACAACATATCACTTTGCCAATGTGCCAACTGATAAAGTACCCTTTGTAATTCCTCATAACTCAACCATTCTTCTTGGTCTTCTTGTAAATCTCCTCCATCAATTAATAGATATGGTACTCAAACATATATAAATAGTCTCACCAGTTAAGGTTTTACATCAATGACAAAATAATAATTGTTTCCATTGTAGCTTTCCAAACAATATTTCCAACAAACACTTCAAACAAAAATTTGTCAATTATTAACCTCTTGACAAGGAGGTTTTTAAAATTGAAATGTTTGGTTCAATTACCACCTTTCTTAACACTTTTGGCTTTTTGATCAACTTCAAAAAGTTGAGAGCATATACCTAATATTTTCCTTGAGTGATCAATAATAGGCTTGCCCTATTAAGCTAAATTTTGAACTTTGAATTTTCCACTATTTAAGTAAAAGCAAGCTTGTTTTAAAAAATACCTCTTTCGAATCTAGCAAAGGCTAGGTGCATTTTTGAGGTTTTTTTGTTTTTTTGCTTGTACTCATGTAGTGGCGACGGTTCCCTCTCCTTCTCCTCCAACAAGTTAGTCAACAAAGCTAACAAAGTGAAGGAAAACAAAAAGAAAAATTGAAATAACACCAAATCCAAAGATCTTTCCTAAATTTTGCAAAAATGATTTAAAAATCTTATCAAATTTATTGCTAATTCAATTCAAAGGAGGAAACTTAATTTTATAAGCTTGGACAACTTTGACAAAATGATCATACAATTTCTCCTCTTCTTCTAAATTGTCCAAAATAACTAAGTTATGAAGCTCTTTTGCATGTTTGTTGAAAATCCTTACCTCTTTTCTTTTCTTGCAAATTATGTTCTCTGGTTTTTGCACTTTAGGATTCTTGTTCATCTGTAGAAACATAAAACATAGATTGTCAATTATCAGAATTTAATAATCTGCAACTTGAAAAATGCAGAAAATAGTAAGCGCCATTTATCAGCTTATACACACAATTTTACTGTAGTTTACGCGCAATTTCAAACCAGTGTAAGTGTTATTTGACAAGTAATTAAGTGCAACTTAAAGCATTTACAAGTGCATAATAACATGCAAAGGTGAAGAAAGGCATCAAAAAATGTGCAAGAGAAAGTATTGCACGCGGTAAAAGAAAGTTTGTAAGCACAATTTCAATGCTACTATGCATGACTATTTATCTGACAGGTGACCCTTTTCTTCTGTACACGATGAATGAAGTGCTTGTACATGTGGATTTACTGTTCGTAGGCATGAATATTTATCTCATAAGTGTGACTTTGCCTGAAACCTGATAAAATAGACAAGAAACACACAAAACATACAAAAATGAAAGAAAAACAAAGATTAGAGGCCTAAAGCCCCACGGTGGATGCCATTTGGGTATATAGAAACTATAACTTCATGACATTAAGGTGCATATTATGAATTCTATGAAAACAATAATACAATTTAATCTACGAATTGACAAATATTAGCATTTAACATTCCATGGATCTCTATCTAAGCATGCTATTGGAGCTCTCAACCTTAATCTCCAAAAGTGACAGTCCTAGAATGAGAATTTGTGTAAGATGATGCCTAATCTAGTCCAAAGCTCTCAAATTTCAATGCAATTCATTCAATTATGCTCTCAAATGCTTATGATCTCAATGAATTTCTCTATAGTAAGGATGCAAATGCTTATGAATGTCTAGGATATTAATGCTCTCAAAATGCTTGGTATTTATAGGATTTCCCAAGGGTAGGGGGTAGAGTTAGGTTGATCATGATCCACACTTGTTTGAGTTGAAGGCTTTCAAATGTTTTCAAACGGGGAGACCATTTAAATGGTGGTCTCAAAGGTTGGGACAAAGAGACAAATTGAGTGGTGAGGATTTAAAAGATTAAAATTAGTGATCAAGATTGCAAAGTTTGGAAAGATCCATGTGCTTTCAATCCTTGATTCTCATTGGTTGTTAAAATTCTTGTCCCCTTTGTTGAAATAAATAAGGATTTAATCAATCAATTAATTAATTAAATCATCCATGTAAGGAGTAGGTTGATTTTGATTTATGATTTAAAACTATAGAATTAATAGATTAAATAAATTATACAACTTAGATTTATCCCTTTTAGGCTTATATTTAATTAATCGATATATTTATTAATTGATCCTTTGATTTGATGTAATTTAGTCCCTTTTGATTAAATCAGTCCATTTGATTTGATGAAATTGTCTTCTGATTGATTGAAATACACCTGACCAAATTTAGGTGCCTACAGTTTCAAATCTTTGATCTTCAAAATTGTAGCTAATTACACGAGTAGAGATGTCAAGTTATTATGGATAGTTAGGTTACTCACCATAATATCATGAAAATAGTGCTCAATGGGCTAGTAAAAAACCATATGAAAACCATCCAAAATTTATTTTTAGTCCAAGCTACCATATCATGGCAGGTTGTCAATATGTCCAATATGCCCCCAATCAATATGTCCTTGCACAAGCTTATGAGTATGATATCCAATTTAAAGCATCATGGACACAAAATAAACAAAAAAATATTGGAGGGCAGAAGGCTCATCATGCTTACCACCTAGCCATCCCTAATCAACTTCCTGATTAGTCTGAGAAACTCCGACTGCAGCAGGAGTCTCAAAGCTTTAGGAATGATCAAGAACATCTTCAAATTTTACTTTAGGAAATATTCAAGCAGTTTGATGATTCCAAAAGAGAGCATGAGATAAAATTATAGTTAGAAGAACTCTCCCACAAAGCTTATCTTTAGGAGAAGAGGATGGAAGCTCAAAGGTATGATCCATAGTTATTTTCAACCAAGTGGCAGAGACTTTGGGAAATGAGAAGCAAAGGAACCAATGGGAAGAGTAGCTTGATCGCCAAATTGCTGTCGGGGAAGTAGAGCTAAGATCAAAAATTGCTGAATAGAAGGCTCTTAAATGTAAGGTTCTAAGCTTCAGGACTTTTGGGAAAGGTGTCTCCTAAACCTCATGAGGTTAAAATTCTAAGCTAGAGTACTCCCATTTTTTTAGATCCTGCAAATGAAGAATCTATAGGGCATTCATTCCCATGTTTTAGTGACATCCTTCCAGCACATAAACCTATTATAGAACAATTTCAACCTTATTGTGATTGAAAACTGTTAGAGTTGTCATATTATAGCTAAAAATTAATTAATTTAATTATTATTCTATTATACTCTGCGCTTAAGTTAAACTTAGGCATCTTATCATTCCTTAGGGTTTTCACCTTTCGGGTTTCATGATTCCTTTTATAAGGATTCACCTCTTTGTTTTTCATAAGGAGTTTTCACATCTCACTATAACATCTTGTAACATATTGTCAATATATTGTTTTCTTATGCATATGATGTCTCTTGTATTTTGGCCTCCATAGATTCTTCCTATCTTCTGTTGTTCACTTCTTCCATGTAATAGGTTATGCATGCAAGTGTTCTTGGGAGAATAGGGTTTTACCTATTCTAACATGGTATCATATCCATCTTGTTGCTCGCTGTTCATGTTTTGTCGAAGTGTTTCAAAAGCTGGAGGTTTTTTTGGCTTTCTCAAAGATTTTTATGTGGATTTAGGGGGGACCTTTGTTTCTGGTTATTTTGGGCTCAAATAGACATTACCATTGCGCTTAGAGCACCCCAAAACCCTAGAATCCATATAAAAATTGTCCATTTTGGACAACTTGGCTCCGAAGCAAATTTTTTTTGGTTTCTAGTACCGTACGGGCACGGAAACTAAGAAAATAAAAATAAAAATAAAAATAAAAAAAACCATTTTTCATGATTTTTTGGGTGTTTAAACAGCGCTGCCAATGTTTTAATTGGTGCAACCGCTGCATCACCGCCGGTCCACCACCGGCCGGCCAGCGCCCGGCTCACGCCTGGCTCTGCGCGGCCCCCGCCACCCTGCGCACCACTGCCACCGCGTTCGCTGGCCGTTGCTCCACAAGCCCCACCGACCTCCGCCTGCGCCTCCCGACCCTCACCAACACCAACCTCGCCTCCACCCAGCTCTGACACCACCGCCCGGCTTCAGCTCCACCGCCCGGCTTCGCCACCCAGTAGCACCGCCCAACAGTCTTTAGCCCCGCAGGCCCCTTTTAGCCTAGCGACAGGTCACATGGGTGACCAGGAGCAATGCTCCAGCCTCCTACGTGTGCCATGCACCCAGGGGCTTATTTTTTTCAGCCCTAGGGGCTTAAAATGTAGTTTTGGAGCCTTTTTGACCCTCCTTCACTGTGTTTTCTCTATCTCGAGCATACGGGGGTATTTTTCCGACTTTCATATATCATCGGAAATCTCTTTTCAAGAACTTTCCAATGATGGAGGTTGGGGTTTTGGGTTCTACCATTTTGATAGTATTTTTTTGCTGTCAAAGTTTGATGTCTATTTTTTGCCTTCCGGGAGCCATATCTGGCTCATCTGGACTCCATTTTTGGTAAACCAGATATCATCAAAAAGCTGGTTCAGTGAGATTTTCAGTTGCAAGGGTATTTTTTCTAGATTCTACTCTAGGTTCTCTCTCCTCTAAGTTTTTCTCTTTCACACTCTGGCATATTACTTGGGGTCTATAGGTCCTGGGATCTCTTCTTTTGATCTTCTTGCTCACTCTTATTTTTGACTTCTGAGCATTGTATGCTTCTCTTATGTAGCATTTTCTTTTCTGTAAACACACTGAGATAAAGTGCCTGCTTTTGCATATCTAGGATTTCAAGCACCTTGTGTGTTTTTTATACTCGCACTCAGTTATAAAGTGCCATGGGGGGTTATGATATTTTGCCATTTTGTGCTCATCCACCTTTGTCAAGTGAGCATACCTTCCATGACATTAGCCCATGCTATGTGTTAGTGACACCACCCTTTATCCTGTGCTTGTACTTCTATTGCACTATTGGTGTTCCTAATTCTACTTTCTGTAGATGTTTCTGGCATTGCACTTAAGTGTTCCCGTCACCCCTCTCCCTGTTCAGCATTATGGGGGGGTTCACCTGTTGGTTCTATTTCTTCCTTGGTTCGGTTGAGTGATCTACGTATTTTGTTTTTGTTCCTATTTACTAGGCGGATGTAGTGGCTAAGCACCTATGCATTCCAGTGAGATGGATCATCTACTATATAGACACTCGTTCATTCCTACTTTTGGAGGTCACCTCTTCGATTGATCAGCTCTTTAGAATTTATCTTCTCTACCCGGTCATGCACCATTTCAGTGGGGGTTCCAACAGTTACTTCTGACAGTGTTTATAGCTTCATGCTTTAGAGATGCTTCTTGCTCTTTCTTGTTCCTTTCTTTGGAACTTTCCCTAGATTGAAGGCTTTGTTTCCTTCATCTAGTTTATTTCTTGCACTTGGGTACCTGATCAGGCCTAGTTGCCAAGACCCATTGTTCCTTTCATGCATTTTGTTTACATGCATCTTTTAGTCTTTAGCTGTTTAGCTTCTCCCTAAGTTACACTTAAGGGGGGGTGTTAGAGTTGTCATATTATAGCTAACAATTAATTTATTTAATTATTATTCTATTATACTCTATGCTTAAGTTAAACTTAGGCATCTTATTATTCCTTAGGTTTTTCACCTTTAGGGTTTCATGATTCCTTTTATAAGGATTCACCTCTTTGTTTTTCATAAGGAGTTTTCACATCTCACTGTAACATCTTGAAACATATTGTCAATATATTGTTTTCTTGTGTATATGATGTCTCCTGTATTTTGGCCTCCATAGATTCTTCCTGTCTTCTGTTGTTCACTTCTTCCATGTAACAGGTTATGCATGTAGGTGTTCTTGGGAGAATAGGGTTTTACCTATTCTAACATATTTTCCAAAATGTGAATGAAAAAAAAAATTACAAGCATTCAACCTTAAAGGTGAATGAAACCCTAAAAAGGGAAAAGGCTAACCTAAGAGAAAGCTTAAGAGAAAAATAGAGTATGACTAACTTAATAATTAATATCAACATGATATAATTAATAAGTGAAGATAACTATATAATCTAACACCCCCCCTTAAGCGAAGCTCAAGAGGTAAGCTACCCTAGCACAGCTAAGAAAGCAGGAAAATGGGTCCCAGCAACAAGGCCTAATCAGGTACCCAATACAAGGAAATATCTGTAAACCGGAGACAAAGGAGAAAACCCAGTGGGAAAAAATCCTCTTCAAAAAGAGATATAAAAGCAAGCAAAAGACAAAGAATGACTTCAAGAGACTCTCTCAAAGCCATGAGTGCAATGCATGCTGCCAACCCCCCCGTGAGAGAGGGTCAAGGCTCCAAAGCCCCCCAGAATGAAAGAACCCCTGGATCAATAAAAAAACACTGTGACTCCAATGCAAAGGAGTGAAATACAGTGAGTACTAAAGAGGTAATCTCGAAAGAAGAGGCGGCACTAGAAGGCCAAGATGATGTTCAAAATAGTAGACACGAGGATCCTGAAATGGAATCCCCAAAGCAAGTGGTATGACAGGTGCGCTAACACTATCATGAGAGAGGAGATGAGTGTCCTCTATAGAATCCTCAACAACTGCACCTGGTGGCTCGATGAATGGAGCTGGAGGGTTTGGCAGTGCTAAGGAAGAGTCCTTCTAAAGAGAAGAAACCTCAACAAGATGTGGTGTGGCAGTCACAATAGTGGTCTCAAGAACAACACAGAGGTTCAAGTGACCTGACTGCACCACATGATGCTCTAGCAGAAGAGGAGAGCTGATCTCTGATAATGGAGATGGTGGACCAAAATGTGTGAAGGTGTAGAGATGGGTGGAAAGATCAACTGTCCCTGTAGCAACAATGCCACCTATCACACTATCCTGAATGAAGACTGAATCTGGCGTGAACTCAATTGTCTTCCCTGATCTAGTGTGTGTAATCTGGTAAATTGAGAGAAGGTTTGCAGATAGAGATGGAACATACAATACATCATTGTATGTGCCATCCTAAATGCATATAGAACCTTTCTCGTAGACTAGCATAACAGTGTTATTCCCCATGAGAATGTGGGGAATGGGAGAAGCCTCAATAGAAGAGAAGATCTCTAGAGAAGATGCCATATGGTGAGAAGCACCAGAATCTAGTATCCAAGGGACCTGGGAAGGGAATGAAACAAAAGCCCATAATGCATGACCCTATCCAAAATCCTATCCAGATGTCAAAGATGAGGGAGAAGAATGAAAAGTAGACCCCTGTGAGGTGGAAGAGGATGGAGAGAAAATAGTGCTCTTCTAAAGGAGAGCTTGCAAATCTGCAATCTATTTCTCATAGCCATCAAATCTATTTTGAAAACACTGTGACTCATCATGGGGCCCCTTCTAACAATAGGAACATGTAGGGTTCTGAGTCTTCTGTTTCTCCTTCTTAGAAGAAGATGGTGGGCCAGTAGAGTGCTAAGAAGAGGAATTAGATATCTGCTTCAACTTCGGCTTCTGTGTATCTTGAGATGACTTGGCAAGCAATGCCTGTGACTGTGAACCTGTAAGAGAATCCATCTGACTGAGCTTGGACTGATCATGAGTTAACCTATCACAGAAGGTCTCAAAAGAGGGCATAACATGACATGCACCCAGTGCATCCATAGTGGAGTAGAAGGTAGAAGTGAAAATCTGATAAGGGCCACGAAGCTTTGAGAGTATCAGAAAAATACACTCATCATTTGACTTCATATTTCTAGCAACATGTAAAATAGATCAAAGAGACTTAAACTTCATCAGAAAGTCCTCAATGCTGGTGAATGATTCAGGTACCAAGGAGGTGAACTCTGCATCTATCTGGAGAACCCTGAACTGATTCATTGTGCTAAATAAGGTGGAAAAATTGTCCCACATATCCCTAGGTGTGGTCAGACCATCTAGGTGGAACAAAAACCCATCTGAAATATTCATGGCAATGAGGCCCATTGCCTCATACATCCTATTTTTGTGCATAAGAGCCTCATAAGGCCTCTGTAGAACTAGTTGAATTGCATCCAGACAGGACCATAAACCTCATGACATGAGGAGTTTGGTCATTTGTGGTTTCCATGTGTGGTAGTTATGTGGAGTCAAAATGACAATGGATGTGTCTGACATTGAGAGAATAGGACGGAAGTAGAAGGGTCTCTCTAAATTGAAAATGCAGAAAGAAATATGCACCCCCCACAACTTATCAAACTAACTCCTGTACACCACAAAATGAAGCAAAAAACACAAAGAATAAGAGAAAAACCCGAGGTCCAAATGTAGAGAAGAAGGAAAACAAAGCCTCAATTTTGACACCAAAAATAGGAGCTCAAATGGTAGAACTAGAAATCAAGACCAACATCAACATGTCTGGCTCAGAAACACCTTTCCGGTGATATTTTGTTTTTTGAAAATGGACACCATATGCTCAAGTCACGACCAAAAAACCAAGTGCCCCTTTGAAAGACAACTCTCTAGAAAAACACAGAGACGAAAAAAAATTTGACGTCCAAATGACCATCACAGCTGCCGAGGTTAAATTTGATGGCCATCAGGAGTTCGTCGAAATTTTTTTTTCGGTCGCTGGAAAAGGAAATTTTTGTCGGAAATTATTTTTTTCGAGAGGGCTGACGTCAGGGTGATGTCACCACCGTCACCCACAGGCTGTGGTGGTGGGTTGGCGGTAGACTAGTGGCGGTCGCTGGTGGCTGACCGCTCCCAGGCGGTTCCAAGGTGGCAATGCAGCTGCTGGTGGCTCCGCCGGTGGGGGAACTGCTCTGCTAGAGTTAGGCAGCTAGTGGGCGGCGCGGGCCTGGCTGAGCTGGGAAGGGTGCCTATGGGGTGGCACCGGGGTGGCGCGTTGGCGATGCACTTTGGAGTTATTTTCAACCAAGTGGCAGAGAATTTGGGAAATGAGAAGCAAAGGAACCAATGGGAAGAGGAGCTTGATCACCAAATTGCTGTCGGGGAAGTAGAGCTAAGATCACAAATTGCTGAATAGATGGCTCTTAAATGTAAGGTTCTAAGCTTCAGGCCTTCTAGGAAAGGTGAGTCTCCTAAACCTCATGAGGTTAAAATTCTAAGCTGGAGTACTCCCATTTTTTCAGATCCTACAAATGAAGAACCTATAGGGTGTTCATTCCCAAGTTTTAGCGATGTCCTTCTAGCACATAAACCTATTATAGAACAATTGTAGCCTTATTGTGATTGACAACAACCTAAGGATTATATTGAGACAGAGCCAGTTGCAAGTGAGAAACACAAAAATGATAGGGCCTTCATTTTTCCAATCTTTAAAAAAGGTATACCTTCTATGTCTATATTTGAACACTCTTAATTTCACATCCCAATTTTTAAGGAAAAGCTTTCTTTCCAAGAGCCCATACTTGATATTCAGTCCACCCCTCTACAGTGTAGTCTGTTCAAGACATTTGTTTATCCCAAGAGACCCTTGAGGTCTCTCAAGATACTAAGCTACCATGGAAACTTTCATGGACTCCACCTCTTGGCTTTCAGATGCCAAGTCTTTTCCAGGATACTAGTAAATAATTAGAGTAAGTACTTATGGTGGATGAACTTTCATATGATGAAGAGGAGTGAAAATCAAAGGTTTTTGTGTTGAGTGATGACTGTGAAAGTTGGGACAACAAGGCGAAGAAAAGGAAAATAATTCTCAACCTAAACCCTTGGTTGATTTGTTTAACGAGCTTCCCTTTTTTGTTGAAAGTGAGGAGGACATGCCATTACCTATGACTGAAAGTCAATTAGGATAGAAGAATCACCATCAACATGGTAGTGACAAGGAGAAAGATGCTATGTTTTTTTTTTGATGAGCTTCCTAGTTTTTTTGAGCATGATGAGGCAGATATGGTCATGACCACATCTACAATTTTGCAACAGCTGGAGGGAGTAGGCCATTATGATGATAAACCAGTTCACGAGCTTGAAATCAAAGAGGAAAATTTCCAACATGCAGAAGTTAACAAAAACCTTGGGGAAAATTGTTTGGAGAGAATCATAGAGGATGTGTGTGTAGAGCTTCATGATAAGGAACCTGATCATTCCCAAGGGCCTTCAGAGAGTTGATAGTTTTGATGATCTCTTAACTTGTTTAACAAAAGATGATAGTCCCCTAAATATAGAAGAGGAGTTGACATGGATATTCATAATGCAATACAACCATGAAGATTCATAAAATAATGAGAGTTCTGATTTTAGACTTTCAAGAGGCTTCCCCATCATATACTTGGCCCAGGAGGAGTTTAATGAAACATCTTCATATGATCTATTTGAGGTGAGTGAATTTGACCCCATTTTTCAAGAGGCAATTCTATATTTTGTGATATACTTTTATGTGCCTCATGTCTTGTTGGCTATCCTTACACATTTGATACAAAATACCTTAATGAGGAAGGATAGCTATTTTAACATTCTAATGAATGGTTTTGTTTGACCATTTTTTTGTACTGGTTAGTTTAGATTAGGTTATTTTTTTTGCTTTCCTCAAAGTGCTTGTGCACAGTTAGTTTGTTTCTGCTTATATATAGTTCTGTTCATGTTTTGGTAGTTGTTCCTCCTCCTGGTTTCTATCCTCTTGCTTCCCAGAGATGTCTTTTTGTGCTTAATGAAGACTCCTTGCCTAATGGAATGTCATAAGGCCACTTATTTTATATGTCTAGCAGGATGACATTTATTTGAAATCACCAAAATTGTTACCCAAATTTCTCATCCTGTCTAATTTTGGCCTACAAGTGGAGTAAATGTGGCTCCTACAAGGGTTAAGACCAGATTTTAAAGTTTTCTGTCATGTTTAGGGTCTTTGCCTTGTTCTCTAATTTTTTTTCAAGCCCTGGTTTAAGCCTTTGTACATGTCTTGAAAACCCAATTCATGTTTAAACCCTAAACACTACATGACTTGCTATATTTTCAAGTTGCTTTTCTGAGTAACTTAAGTATCTTTTAAATCATGTGCACTTTAACCTCTTATGTCTATCTCTAAATCTTAGAATGGAAAGGAATATCCTTTTGTTCTAGAGACTTAACATAGGCTGTTGATCAGGTTCTATTCTTTTTGTGATCAGTGGGTTGGCGCTAGATCTCGCAATGTTTCAGACAAGTCATGGAAGTTCTCGAAATTCAGCACAGATCGTTGATCTTGATCTGATCATGTGGATGGTGATAGATCTCATAGTGTAACCTATGGTCAATCCAAGTCAAGTTGAGGTTTATTGTAAGATTAATAGGTAAGCGTGTCGTGTGATCTCCAAATAGAACAAGAGTTAAGGAAAACCTTCTGAGATTATGCGTGAGCCGTTGATCGAGATTGAGATCATTGGTTCTCGTTGAGTCACTGGACAAATTCAAGATTGTCATTTCTATTTCAAGATTCAGTACAAGTCATCAATCAAGTTCTAATCCTACGGTGGTTGCCAGATCTTGTGATGAAACTAGAGTCAAGCAATGCATTTTGAGATCACGAGATTATTGGAAATACAATAATGGGAAAGCAAGATAATGAGGGGGGGTGAATCAGATCTTCAAATATAAACACTTAAAACAAACTGATAACACATTCATACATAAATGAATCTAATGTAGTCTCAGATAGCAACCACACCATGAAATAAGTAACATATAACACAATAATTTGGTAACCGAGAAACCCAAATAGGTAAAATTGGGGTGGGGATGACACCCACAAAAGTCTCCACTACTATAGTAATAAAGTGTACCTATTAAGGTTACAATGTTTGATTACAAAATGTAATCTACCCTGTTAAAGGTCTACTCTGTTAGAAGCTTCAGATCATTACAATCTACCTTGTTAAAGGATTTAAACTTACAATGAAGTAAGAAATTTGTTAAGAGATAAATAAAGGCCTGCTAAAACCACTCTGTTAAGAGATTTTCACCTGATACGATGATTAGAAAGTCTCAAGTATTGATCCTTTGATATGCACTCTAATGCTGATGATAGATCTCCTCTTTTCAGTATCTCTTCTGATCTTATAATCTGATATACCTTTACTCTGTTGTTCACTGTGTTATGCTCTGCTTGATCTCTACTTCTGAACAAAATAACCCTTTGTGCATTTCACATCAAAATGTAGTCACTTCAACAATTACTCTTCTGCCTCTTGCACATACATACAAAATAGGGTTTTGAAGCAATCTAATATATCTATACAGATCTGATAGTGAGATCTAGATCAACGATCAAGATCTAATATCCATGCCTTGATGGTAAAAAAATTAATGCTTACAATGAGTCATGCATAGGATAAAACAATTAAATGCATAATTAACTCTGTATGAGAATATTAAATGCACACAATGTTGGCCCAAAAAGCTTATACAAGTTGGCCGGATCACTTATCCTTTAATTTTGTATCATTCCTGACAAGTATACAAAAAAATTGTTCTGCTTGGCACTTGACTGTCTGTCGCTCGACACTTAACATCTCTGTCTCTACTCGGCTCGACAATGTAACTAGGAATACTGAAAATTGCTCGACAATGTTGCTCGGCCTTGCATAGTTTTAGCTCAGCCACAGTGATAGCCAACTAAAACTGCCTAATGAAATGACTAAGTGTGGGGCACTAATCATCAATAGAACATAGAGATTAACAATCTCCCCCTTTGATATTAGCGGCTAAAACAATTATCATTACTTCTGTACATTTCATCAAAATATTGCCTAAGTACGCTAAGTACTCCCCCTAGGAATATACTTATACAATTTTTTTTACAATGCCTTCAAAAATTATATACAAGTGTACCTTTGCTGTACTGATGTATCCTTTCATATCTCCTTACCAACTTCTATACTAGCTACCTCCTTCAGTATTACTAACTTCCTTACTAACTTCCCCCTTGTTTTTGTCACTGATTGCTGGTGGGGTTAAGTTATACTTATCCAAAAATTGCTTATGAAGCTGCAGGGTGGATTCAAATATTGTATCCCAGCTATCCTTTGCAACCTTCATAACTTTCAGTTTGATTTCTAGCTCGGCAGCTAGACTCACTAAACTCTCTGCAGTCGATAGATTTGCACCACTCTGTGATAATTCCTTTGCTTTTGAGAGTTCCTTCTATATTACCTTCAAGTGAGGCAATAAGATTGTCTAAATAGTTATCAACTTGGCCCTTATGTGACCATCTTCAGCCATAAGCTCGGCTATTCTCCTTTGTGCATTTGTCAACTTATTAAAATGTAAAGAGTTGAAGGTAGTATCTTTACCTAAAGTATTACCAGTTGATCTCAAATCTAACTATAGCTTCTCAACAAGCTATAAATTATCCTTTGTGAAAAATTCAACATCACATAATTTACTATACAAAGAATAAACATTGGCTGTAACTTTCTCTAGGGTTTCTACAAGAATAGAAAGTTCAACCTGTTTTGTTGCTATCTCTTCTGAGATCTTCTCTAGAACTTTGCTCTCAAATCTTCTCTAGGACCATTGTAGAAGCTTCTCATTACTGTCTATGTCCTCATTTGTTACTTTCTGTACAATGGTGATGAGTTGATCTATGATTGGAGCTTGAGGCATTTCATCCTCTAAGTCAAAATATTTTGTAAATATGTCTTTGATGTCATGCAATACCTGCTTTTGCTTTTGTTCTATCTTCATCTCTTCCTGTCTTTTCTTCATTTTAAGCAACTCTTGAAGAGTCCCAATTTTCTCAAAAGATAACTCATTGGGATCCCATTTTGGAATCACAATGACTTCATCTAATGTTACATCTAAAATCTGTGACTTCTTCTTCAAGATCTTCTTCTTCTTCATTTCTGGAGAATTTACGCTCGATAGCATAATGTCTTTCCCTTTGACAGTTTCTGTATCCAATGCCTCCTTCAATTCTGTCAATATAGTCTATGGATTCGGCATACCATTGATTTTAGGACCTGTGGGAGTGGATGATGCATAGTGTGGTAACTCAACCAACACTTGTGTAGCCTCTTCTTCTTTAGGCTTATCAACAACATCTGTTGTTGCAACTCCACTATCTAAAAATGTCTTCACAGCCTCTAAAATAGGTGGATCTTGTGAAGTTACCTCTTGTTCAGTTGTTTGTTGTTGTCCTTCACCTTTCTGATCATTAACAACTTCAATTATTTCCTCAGATGCTCTGGTCTTCCCTTCTTCTATATCAGTTTCCTTAATAGGTGAATCAATGTCTTTTCCACTCGGCATCTGTTGTTCCTCGACATTCAAATTGCTTGGATAATCAACTATATAATGCAAAGGACTGTCTATAGTCAGATCAACAGTGTGTTGCATCTAATGCATCCTTGGTCTTGTCCTGTTTAGTGGCAATTTGATCTTTGACTATCTGTGGTTCAGGGGTAGTCTTTTCTTCAACTTCTTGTGCCTTTGGCTCAGATGTCCCTTCACTAGATTTCTTGTCTTTTGGAACAATCAGTCCAAAAATATCTTTCCAGATCCTTGTACTCTGCTGTACTACACCTTCAATGTCATTGTTCAAAATGACATATCCTCTAAGTTTGGGAACAAACCTGTTCTTATGTTCCTCAATAAATTTGGCTCATTGTTTAGAGGTTAAGTCAGGAATTATTTTGGCTAATGTTCCTTCTCAGATCTGTCTCTCAGTGGCAAGTGCAAATTCCCATTTTCTTGACAAAAAGTCATATAGTTCATCAGGCACATGATTTCCTATCTCTGTAGGAGTCAATTTAAAGGTGCTCATCATGTCCAAGAGTGCTTCCTGAACTTTGTGCCTATCTGCTATTTTCAATTTGTCATATTTGATGAACTTAAATGTTGCTAACCCTACTAAATTTCTTAACGAATCACATACCTCATCAATGCTTGCTGGTTTCTTGAACTGAGCTGTAGGTATGTTGCTGGGTACATCTATTTCTATCTTCTCCTCATCACTATATATTTGCAATTTTAATTTCCTTCTTGGTCTCTTTGCTGGCTTACTCAGCTCAGCCTTAGGAGCATCCTTTGCTTCCTTACCAGAAGTACTTTTTGCAAATTTTCTCTTGCCATATACTTTTGTTTGCACTTCTACTGGGGAAGTAATAGTAGATGCTCTTGTCCTTGGATGATTAGTTATAGGAGGTGTAACCTTAGGTTTTTCTTGGCTAGGCTTGGTTACAATAACAATTGATGGCTTCTTTCCCTTAGCCTTCTATGTAATTTCTTCTGATGCACTGGCTTCCTCCTCAGTAGAAATATCCTCACCTTGTCCAGTGGATAGACCTAGAGGTGCATCCTCAGGTTCTTCATCACTACCCAAGCCAACCATTTTCTTTAGATTTTTCACTATCTTCTTTCTTTTCCTCTCCATAGTTCCTTCATTCAAAATTCTAGAGATCTTAGCCTTAGCTTCATCATAGTTTCCAAATCTCTCTGCTGTGGTGTCAATTGCCTCGGCTAAGAGTGCAATGATGGCGGCTGATGCATCATCAACATTAATCTGATATGGAAATGGCTCCAAACATGTTATTCGAGGAGTTACTGCCTTGATATAAGTGTTATCTATGTCAAATAGAAAACATATTTCCTCATAGTGTTTCTCCACTAGTGACTTAGGAATCCTAGTCCTTAATCTCATTCTCTCTCTCTTCTTGAATTCTACAAAATAGCTACCCATAATGCTATTGAAATTTCTCCCTAGCTTCTTTATACATTCACTGATCTAAACTATAATGGGCCTATCCTTTTTCCAAACAATATTTCCTAGAGTAGGAAATGTATCCTGAATGTAGAAGAATATACAAACTAGTAAAGAGCCAAACTTACATGATGAGCTCTTAGCCTTTCTGATTGATGCAAGGTTCTCAGCTAACTGTGTCTATTGTAGCTTGGCAAGATCATATGTGTGATTTTTCTTCACAATTTTCCATGCCTAATCAACTGCTGTATAGGGAACACTATCCAATCTACTGGACTGATAGAACTTGTGTGCAATTACCCTTAGTCCAAAATCAAGTTCTAGATCAGTAATCCTAGAGATAGTCATACCTCTGTTATTCCATATTGCTCCAGTGTTTAATGTAATTTCCTCTTTGCTGTTATCCCTCATGGTCCGCTTTCCATTCACTACAGGATATCCAGTCACTTGATGAATCATACTCTTGGTGATCTTGACTGGTCCATTGTCTAGCCACATGCTCATGTCATGAACTCGTCTAAGGATAAATTTTATCCATTCATCTTTAAAACCTTGGGGAAAATATAGGGCACGAGTTAACCCTTTTTTTGGCTAAGTGTTTGAATTCTTCCTTCAGAACTCCATTATCACATAGTTTACTATAGGATTTCCTCAATTCATTATCTCCTACTTCTCCAATTTTAACCATATAGCATGATCGAACATCATGAATCATAAGTACCTTGGGAGGAATGGATGAGAGGGCTCCCATCAAATCACTCTGTATCACACTTTCTGAAATGGCTTGAAAGTTGAGAGGTTCACAGTCATCACTCTGAATCAACTAAATTTGTTCTTGTTCTGCCTCCATGTTCTTGGCTGGTGCGGAAGAACTTGCAGCCATAACTCTGAAATTTAGGGTTTGAGGGATGGAAAACATAATACCTTGACAAGTGATGCTTCGCACTTTTCTCTATTCACTATTCACTTCAAGATTTCCATCGACACACTTATGAAATCTTCGTTCCTAGCCCTCTTAAGATCAATTCTGTAAATCGCTTCAATCGTTCTGTAAATAGTAAAATTGCAAGGTAAAAACAAAGTGTCAACTGTTCATCTTTTATAAGCTTCAAAAAGGGTAAGGGTAGGTGAGGATTGAATGTTTTTCCCATTGAGTTAATGTAGGCCAGATGTCCTTAGCTTTAACACAACTTGCATCCCACTCGGCTCACTACACTCGGCCAACAAAGCTCGACACTCACTAAAGAACTTGGCTTTAGTGTCCATGAATAGTACTCGACACCTATCAGTGCAATTTTCTCATCTCGGCATTTTGTCTTCAAGTATGTCCTGGTGCATCTTAACATATGCAAATATGGACTTTTTGTACATTACATGTTAGGAGCTGATGTAAGATAAAATTTTTAAATACAGTTCCTTACATACCTCTTTCTCTTAGTTAGAGATGATGTGATCACTTGATCCATTGGATTGGGTAACCTCGGATTCATTAGCTTCACTGCTGCATGGTTTAGACTTCTTAACCCATGTCTTGTTCATCTGTTCCCTAATTTTCTCAGTAGTAGGAGCTGGTACTCTAGTCTTGCAATCTTTCCTTGTATGTCCAATTTTCAGACAACTGTGACAAACTAGGCTTTCATACATCCAACTTTTAGATTTACCTCTGAAATGTGTCCTTATGCAGTTTTCTGGAACATGTCCATACTCACCACAGTAATGACAACTATCCCATGTGTTGTAATCCCAATTGTGAGTATTGCCTTTTCTTGGTGATTTCTCTTGTACCTTTGATGTCCATTGATTTTTACCTTTAGATCTGTAATCTTGTGCTCTATGACCAAATTTGTGACAATTATAGAAATTACCA
The DNA here is from genome assembly GCA_018584345.1 of Thuja plicata. NCBI lineage: Eukaryota > Viridiplantae > Streptophyta > Pinopsida > Cupressales > Cupressaceae > Thuja > Thuja plicata. Next base: position 205,065 of record MU223174.1, on the reverse strand, counting down.
TTGATTCTAGGTGTTTTTCTTGCCTTTTCCTTACACTCACGTGCTTGGTGTCCAAACTTATTACACTTAAAGAAATAACCATTAAAGTTATTTTTAGGATTGGACTTACCATTCTTCCTTCGGCATATGTTTGCTGTATGACCTGGTTTTCCACACTGGTGACAAATAGGTTTCTTGTTTCTCGGCTTTGCATTCTTTCTTTCACCTGTCTTAGATGATTCTCCATCTTCAGTGGTTGTATGTTGTTCAGTGTGACCTAATCTAGAAGAATCTTTAGGTCTTC
>MU223174.1:172571-197171 GCA_018584345.1 Thuja plicata | reverse complement strand
GATATAGGGGTGTGAGGATGAGAGGATAGTTTGTAAGGCATTCCATCTAAGGTTTATTTGTATTTCCATTAATTATCCCTGATGTATGTATGTTTTATTCTGACTCTATGACCCATGATTAGGCACTTGCCAAAATGCTGACAAGTGGTTGTTATCATCAATCCAATTTTAATCAATATTTATATTTCTATTATCTCAAATACATGTCTAGCTAATTGTATTCAGTACAATTCATTTCAGTGATTCTTTGAAGAGTGAATCAATAGGTTAGCCTTCCTAAGCCTGGTGGCATAAAAAGAAGAAGGATCATAAATCCTTAATCCACTGTTAAAATTACTGAAAGATAATACTCTGCCAAAGGTGCACCCGCTTGGATATGTGGAGCCCAAAGTGTAGAAGGATTTTCATCCTTGTTAATTAGCCTTTTCCCTGTGAGAATCTAAATTGGGTATTAGAGAGTCTAGCATTCATTGCTATTATAATTGATTCTACAAGAAAAAGAGCTAACAGCTTTAGCTCCAGATCTCTAGATAGACCCGAGTTAAGATCAAGTCAAGTAAAGTTAAAATAGATTAGCCAAGGATAAAATATGGGCCATTGATCAGGAAAAGGATCTAGGGTTGGCGTTAGATCACTAGACAAAGTCAAAATTGACTAAAATATTTAGAGATTTAGTGCAGGCTGTCAATGCAGTTTTGATCTTACAACTGTCACTTAATCTTGTGATAAACTCAGAGTTAAATCCAAGAGCCAGATACTTAGAGATACAAAGGGAATCAACAATTAGGGTTAAAGATGAGTCAGATGAAAGTTAGAGGGAAGAATTAGATAAGAGACAGATCCAATGATCAACACTTTCTCTTGATGGCCAAGATGAAGATTGTTAATGTTCAAGGCATTGTGACATCGTGTCACGTGTCCAGATCAGATCTGAGCTTAAGGACAAGATAAAGATAAATAAATATTGGAGGCTATGTTTTAAAAATGAGAACCAAGTCTTATTTTGAGCTGTTGATACAGACATTCCATGCCACTTGTGACCGTTTGGATCTAATTTTAAAATATTCAAATATCTTTCTTAGAGTTTATGGTGGTGGTGACATATTCCAGGTCACAGACAAAGTAGATGGATCAACTGACTTCTCTGCTCAAATTTATGGTGATGGGAGATATCTTCATGACTATATCCAATCATCTTAGATATTTCCCAAGTGCATTTAATGATAGACTTGACTGTTTTAGGGTTTTTGAATTATTTAAGGAATATCTATTGTAACCCTAAGTTTCCCTAATTTGATAGATGAATTAACTCCCAAGCCTATGTGCTAGGGGGGGGGGTTGTATATAAGTAGTTTTTTGATCTTTTTAAAATAGGTTCAATTATGTAAAAGAAGTTTTCTATGACATTTTCTCTGTCCTCAAAATTTTCATGTGTCTGTAATTCTTAGTCTTCCAAGGCTTATGCAAGACTTTCTATGGTATTTTTCCTACCCTTAGGTTCTCATGTGTTTTGGGATTCTTTCTGAAGCACAATATACTGGATGAGTATTGAAGAAGTTGTGATTTATTCCAAGTTTTTCTTTCTTTTCTGCATCTTTGTGTACTATTGTGGATGAGTTGATAAGGCTAATCTTGTGGATTTTGTTCATCCCTTGATATCTTTGTCTCATTCCTATGCCTATTTGCTGGAGTGGATGTTTATTTGTAGGTCATAGTCTGTGTCTATCTCCTTGGATATGCTATTGTTTGTGAAATCTTATCTTTCCTTGAATAGCCTCTTTTCATTTCAGACCTTTATGAAACACTTTTTGAAAACCTATCTAGGAAGTTATACTTGTCTTAATTCAAGAATTTCATGCTAGTTCTTGGCCATTATATTCTGATTCATGCCTTTTTAGTGTATCAACTAGTAGGTTAAGTTTTCTTTATTTCTCTTTTAGTTCCCCTTCTTCCCTTTTTCCTCCCAAGTTTACTTTTCATGTTTAAAGAGAAAAAAATAGGTTATTATCCAAGAGGAACCGACCTAGAATCTGGAGGTTTCACTTCAGTTAGCATAGGTCCCACAACCTAGAAGTGATTCCCATGTTATACCAGATCATTAGGCTCAAGCACTTAATAGGGTGCAAAGTTGGTGTATAAGCACTTAATAAGATTATTTGGTTTAGCTTGAGTAAGATTTGGAGGGTTTTGAGTGTAATCAGGCATGTGTGCTTGGCGTGGATGACTGGAAAGTGAAACAACATGTTGAAGATCTATTGTAATGATTTTTGATGATAATAAAATACTGAATCTCTTATTTGTACCTATTTTTCTTATTTTATTCTGTTGTGTTTATTTTCTACAAGGTTTGGACCGATCTCCTTAAGTTTTCTCCATCCTTGACTGCGTCAGGTGGTATTAGAGAAGAAGGTTGAGAGAGGCTGAATAAGATTGAGGTTAAATAAAATGGAGATTCTTGTACTAGTATATTGGAGTTCCTGGCTTGTGAATCCCTATAATTTTTTATCGTGAGGTGGCAGAGTGACTATACGAGTTATAATCACAAAGGACTTGTGCAAGGTGGAAAGGAAGGGTTTATTGCTGGTTGTTAAGAGTTAAAGGAATATCGATTGGAGGCAGGTTACTTGTGTGTCTATATTTCACTGGTTGGACAAGAATCTTGTAATAGATCATTGATTGAAGAGATAGTTGTGCCTAAGGATTGGAAGATGCAACCTAGAAGGATGAACCCTAAAAGGCTAGAGAAAATGATGGAAGGCTTTAGAGTTGAGATGAAGAATGAGATCAGAAATGTGTTGACTAGAGTGGAAAGGAATCCTGAGACTGAAGAAGAATTTGAGGAGTCCATTGAAGATCTTGAGACTGTTGATGTTGAGATCCCTACATATGAGGAGAGAATAATGAGAGTTGTGGCACAAGTAAGTAAAATTCATAGGATGGATGTTTCTATTTTCATTGGTTCATTGCATCCTAAGGATTTGATAGATTGGATTGGAGAGTTAAAAGACTACTTTGAGCTTAAAGATATCGAAGATCCACAAAGGGTTAGGTTAACATAAACAAAGTTGAAGGGTCATGATTCCTTATGGTGGAAGTAATTATAGAATGATAGAGAAGATCATGGTGAGACAAAAGTCACTAGATGGAGGGTGATGGTTGCTAGGTTAAAATCTAAATTCATCCCTAAGGATTGTGAATTAGAGTTGTTCAAGAATTTGTAGAATTTGAGGTAGAAAGACATGAGTGTGGAATAACATATAGAGGAATTCTATAATATCACTATTAGATCTGGTCACAAAGAGGTACCTAAGGAGAAGGTGGCTAGGTATGTTAATGGTATGAGATTTAATATTCAGGATGAGTTGAGCATGTTGAGGATTTCTACTATTGAGGATGCTTACCAGTATGCATTAAGGGTAGAAGATAAGTTGAAGAGAAGACAAAGTAACTCTAGAGGAAGAGAGAAGAAAACCATTTAATTTGAATCTGATCAGAGAATACCTAGGAGAGTGAATGGTAGCAAGGAGTTCAAGGACACTTGTTTCAAATGTGGTGGCATAGGACATAGGGCTTTTCAATATTCTGAAGGATATAGTAAGAACATGGGTAAAATGAATCTTATGGCACATGAGGAACAAACTGCTAGTGAAGTTGTGAAAAATGAAGTTGAGCCTGAGATAAGAGAGTCTCTTATGCTTAGGAGAGTCATATTGAGTAAGAAGGAAAATGAACCTTTACAAAGGAGGAATTTGTTTAGGATTATTTTTGAATTAGGAAGTAAGTGTTGTAAGGTTTTTATGGATAGGCATAGTACTGAAAACTTGGTATCAGAAGAGATGGTGTAGAAGCTTGGTTTTAAGAGGCTTAAACATCTGTGTCCTTATGGGATAAGTTGGTTTTCATATGAGTATATGCTGGAGGTGAAAGAGAAATGTTTGGTTAATTTCAACATTAGACCATACAAAGATGAAGTATTATGTGATGTGGTGTCTATGATTACTTGCCATGTTCTATTGGGAAGACCTTGGAAATTTTATAGAGGTTCTATTCATGATTCTAGAAGGAAGTTGGTCACAATAGAGAAGGTTGGATAAAAGTTTAATCTAGTTCCTTTGAAGGAAGTAGAAGGAAAAAGTGAAAGGAATTTGAGTATGGTAAAGAGTTATTGTTCAGAGATGCAGACTACAAAGGTTAGTATGGATCTAAAGAAGGATCTTGAAGGTAAATTAGATAAAGGAAAGATGGTATCTAATTGTAATAAGGGTGAAGTGGAGCAACATAGGACCTTGGTTGCTAAGAAGATGAAGGTTTGTAACAGAGGTAGACTAGTTATGCAAAATGGAAGATGTAGTAATATGAGCTCTGGTATTTATAGAAGATATGATAGAGGGAATACATATAGGAGTAAGGGGATGAATCTGATAGAGGAGAGTGTATAGGTACATAGGCAAAGAGTTAAGGGTAAAAATGATGTTTGGGTTAGAAGGAAGCATGGGATTTATGTTCCATGTCTTGTCAAATGTTCATAAGTTTATCTTATGGAACATTTTATTTTACTTGGGGTGTCTAATGCAAGAGCATCTTAGGATCTTTGCAAATTTTAATCAACCAAAAATATTTCCTTCTTGTTTGTTTTCTATTCTATTCCAGTTGGGAAGTTATGGTGTTTTAGTCAGTGTTTGGTCTGTGCTTGTTATTTTGCATTATGATTGTGACAATGTGTTATTGGCTTTGTTCTGGAGCTTATCCTATATTGATCATACCTCATTTGGTTTCATTGTGCGTAAGTTATGGTAGATTCTTTGTGTATCTATCATGTTCTTCATATTTCTAGTTGGTGGTTGGGTTTTCTGATCATTTACCTATCTTCCAATTGATTTTTTTGAGCATGCTCATGCCAGCTCATTGTTACATTTGAGACTGAAATTATTTTATGGTCGCATCTCTTAAATCTTTCTTTGGAGGTTGTTCCTAAATATTTGGGTCTTGACTTATTTGTTATAATACATTTTGTCAATTATTGGGGACTGTAATATTTTCAAGGCTAACTAGATGTTGTGATGACTTTATAATCTTATGGACTTGTTCCTAAGGATGAGGATGATCTCATAAGATTATTTGGCTTAGCTTGGGTAGGATTTGGAGGATTTTGAGTTTAATAAGGCCTATGTTCTTGGCATGGATGACTAACATGTGAAAAAACATGTTGCGGATCTGTTGTAAATGATTTTTAATGATAATAAAAGACTAAATCTCTTATTGGTACCTATTTGTGTTGTTTTCATTTGTTGTATTATATTTCCTACAAGGTTTGGACCAATCTCTTTGAGGTTTCTCCATCCTTGACTGTGTCAGTACTATAGCCTCTTGCATGCACATTAGTTGGAAGGGTTTATGCCTTTTCATCACCTTGTACATGGTACATTATGCCTATATTATGGTACGAAGCCTTTCTTCCCAATATTCTTGTTCCATTGTGCATGCCTTGTATAAAATTGACACCAACACTTTTTTTTTCAACTTAGCTTGACCATTCACTCAGGGGTAGTGAAAAATTGATAGTTTATGGAATATTGTGAACTCTGATGTCATTGTTTAGATCATTTAGTTCACAAAATTCTACCCTTGATCACTTGTAATTTGGATTGGTATGTTGAATTTGGTAAAAATTTGTTCATATAGGACTCATGTCATATTGAGTGCAGTATTGTCTGGTAGTGCACTTGCCTCTTCCCATTTTGTGAGGTACTTTGTGACCACCACTATGTATTGACACTAGTGCATGTTTCTTACCTTCAGTGGTCCCAAAAAATTGAGACCCCACCTCTCAAACAATTCTTGTGGCTAAGAGGGAAATAAGGGAAAAAAGTCCCACTTTAATGGTTGACCTAACCTCTTCCATGTATTGAAACCCAGTACCCACTCATGGGCATATGTGTGTAGGGTTGGCCACCACAGTCCCTTCAATAGCACCTTGTGTGTGGTGGAATTAGGCCCTGTGTTGCCTCCTTCCAATCCTTTGTGCGACTCCTTAAACACCCTTGATATCTCTTCCTCCATTACACATCTTTAGAGGACTTGGTCTGGCCTGATCTTGTACAATAGCCCATTGATGAGTTGGAAGGTATTTATTTTTAGGGCTAGTTTCTTCCTTTCACTTGGCAACATGTCCCAGGGGAATGTGGAAGTGGATAGGTATTGGCTAATATTTTTGCACCAAGGAGATAGGGTTACAATCTGGAATAGGTGGGAATCTGGAAAGTCCTCATTTACTCCTTCTAGTGGTTCACCTATTTTGATCCTCAAGATTTGGCTTATGATAACATGTATCTTCCTAGGTTGTACCAAAATATTGAAGGTGAACTCTTGGAGCAGGAGTAATCACCTACTCAGTCTTAATTATATGATTATTTTTTTTACTAGGTACATCAATTCCTGATGATCCACATAAAATGTGAAGGGTGTGGCAAGTAGAGAATGCCAAAAAATTTGTACGAAGTATACCATGTTGAGTGCTTCCCTTTTTTTGTACTATAATTTATTTCAGCCCTTGAAAGCAACTAGCTGGCGAAACATATAGGATGTTCCATCCCTCCCGCATCGACTTGTGCTAGCATGGCATTGATGGCATAGTTTAAAGAGTTCACATGCATAAATAATTCCTTCTCCCAATAGAGGTATGCTAGGATGGGTGCACTCACTAGTCTAGATGTAAACTCTTTGAATGCATCCTCTTGTTCTGTTCACTAAATGATCAATTCACCCTTCCTCATCACCTAGCCTAATGGAAATGATATTTGGGAAAACCCTCTAATGAACTGTCTATAGTAGCCCACATGTACCAGGAAGGATATTACCCTAGTCACATACTTTGAACATTTCATTTGGATGATGACCCCTATCTTTTCAGGGCCAGTCTTATATCCCTCCTTACATACTATGTGATCTAGAAACTTAACCTATGGTACCATAAAAAAACACTTCTTTAGGTTGAGTGCAATTCTGTCCCTCCAACATCTTACCATGCACCCCTTTAGTGTCGTGAGATGAGCTTCCTTACCATTGTACATGGACCAATTGTTGAGGAAGGATTTGAAGTTGCTAACCAAATTTTTGTAAAATACATGCATTATTATTATCTAAAATATGGTAGGGGCATTGCACAACCTGTAGAGAATCTTATTGTATATGTACACCCTATCCTCAACCAAAAACATAGTTTTCAATTTATCTTCTTTTTTAATGTTGATTTGATTAAAGCTTGAGAAACTGTCCATGAATGAGTACATCTCATGCCTACAAATTCTTCAAATATTTTGTCAGTGAAGGGAATGGGAAAGGGGTCCTGTTGATGGGAATTTGTGACTGGTCTGATCAACAGATGATAAATTTTCACCGGGTACCGGCCAACTTAGCCTGTAAAGGTCTTCTAGAGAATAAATTCTCTGGGCCTTCAAGCACCTAAGTGTCGGGTCTCGACAGTGCAGGGAGCTAAGTTGGGTAAGTGACTGTTTTGTTCTTGGGGATAGCTGGTTTTTGACTTGTCTTCTCCGGGGATTTCAGTGATGGGTCAAGATTTTCTACAAGAATGTTAAGTTAACCCAAATAAACATCAAAAGATAGATTGGGGTTAGAGTTTATTACTTCTACTTATAGTTATGCAACATACTTCCAACATCAACAATGCTCTAATGAACTACACTAAATACTGAATGCATACCGAACCAACAGTTCATACATATTCAATAGAAAGGGGAAATGAGATCATTAATCTAACAAAAAATCAGAGCAAAGGACATTAGAAACATACAACACAAAAAGATATTTCTAACTCAGAGATCAGAACATCAACAACATCATTGCCAGAAGCTGTTCTTCCTTCTTCATTAATAGAGTGTCCTAGCATCACTGGTGTGTACATCAATGGCTCCAAGAGAGAATCTAAAAACTAAGAACTAATGAGCATTGAGATCCTACAACTAATGGAAATACTAATAGTATTGGACTACAAAATCATCAATTTTTCTAACCCTTGAAATGAGGTCAGACTTCTTATTTATACACATAGTTTTCCCTAAAACTAACCTAATCTAACTATACACTCAACATTAAAATACAATATCCAGTGGCCGGTACTACCTATACCACTTACAATCACCTCGAAAAGAGTAGAGGTCTGACAAGATAGAGGAAGAAGACAAGAAGAGAAGATGGAAGAATCAACATAGATAAGAGTGCGGGGTAAAAATAGAAGAAATCCGATCTTCCAGGAGTCCAAGGCAACATGCCTCATCAATGAAAAATGTGGCTCACTATCTTCGATGCACCAGGTAGTTAATGCTAGAGTGGCACCTTGGGAAAATCACCTGTTAGAGCCATCCCTCCGTCTGACATGCCTTATCAGGATCACCTACCTGCTAACCCCTTTATTAACTACTTGATAATGACCGGTCGGCTCTCAGGAACCTGGACACAGGTCACTGAAAGAATACAAAACTCTTGGATCCAAAATTCTAAAGTCTGGAAGCTTACACTCAAAGAATAATGAATGTTTAAAAATGCACCCTACTAGTGAAAAACTCTGGATTCTGGAGAACTCTATTGCTCCTTGCTTTTGTTGAAGGCCTCCAAAATGTGGCCAATGCCATCCTCATCTATGTCCTTGACATTATCCCACTAGTCACTGATAATTTCAAATCTTTCTTCAATATCTCCGGCCCCATCCCAGAATTCTTTAGCTATCTTTACTAAGTCATGAGCTCGGAGCATCATATTGGATATTCTATACATTTTCTCTCTGTCAAAGTCTCTGACAGACTAATACCAGGACTCCATCAGCTCATCAAATTTATAGAGAACATAATCCTCTGGGTCACAAGTCCCAGTGGTGAAGGGATCAAATTGTGAAACCCTTCTAACGAATGCTTTATATAGGTCCAACGGATACCAGATCACCGCAATATTATCTTTTAGGGTCGTAACCAGTTGCTTGCTTACCTCAATTTTGAGGCCAAGTCTAGAATGCTGGGCCCAAAGGAATCTGAATGGTTCTTCTCCCAAAATTCTAGCATCTATAATGGCCTCCTCCCCAAAGTTTATTACTTCTTCCAATCCGGTCCTCCATTCCTCATACTTCTCTATATCCTTTTCCCATAGGATGACAATGCCACTTACCTGGCCCACAAGATTACTGACCAGATAAAGGTCTAGGAGTGTCACCTCTAAGAATTCCTTACGACCTTGATCTGCTTCACAATCCAACCATATACAGCCATTGCATTCTTCTTTATGGCCCTTAGAGCATCCAAGTCACCCTATGGGAGTGGTATTCTAGAGGTGGAGGCTTTCAGATGGATCTTGACCAGTGGCTATGTAAGTTCTGTGAGAAGCCCAAGGATATTTTCATTCTTTTCCATTTCCTCTTTCAGCTTCTATGCCTATTTGTCATACCAGGCCTCAACTTCCTAGGTAGCCTCTCTCAGCAGGTCCAACTCACCCTGCTTATCTCTGCTCCCTAGAGGTACTTTTGTAACTGCATAGTCTTCGGCCCTTGCTATTGCTACATCTGTATCTGGGGGAGGTATTGCAACTATTTCAACTGTATTTCCTCCCAGACCAGTCTAGAGGGTATGGATGGTCTGGGGCTTCTTAGGCTTTTTAGCCTCTTGATTTTGGGCCATCATCTTGGCCAAGGAGAGGGAACATCTGCTGCTGCTGGGGCTTTTCTTTTCCTAGATTCTACCAGCTATTATGGTGGCTCACGCGGTCTTGCTACTAAGGCTTGAACATTAAGGCCTTCTTCAGGGTCTGGTGGTGTATCCTTGGTATCCACGGTCGCATCAAACTCTTTCTCCTTTTCTTGTTCCCTGGGGTTTTTAGTGTCTTCCGCCCCGATGGCGTTCTCCTCTGTGGTGTCAGGGACCCCATCTTTGCCGGCAATAGTATCATCTATATTACCAAGATTCTCCCAGTCCTTTTTAGCATATGTTTGTAAGGAAACTCAGGTGCGGAAACATCTTCCTACGCTAATCTCTATAGGAAAGTATTGTGCAAATTCTTTTAAATCCTTACAATTTCAGATTCGTTAACTACTTTAACAAAGCTATTGCAACCACATACCATGCATACAAAAAATAGAGTATGACATAATGATATACCCTGGGGAAAACCTTTCAGTAAAAAACCCCAGCACTCCAAAACCTGCACAATGTATTGATCAAAACTATTACAGCTTACAATACACTTGCAATGCAAGTTCTTTAAGAAGATTTCAAAACCCTTGAAGACAAATCACGACAGCATAAAATGTTCCAAAAATACACTCTCATCACTTCTCTTCGCAACCCTAACAAATGCTTATATCATGCACTTCACTTTTTAGGACTACTCCAAAAGATAACCGTATTAGGGTTTTACCATTCTCCGAGAAAATAGGAAACCCAAAATTTTTTTTGGGGTGATGCCCCGAACCCCACAATTGGGGAAGAGTGTACAGTACTCAAATTTATCAGTTTCCACATGTCTTCACCTGTCATTGAATCTTCCTGACATAGCTCTTACATGTCATAGGAATCTGTCATAACCGTTTTAGCCATGATCTCCTTACACACAATTCAAGATGCTGACACATCAACATTATTTGCAAGAAATACATTTTACAAAAAAAATAATAAGAATAGGAATTATCCAAGGTTGAGACACCTTATTCCTAACAATGTTGAATCAATATTTATATCTTCGGGGTTCTCCCCCTCATCTTGCTACTGCTGTTCATCCTCAACGTCATTCATTATGACATCCTTTTCCACGGGCACGTCTTCTGGAGGAGATGAAGGTGTCTAACACATATTTTACTATTGGGTCACTGAGACTACCTTGTCGAATGTCATAATCTAGGGCACTTGATCACCCAAAGTAACTGAAGGCATTTGGAGCGTGATGGTTGGGGGTACGGTTGATCTTGAAGGTCTGGTTTCCCCAGTTGTTGATTGTTCATCATTTATTTTCCTTAGATCTGTCTCGATCCCTTAGCCTAGTGTTTCCTCCATGTCTTGTGGATCCTTTTGTGTTTCTTCCTATTCTGGCTCCTTTTTAGGTTCTCAGACCTCCTTCTCTGCAACCACCTCTTTTTGTGGTGTCTCCCCTTCATCAGGAATTATCTCTATTTCCTGCATGACTATTTCTTCCACCACCTTTCCTATCTCCCCCTATAAATTCATAAGCTCATTGGTCCCAAAGATGTCATTGAAATCATCGTGTGGAGGGGAGGTCTCCAGGGGCTTCTTTGGTTTGGGGGAGTCCAGAATAACCACCATCGGGGGAATGTTGGGAATGTCGAGGCCCATATCTGTGCTCAAGGGATTCTCTGCCCTTTGCTTCTTTGTTCTTAACTACAATGGGTCCCCCACATCTAGAATATCTGCAAACTGTGCCTCAGCCTCTATCTTCTGGCTCATGAGTGTCGCTAATGAAGGGGATTATGCCAGGTAGGCAGATCTCATTGGAGTGATTGGAAGACCGTAGGCAAGATGGGTGCTTAGTTTTTGGCTCATCTGTCAGGATGCCTCTAGCTGATCATGAATTTGCTCCAAAATTGGGAAAGGACTCTGGGGAGTAACTTGGGCCGAGGTATCTTTTTTTCCCTTCCCCTTGTCTTTACTTGGTCCCACGGCTCCAGAGGTCAAAATAGACCCCTACAAGATTGGACCCTTGCGGGTGCTTCTCTTGCATACTTGCTCAAAATATTTATGAATATTTTCTATGATGTTGCAACTTACATCCTCACTTGTTAAATTCTCTGGAGTGTCCCAATCCACCAGAGGCAATCCAACTTGTTGATCCGTTGGTCTTTGTATGCTGGGTCTTCCAGAGGCCCACTGTCTAAAAAATATTTTAGAAAGTACCGAAGGCCGAGGGTCTTCATCATGCCTTTGGACATTTGTGAGTACTGCCAGGCCCGAAGATCAAAACTATCCTGACAATCAACCCAGAAATATTCAATGTGAATTTTATGCATTGTAGATGCTCGGGGCAGCGCCGCACTTATCTTATCAACTGGATCAAAATTATTTCTTGCAAGTTGGAATTCCACCAGTCCTAGGCTCTTCAATTCATTATTGGATTCCTTAGCCATTGGAAGACTGCAATAATAGTTCCCACAAGTGATTGGGAACAAAATGGATGTAACCTTCTTCAAGGTAAAGAATACATGGAGTTCCAGGATTTTCCTGCAAAACTCCAAAAGAATGATTCTATCCCCGCAATGTGTGGGGAGTAGGTAGGGCTTCCTAGAGAACCTGGTTACCCAAATATAAGAATGCTACTAGAACTGAATGAAATAATTACCATATGTACTCACTAAGGTCATTGCCTCCTGTGACAATCGACACCCAGAATTTTGAGTAAGTGTCAAAATGTTATGTAAATGAACGTGTCATTTACCCTACAAAAATTGGGGAAAGAGGCTTCCCACTAGATCTAGGGATAATGTTCCCATGGGAAAAGATGGCTGGGCCCATTCCCAAGGATTCCCACTATTTTCAAACCCTGAAGAGCAGGACTATATTGGTCCAATACCTATAATACATATGAGGTCATGTAGAACTTCGAATTCCAGAGGACATTCTTTAGTTGGAAGTCTACATGATTTGCGATGATGATCGCCCAGTTGAAGGTGTGATTATAGGTGGTGATGTAGTAAAGGAAATAATACATCTATGCCAAAAATTCCCTGGCATTGGGCTCTTCGAAGAGCCTGCAAAAAAAGATGATTCCCGCCTGTATGCATTCCTTGAAGTCTCCGCAGGGAACCTCCAGCTTCATATTCTTATAGTCCCTTCTTAGGGACTTTAGCCAGTGAGTATTGAGATGTTTTCAGGTAAGAGTGGTAATTTCTTCAAAGTCCTTCAATGACATAGACTAGGAAATAACAATGGCTCCCTTGAACAGGGGGATTCCCAGTCCTGAAGCAAAAGTAGCGGCATCCAGAGTAACAATGGTCGCCGGGTAGTTCAGTGGTAGAGAGTTGGAAAGAAAAATAACCCAGGTGGGAGAATTGTAGTGCTTCACCAATTGAATGATCAGTTCTAGTGCTTGCATCAAGCAGGGGAAACATGCAACTTTGATGATTCCAGAGGCAACAACATTTTTGCCATATTATCTCTGGCAGCCCTCTGTTGGTACATTGTTTGGACAAGGCCCTGCAATTCAGCCCATAGTCTGGTATCTATATCACTGATATCCTACAGCTTGGAGTCCCCTTTGGACCCCATGAGAAAAACCTCCCTCGGGTATTTGGATGTTAATGGAAGCTTGGCCAGCATCTTTTCTGCCTTTGTCTTTGTGGTCACTCGAGTGGAGGTAGTTGGAAGTTCTAGACTTCCAGGAGGATTTGTTACTTCAAAATTTTTTTTGGATAACCTGCAACCTGCAAGATTGGACAGCCATCAATACATATGATAAAAATATAAAATAATTTTATGGACTCCAAGGAGTTCACCGCCATCTCGCACCTCTTCAAGAAATGTTAGTGTACATCAAAATCCTAGAATATAACAGTTAACAATGACTGGATTCTGATTGACACCCAGAGGTCTCAGGGTATTAGTTTATACAACAAAATGGGATGAAGACTTGGGATGTCTCAACACCTAGATTCTAGAGAAACTAGCCATTATTGAAGTGACCAAGTAGTGAGCCATACTTGGCTTACATGGGTTGTCACATGGTCACGTGATAAATGGCATAATGGCCCTTAATGGCGATAGGTGGGTTGACACGAGTGAAATGAATGCCAGATGGGATGTTTTTGAATGCCCACTCATGGGGAAATTAATCTTGCCATCAATGATGAAGCAACAAAGGAGAGAGAAAACCACCATGACTTAGACAGACAAGGTGTTGAGTTTAAGCTAGGCAGACATCATGCGGGCGAGCTTGAAACTTGGGTTTTAATGTGTATAGCACGGAAAGCTCACCATGGGAGGGGTCACAAAAATAATGTACATACCAAATATACAAGGAAAGCTAAAAAATAGAGAAATTTACAAGAACTACTCCATCCTAAGGACTATCTACAATTTATAGTGAAACTAAGACCTTTACACATGAACTTTGAGATTTACAACATCTACACTAAAGTAAACCATTTATATGGAAGAAAAAATGCGAGGAAGGCAGAAAACCTTCTTGCAGAGCCATCCCACCAATGGGAGGGACAAAAAACCAGAAAGCAAAGTGAAACAAAAACAAGGACACAACCAGAAAGAGGAGAGCCGAAGGACCTACCTTAACACTAGGAAATGCGGGAGGAGGAGCACGGGAGGCACTTTGAAAACCAGGAAGCTTTTATAGACCACAAACACCCATAATATTGTAGGGAAGCCAAGAAACACTCACAAACTCAGATAATAGCTTAACTACAAGGCACTGTTAAACTCTCAAAGCAATTCACACTTAATTTGCAATTTTGCTCTTAATCGCTATGGGTAATCTTGTTCGTGGTAAATGTTAAAGTGACAAGTAAATCTTTATTTATACCACTAGGGTAAAAACATGTTGCTTCCTTCCACAAATCCTAAGAAAAGAAAAAACTCCAGACTCTAGGCCTAGGGATTCCATGCAATCGTACCCTCTAGAAAAAGAGGAAATGGTGACAAAAAATCCTGGAGTCTGGAAATCTGGTTGACGTAGAAGAAAAAAACACTCCAGGATTAGGCCCCAAACAAGGAAGACCAAAAGAGAACACAACATCGGCCCCGCAGAGGCAAAGGCCAGAGAAAACAAAAGAAAACAAAAAGAAACCAAGGGAGAACAAAAGTAAATAGGGGGGACCCAACATTTTGCCTGCAAAATGTAGGGATGGGTATGTAGGGCATAAAAAATATCAACTCACTGGGATGAATGCCTTAACACATTTGAGAACTACAGAATCTCTGGTTAGTAAAATTGGAACTTATATTTACTTGGAGTATTTTGCTTGCAAGGCGGGAGGTGTCTGAGAAAATCTGACTCATCATTGATTCAACCCTTTGGTCTTTTGTCAATTATGTAGTGTGTGCTTTGAAATAAAATCAAGCCAATTATTTCTAGGAGCAGCAGAGAGGAGGCACTAGATACATCAAACCAGAATCATTACATCTTGCATGATCATTACATTCTGGACCTGGGATATTTTCATGATTTTT
Organism: Thuja plicata; assembly: GCA_018584345.1. Classification (NCBI taxonomy): domain Eukaryota; kingdom Viridiplantae; phylum Streptophyta; class Pinopsida; order Cupressales; family Cupressaceae; genus Thuja; species Thuja plicata. The sequence continues at coordinate 181,986 of MU223174.1, read as the reverse complement.
TAGATTTGGCCAACAACCAGTGGAACTGATTTTCCCTCAAGGACCATTCGATTACTTGCTTCTTAGATTTTCTGTTAACCAATGTCAAGACCCTCAAAATATGAATCTCATGAATATTACCCATAACCTTTTACCATATACACAAAATAACTCTAGGGTGTGGAAAAATTCTACCATGCTAATAATAGATCCCAGACTACCCAAAATGCATAAGGTACCATTCTAGGGACTAGGTGTCATGCGAAGCATACCTGTCTACAAGAAGAGGGAAACACAATGGGAACCCATAAAATAAACACAAAGCAAAATAAAAATAAGAAAAAAAGAAAAAAGAAAAGGAAGGCAGCCTCGGAGGACTGCTGACACTATTTACAAGGACAAGGCACTCCAAAGGAGCACCGGGAAATATATTTACAAGTAGAATACTTTACATATAATACAACTTGGGAAAACTTACCACCCACCTCATTCAAAGTAGTGTTTGAGAAACTATCCATTGACAGGAAATTGGATGGCTTCTCCAGTCATGTTATTGAGGTGATAAGTATTTGCCCCACAGATCTCAAAAATCAGATATGGTGTGAGCCAGAGCCTTGTCCCATAGAAGGACCAGGTCTGAAACCCAAAAGGTCTTATATTGGGCTCTCTGATCAAACCATCACTTAATGACTGATTGGTGATGCGCAAAATGTTCTAGCACCACGTCTCTTTGTTCCTCCATTCTCACTAGGTTTAGGAGCCGAACCTCCATAATGTTGTCCCAGTTGTTAAATTCTTGCATAAAATGTAAGACTAAGATTTGTAAGTTGATAGGGAACACAATATTTTGGCCATAAACTAGGTGAAATGGGGAAGTCCCCAGGGTTGCCTTAATTCTAATACGGTTTTCCCAAAGAGTGAACCTAAGCTTTTGGTGCTAGTCCTAGGGGTTTTGTTCCAACAAGTGTTTGATCACCTCTAACAGATTTTTATTAGTAGATTTAGCCACACCATTACCCTAGGGGTAGTAGTTGCTAGAGAACTTCAAGGTGATCTTCCTCTCATAGGTCCACTCAAGTGACTATGCCAAAGAAAACACCAGACCATTGTCACACACTATAGTGAAAGGCATTTTGAATCTGGTGACTATGTTTTCTTCCAGGAATTTGATAACTACATCTGCTATGTTGTTCTTGCATGGAATCACTTCAGACCACTGGGTGCAATAATTGGTAGCATTCAAAATTTACCAATGGTTGGTGGATGATTTGGGGTTGATTTCCCTTATAAAATCAAATGCCCATTAGGTGAAGGGTCAAACTTCAAAGACCGGCTACAAAGGCATGGTCGGGTTTTGCTCATGATGGGCCATGGTTTGAAAAGTGTGGCACTTTCTTACATGAGTGTAGAAATCTTTAAAGATGAAGGGGTGGGTAGTGGCATCAGCTAAGCCATGCCCAGTTCTAAACTGCCTGTGAAATTCTTCTATCATTTTAGCATCTTGGTCTCGATCTATACACCAGAGGTAAATCCGTTTGAAATTCCTGCGAAAAAACATTCCATTTTTTATCATGAAATGTGCACTTTTCAGTCGCAGGGCATGATGTTTGTTTGGGGGAAGCCCCTCTAGGCATCTATTATTGAGCAATAGGTACACCAGATTGGTATACCATGGGTCTTGAGTGACGAACTCCACTATGTAAGTTTGGCATTCAATGTCTGGAGTTACTTCTTCTATTGCTCTGCATAGTCCCTGGCCTTGGACTATCTTCATGGGTTGCATTTCTAGGTCATATTCTTGGAGGATGGCCATCCATTTCCTCCAGCATTCACCTAGTTCACTCTTTAGTAGTAAAGATTTAACTACCTGGTCCGAAATGATAGTATGCACTTTGCTCCAGAGAATATAGTGCCAAAATTTCTTCACGGCCTGGACTAGAGCAAAAACCTTCTTTTCCAAAGGTGAGTATCAGACTTTAGCATTCTTGAAGGGGGAGCTCATGAAAGAAATGGGTTTTTCTTCCCCTTCAACTTTATGGGTTAGGACTGCCGCTGTAGAATGTGAGGAAGCGAAGGAGTATATGTGGAATGGGAGGGAATAGTCTGGACTTGCCAGGACTAGTGCCTCCACTATGGTTTGCTTGATATGGGAAAATAATCTCTTTGCTTTGGGACTCCACTCAATCTTCATGTCCTTCTTCATAATGTCATTGAGTGGTTTAACTATCTCGGCAAATCTAGTGATGAACCACCAGACAAAGTTTATCTTTCTGAAGAAATCTCTCATTTATTTCTTACTGCCGAGCATCTGTAAATTTAGAACTGCTTCAACTCTCTCAGGGTCAATGGATATCCCCTTCTCAGAGATGATATGCCTAAGAAGCTTCCCTTCAGTGACCCTGAATATAAATTTCTTAGGGTTGAGGGAAATGCCATACCAGTGACATCTCTCACAAATTTGGGTGAGGTGGGCAGAGTGATCACGCCTGTCCCAGGAAAAGACTATCAAATCATCCATATAGATGATTATGCATTTGTTTACCAGGCCCTTGAATGCAATGTCCATGGCCTTTTGAAATGTTTCCCCCGCATTGATGAGGCCAAAGGGCATTCTCCGATATGAAAACATTCCCCACTTGGTGGTGAACGCTGTTTTATCTCTATCCTCATACTTAACCATAACCTAGTTGTATCCAGAGTACCCATCTAGGAAGGAAATCATTTGGGAACCATTCACAATTTGTAGTACCTCATCCAATGAGGGGAGAGGGTGATTATCCTTCTTGGATGCCTTGTTTTATTTTGAAAGTCCACACACAGACATATTTCACCATTCTTTTTTCACATAGGGACGAGGTTGGCAACCCAGGTTGTGTGCCAGATAGGAAAGATAATCTGGGCTGATAGCAATTTTTGAACCTCCTAATGAATTAGAGGTTTAATCAATGGGTTTAACAGGCTTTTCTTTTGCCAGAAGGGCTTAGCATCTAGTTTCAGTGGGATAGTATGAGTCACAATGGATGTTTCATAGGTCTTTAGATCCTCATACCCCCACGCAATTATGTCAATGTATTCTTGGAGAACTGTGAGAATCTTCTCCTTCTCCTCTGGGGAGCAGGAGGTGCCAATGTGTATAATTTTGTTTTATTAGCCTGACCAATGTTGAATTTTTTTTATTTTTCCTCCCTCAGAGGAGGATGATATCTTTTCTTGGCCTCAGAGGTCCAAATCAAAGATGCATTCAAGGGCTACCATCCCCTTTGGGACAGTGTTGGTAGGTAAGTTGATAATCTCGTCATCTTCTTCACCCTACCCAATATCGTCATGATCTCTTTCTTCCGCTATCTGATCCTTGAAGAAACCAACATTGGCCATGAAGGCCAGAATATGTTGGTCATCCTCAAAAACCTGAAAGTGGGTGATATTATCTGGGATGAACAGGGTGGGGACCATCTCAAGAAAAATTCCAGAGCTGGGAGCCAGCCATTGGCTCAAGGGTGCTGGCAGACATGATAAGGGCATCCAGAATATAGTTACATTTTTGGGGAATAATCTTGATGCCAAAAGCATTGATTTCTTTAATTAGGCTCCATGCCTAGTTGCGATATGCAGCCAACCTTTTATCATGACAAGTATATTGGCTCTGGACCTATTTTACGAGCAACTCTGAATCACCCATCACCCGAAGGTGGTGATTCCTTTTCTCAATGTGAACAGGAGTCCGAGGACCAAGGCCTTGTACTCCATGATGTTATTCATGTAGTTAAACTGCAGCCTATAAGATGCGAGGAAGGATTTACCCTGCAGGTTGATAAGTTCCACTCTAGCCCCACAACCTTGTTTGGATTGGGATCCGTCAAAATTTAGGGTCTACAGGTCATTGTTCATTTTTTGGGGCTGGGAAGGCGAAGTGGAAATTGGATTGATTTTGGGAGGGTTGGGAGGTGATTCCTTCAGCTCTGCTGGTGCATGGGTGAGGTTTTTCTCCTGAGAAGCCTCTGATTGGGATTCCTGGACAAGCAACACTTCTAATGTACCACTAGAATGATTACTAGGTCCAGGCAAATTAGTTTTATGTTCTTTCTCTAGGAGGTCATTGATGTGGTGGGTAGTAGTGGCGATGCAAAGCTAACACTCTAGTTCAGAATGTTTGTGGTAGTTTACTCAACACCAAGTGCCAAACAAGAGTGTGGCAGGAGTTACCGTGTTACCTTGTGAGTGTACCTCACCCCTTAATTTCTCATCCAGGTCTTGTATTCTCTAAGTGACTATGGGATCCTCCCTGGGAGTGAAATCAAATGTTAGGATCTCTAGGGGTTGGTACACCCTGAGGGAAGATTCAGAGAAAAGGACTTCATTTACCCTCCCGACTTCGGTGAGGGCCTACTTTATTTTTGGTTCACTCTTCACCTAGATTTGGTTTGATTGTCCCCTCTAGGGGAGCCACAAGTGGGAGAAGTCCATGGAGAAATACCCATTAAGGGCCCTAGACCAATTTTGACATAATAACATCCCATAATTTTTGGAGATGTTCACCACTTGGATGTCTATTGTGCTTGCTATCTGGGGGTCTTGGATGAGCTGAATCTGGATGCTTTTAAGCTCACCTACCATTTTTACAACACTTTTATCAAATTGGACTACTGTACCTTTGGATGGAGTGGGAGTGAGTCTAAGCTTCTGGCATATAGATAAGTGCATGATGTTGCCTGAAGCACAGAAATCTACTAGGTAGTTGTATAGGTTCTTCCCTTGTATGTTCAAGCCTAGTAGGAAGGGAGGATCCTCTATGTTTCCCTAGAAGATAGCCGGATTGGCATCATCAAATGTGACAGTCTTTAGTGGATGACTGACGACTTCCTGGTTTCCCAAGAGCTTTAGAAGGGACTTCTTCTACTTAGGACAATTCAACAAAACCTCCATCAAGGTCATGGAGGTGGTGGTTTTCTCTAACACCTTAGTGATGTCAAAACTCCCCCCCGGGAAAAGTTGGCTTCCCTCGACCAAATCCCTAGCTTGGTTGGAGCTAGGTCCTTTAGGTGGGGAGGAGTGATCAGTTGTGTTATCTTAGGGAGAGGTATTCTTGGGAGGCATTGGCATGTAAATTGGCCCTATTCTAGCCTAACTATGAGTGTTGTAAGGAAGCCACGGGCTGGTGAAGGCATTGGCCTCAAAGGTCGGGACAGATTCATCAAAGAACCCCTACAATTCAGGTTCTTCTTTGTCCTCTTCATCTATCCCAAAGAAGACAGTCTCACACATGAAGGAACTGTGAGTAGGCTTTGATGTAGATGATTCCAAGGGAGTAGGATTGAAAGGTTGTTGTCTGTCCGACTGGGAGATCATGATGATCTTCTCTAATGTGGCACAGTTCACCTTAGAATGAGAACCGGTGTCATGCAATCTACACCAATTGGTCAGGGGGTAGAATTCTACAAGCTATGTAGAATGACTAGGTCCAACACCTCCCTAAGTGGTTTTTTGGTTCAGAGGAGGACCTCTCATGTTCACGTTGTTGTTCCATTGCTATTGATTGGGCCGAGGCACATTGCTGTAGTTTCTACCTCTAGAGTTGGTGTTTCATTGTCTGGAGAAAAAATTTCCCTTCTGGGAATTGGAGTTGTGAGGTGCGGAAGGCCCCACATTCAACTGTCCCATATCCATCGTCAGAGAGGACACAAGTCACCAGAGGGATTCAACCTCAGCAAACAGCTGGGTAGTTGCATCACAATTTGATGGTTGTTATGGTGGGTTCCTGGGAAAAGTGACAACGGCTCCCAGAGTCAAGGACTACAATCCTTCGGCCACGGGTGACTAGAAGAAAGGTACTCTGGAGGGTTGTATCAAGGTTTGTTTCATTTACTATGGCTGGTTCTAGGGAATGAATTCTAGACCTGGTATTGTCTGGGCTTGCGATGGATAAATATACCAGGCCTATTGGTCTATTGGTAGTGGTGGGCCCATGGCCATCATTGGGGAACCCATTGCCAAATTGGGGTTGTATCCCCCGATGTAAGAAATTCCACCGGGTATCATGTTGAATGGTCAGATCTATCCAATCCTGTTGGGAGCTTTGTTGAAAATGTGGGACAACTCCAGGGCAAGGTTGTAAACCTTTTCTAGAGTATCTTGGTCATTTGTGGTGGTGGTTCTCCAAAGGAGAGTGAAAAAAATGGGGTCCAGAGAATTTATGTATGTCTAGATAGTCACGTCAGTGGATGGGATGAAGGGGCCTATGCACCACTTCAAGGCACGTTGGAACTGATGGTTAAATATGGTGAGGGGTTCGTTCCTGATGGAGATAAACTGGTTGTGAGACCACGTCAGGTCCATGTCAATGCAGAAGGCTGCAAGGAAGGTGTCTTCCATATCCTACCAATTATTGATGGAGTTGGCAGGTAAGTTCAGGTACCAATTTAACTCATTCTATCCTAAGGATAGAGGAAACATCCGGGTCACAACATCCTGATGTTGTACTTGGTGTTAGTTCATGGCATCATTATAGGCTTGGAGATGTTCTTCTATGGTTTGTGGGCCTAGATGCTCATACCTCGGACAAATATTCTTCTGATGTGGAGGAAGATCGTTGGTAGTGTCAGGGAACTGCCCCATTGGGGACCCAATGTTACTAAAGTAATTTTCCATCGGGGCTGCTAGATTTTGGCTAGGTTGAGCATTGATCCCTGAGATTATCTAAGGGATTTGGGTATTCTGAGGTGTAGCGAATCCCCAGATAAGATTGGCTAGCTGTTTGGTTTGCGGGGTCCTTTTCTTTTGAGTAGGAGGGTCAAGTTTAACAAACTTTCTGGGATTCAGGGCTAATCGAATGATTCTTTCAAAATGCAAGGGCGAAAAAGACCCTATCCCTCTAAAATCTTGGTTCTTAAAACTATGGATCGGGGAACCCTCAGGCGGTGTGAAATCAAAATCTTCCAAAGGGGATGAGCTCATGCCCTCCTTCTAGTGTCAATTTTTCTTGACAGGACTTTGTGACTGGTCTGATCAACAGATGATAAGTTGTCACCGGGTATTGAGGTACCGACCAACTTTTCCTGCAAAGGTTTTCTAGAGAATGAATTCTCTGGGCCTTCAAGCACCTTAGTGTTAGGTCTCGACGATGTGGGGATCTAAGTTGGGAAAGTGACTATTTTGTTCAAGGAGATAGCTAGTTTTTGACTCATCTTCTCTGGGTATTTCACTGATGGGTCAAGATTTCTTGCAAGCATGTTAAGTTAACCCAAATAAATAGAAAAATATAGATCAAGGTTATAGTTTACTACTTCTACTTATAGTTATGCAACATACTTCCAACATCAACAATGCTCTAATGAACTACACTAAATACTAAATGCATACTGAACCAATAGTTCATACATATTCAATAGCAAGGGGAAATGAGATCATTAATCTAACCAAACATCAGAGCAAAGGACCTTAGAAATATACAACAAAAAAAGATATTACTAACTCGGAGATTAGAACATCAACAACATCATTTCCAGAAAATTTTCTTCCTTCTTCATTAACAGAGTGTCCTAGCATCATTGGTGTGTACATCAATGGATTCAAGGGAGCATCTAGAAACTAAGAACTATTGAGCATTAAGCTCCTACAACTAATGGAAATGCTAATAGTATTGGACTGCAAAATCATCAATTTTGCCGAGCCTTGAAATGAGGTCAACCTTCTTATTTATATACTTAGTTTTCCCTAAAACTAACCTAATATAACAGTACACTCAACATTAAAATACAATATCCAGTGGATGGTACTACCTGCACCACTTACAATCACCTCGAAAAGAGTAGAGGTCTGAAAACAAAGAGGAAGAAGACAAGAAGAGAAGATGGAAGAATCAACATAGAGAAGAGTGCTGGGGTAAAAATAGAAGAAATCTAATGTTCCCGGAGTTCAAGGCAACATGCGTCATCAATGCAAAATGTGGCTCACTATCTTTGATGCACCAAGTAGTTAATGTTGGAGTGACACCTTGGGAAAATCACCAGTCAGAGCCATCCATCCATTTGACATGCCTTATTGGGATCACCTACGTGCTAACCCCTTTATTAACTACTTGATAATGATCCGTCAGCTCCAGGGAACCTAGACACAGGTCACTAAAAGAATACAAAACTCTTGGATCTGGAATTCTAGAGTTCGGGAGCTTACGCTCAAAGAATAATGAATGTTTAAAAATGCACCCTAGTGGTGAAAATCTATGGAGTCCAGAGAACTCTATTTCTCCTTGCTTTTCTTGAAGGCCTCCAAAATTTGGCCAATGCCATCCTCATCTATGTCCTTGACATTATCCCACCGGTCACTGATAATTCTAAATCTTTCTTCAATATCTTCGTCCCTATTGGTACTCCTAAATTTGGAACAAATTTGGAGTGACCATGTTAGAATTTTCAGACAAGCAAAGTGAATACCTTTCAAAATTTTGTGTAAGAAGGCTCAGTTGGAGTGATTGAAAAAGATGCCCGGATGATTTTCATGAGATACAAATTTGGGAGAGGCTTTAATGCCTTCCATTTGATATATGCAGTGGGTTTGAGCTCCTAAATTTCAGTTCTGACATGTTTAGGGAGTAGTCATTTTGAGGGGGTCACCTAATTCTGCACTTTGCTAAATTGTCAATTTGCTGTCCAGAGCCTACTTTGCTTCTGAGTATCTTACACCCTGTTGAGTTTCATAGGCCATCACTTTGGGAATGTTTAGCATGCATATTAGAGAGCTTATGTTTTAAACCTTAGGTCATTCTGAATCCATTTGATAAGTTTTCATACTTCCCAAAGTTGGTTGCTCAGAACTGTTTGCATTTTTGTCCTGCCTAGAAATCTGAATAGCCCAGTTTAACATGTTATAACTTTTGACCAATTCACCCAATTGTGAAAATTCCTTTTGCACTATGTTCCAGTGGTCACACACTCCATGTTTTCCAGTCTGTAGATCTTTATGAAATCAGATGACAAGTTTTCAAGAACTATTCTGATAGTGATTAATTCTGATTTCCTGTCTTCAAGTACAGAATTGGTAAGTAGCCCACTTTGAGGTCTTCAAAATCTATACCCGGGTGAAAATTTTGGATAATTGAGTTGTCCCTCATATTGAAAACATAGGAGTGTACCTACCTGAAGATTTACAGATTCCTGCCAATCCATTTATCCACTTTGCCAGAGCCTTTCCGTTTCTCATTTATTAAAGTTTCTCTGAAAATGTTAAATCCAAAATTAAATGACATACTTTGTGCTTTCCCTGTTTGCACTCCGTTCAAGGTCAGACATAATTGAATATGGATTTGCATTATAAACCTAGGAATGAACTCCTTTGAAGATTCCCAAACTTTGATCAATCCAGTTGATCACTTTTCCAAATTAAATCCAGATTAGTTTTCTGCATATTTATTGTGTTTTAGTTCAGAAAAGTGTTTAAGGTG
>MU223174.1:152557-172400 GCA_018584345.1 Thuja plicata | reverse complement strand
TTAGTCATTTTCAGAGAGTGCACATTGCAAAAGAATTCAAAGGGAGTTCCTGTGTAGCATTTGAAGAGGGAAAGGAATTATTTCAAAGAGGAGGCTGCATTATTGCATTACAAATTCAATGGCATTAAAGGGCTGTGTATTGAAACATGGAGTCAAAAACAAGGCAAATGTAAAGAACAAAAGGGATGTCTGTGCATATCTTCTTGGGAGTTTTAAAAACTTTAGAAGTCTTTAGAAAATTTAATAGAGGAGAGACGCTACCCAACACATGGAGGATATTTGAAACATTTGCAACATTAAATTAGAACACTGCAAAAAGGGGAAGATTAAGTAAAAATTTCATAAACACGGATTTGCAGAAATAAAAAATATAGTCATATTGTGGGAGGCATAAATTTTTATCCAACTGTTGGATCGAGCTAATTTTTGGATATGTTGTCGAAAATCTAATTCTCTAGCTTCCCACTGGAGAGATTTTCCAAATTCTTCTTGGTTCGCGAGATACAGATGTCTGTGTGCAGCACTCTCTAAAATTGCCCATGAAATCTGAAAATGGATTATCCCACATTGTCTGGGCAGTGGCATTTTTTGACCTTTATATGCTAAAATGCATTCTTCATTGGTAAGTAAGAGAGCCCTGAGGCTCTAGGAGAGCTCTTAAGGGCTAGAGGAATGGAGGAATGGACTGTACACAGTGTTTTGAGCCCAATTTTGAAAATGCCTTTGAAACTTGAAAACCCATTATCCCACATTCATGCCTCAAGTGAATTTCAAAATGCATATAAGGAAAAACAAGAAAATATGAAATGTGAAGCTGATGAGGAGGCTATCCACGCGTGCGCCCTCATTTGACCACCTTGATTTCCATGCCCTAAAATGAAGGAGAACAAATTTTGACGAAAAAGGCATATGGCGTTGGTCGCGAAGTCGCGAGATACACTTGGTCTCGCAGTCGCCGAAGGCTCCGGTCGCCCAGTCAAGAGACAGTTTGAGGATAACCGCTAAAATTTAGAGACCTGGCGACTGACCGCTAGCGGTTAGTCACGCAGTCGCATGACATTGAAGTTAACCGCCGAGACTTGGCGACTAACCGCTAGCGGTTAGTCGCGAAGTAGCCAGACGCCGGAGATAGCTGTCGCGACATGGAGACTGTTGCTGGTCACATGGTCGCCAGATGAGGACAAGCCGCCGGATGCCAGTCATGAGGTCCCCCAGGGTTGAAGGTAGAGTTAAAATTGGCTTGCGACTTTGATTTCTTGGTTGTCGCATGGTCGCCGGATGTAACTGAGGTTAAAAAGTGAGTTAAGCACAGTTTATGACAGCCAATAGGAGCATGCCACGTGTCAATTTCTGGTAACTTCTAGGAAAAATGGGCAGAAAATAAAGTTTTCAGAGGAAATTTAAATGATATACAGATTTTTTAAAAGGGTAAAGTGCATACAAAGAAAAGGTATTTTATTTCAAATTCTATGAATTATGCATTTATGGAGATTTTTATAAATAGAAAGACACTGGAAATCAGATTTTTCAGAGATTGGGGATAAATCAGATTTTCTCAGGAATGGAAATATCAGATTTTGAAGAGGTAAAAAAATTAGATTTGCATAGAGGAAAATAAGACAAATGTTTATATATTTTATTGCACAAGTCAGATTTGAAAGAGCTTTCTGAGAGGTGGTTGCAAGCAAATATTTTATCAGATTTTCAAAGATATTTTGCAAATGGAATCAGATTTGATGGACTTCTCAGTGGATGAATTGAAGAGATATTTTAAAGATTTTTTAGATATTTTCTCAGACAAGTGGAGTTGAAAATTGATAAAATCAATCAGATATTTTGGAAAGATGAATGGAAATCAGATTTGAGAGAAGGACAGGTGTTTGCCAGACATAGTTTTAGGGTTTCTTCTCTTCTATATCTTGCTTTCTTTTCTTAGTTGTAAGGGTTCCTCTCCTCTGCTCTGTTTTGGGTTTTTTCCATGCAGGAGTTCAGAACAGGTCCCAATGATGTTGAATATATTGCTGTGATGTAATTTTCTCTTCTTGTCTCAGTCTTTTAAGCTTCTTGTCTGGATATGTTGTAACAGAATTTGTTAATGAAATACAGTGTATTTGTTCCTCTTTCATATTTCCTTGTCTCTTTATACTCTGTTTGTGCTCTAGTATGGTTTGTTTGTAAGGCATTCAAAACATACCCGCTATAAGGTAGTGTGTCTAATTTCCTGTGAGTTCCTTTCAAGGATAGGACTAAGTTTCATAAGCAATTTCAGAGAGCAAAGCATTTTGTAAGGATTTGATGCAGTGGTATGAATCTGAGAGGATAGTTTATAAGGAATTCTATCTCAATTACATGTAGTTTGCAAGGCACTCTACAGTATATTCATTAGTTTAGCTCTGTTGTTTCATGTTTTCATTGACTCTTTGCCCAAGGATAGGCATTGGTTAGGGTTTATTATTCAGTTTGTATTCAATTATCAAGCATAAACAAACATTCAAGTACATCTTTGTCACTAAATGCATACCTATTGAAAAAGGATTGTGTTAAAGTAACACAGTTCATATTCTTGATTCCTTAGAGAGAGAATCAAAAGGTTAGCCTTCCTTGAGTTTAAACTCATAAAAAGAAGAAGGATAAGCATCCTTATGCCACTGTTATTTGTTATTACAATCATAAGTATTTCCCTGCCAAGCTCTGTTTCAGAATTGTTTCCAGTCATCTGAAGAGTGGTATCTTGTTGATATAATYAGAAATATAATGACATAAYAGTGAAGACCCAATCCACCATTTGAGGTTTACTTGAAACATAGTGAACTATCTAGGTAATACCTGCCTGAGTATGTGGAGCTCAAAAATGAAGAAGGATATTATCCAATCCTTAGCAATTAGCCTTTCTCTTGTCATAAAGGAGTTTTCATTCAAGTATAATCAGTATACTGTCATTTTAAGGTTATGATACAAGAAAAAGTGCTAACAGTCCCCATCCTAGAATCCTTTGGCTATCTTTACTGAGTCATGAGCTCAGAGCATCATCTTGGATATTTTGGACATTTTCCCTCCGTTGAAGTCTCAGGCAGACTAATACCAGGACTCCATCAGCTCATCAAATTTACTGAGGACATAATCCTCTGGGGTACAAGTCTCAGTGGTGAAGGGATCAACTTGTGAAACCATTCCAATGAATGCTTTATATAGGTCCAATGGATACCAGATCACTGTGATCATATCTTTTAGGGCCGTAACCAGTTGCTTGTTTACCTCAATTTTGAGACCAAGTCTAGAGTGCTTGGCCCATAATAATCCAAAGGGTTCTTCTCCCAAAATTATGGCCTTTGTGATGGCCTCCTCCCTGAAGTTTATTAATTCTTCCAATCCAGTCCTCCATTCCTCATACTTCTCTATATCCTTTTCCCATAGGAAGATGATGCCACTTACCTGGCACACAAGATTACTGACTAGATAAAGGTCTGGGAGTGTCGCCTCTAAGAATTTCCTTACAGCCTTGATTTTATCTATGATCCACCCATCTAAAACCTATGCCTTCTTCTTTATGGCCCTTAGAGCATCCAAGTCACCCTATGGGAGTGGTGTTCTGGAGGTGGAGGATCCCAGATGAATCTCGACCAGTGGCTGTGTAAGTTCTACAAGAAGCCTGAGGATATTTTCATTCTTTTTCCTTTCCTCTTTCAGCTTCTGCACTTGTTTGTCATATTGAGCCTCAACTTCCTAGGTAGCCTCTCTCAGCAAGTCCAACTCACCTTGCTTATCTCTCCTCGCTAGAGGCACTTCTGTAACTGCATAGTCTTCAACCCTTGCTGTTGCCACATCTATATCTGGGGGAGGTGTTGTAACTATTGCAATTGTATTTCCTCTTGGATTGGTCTGGAGAGTACGGATGGTCCAGGCCTTCTTAGGCTTTTTAGCCTCTTGATTCTGGGCCATCATCTCAGCTAAGGAGAGGGGAACACCTGCTGCCGCTGGGGCTTTTCTTTTCCTAGATTTTACCAGCCATTGTGGTGGTTGGGGTGGTCTTTCTGCTAAGGCTTGAACATTAGGGCCTTCTTCAGGGTCTGGTGGTGTATCCTCAATATCCATGGTTGCATCAGACTCTTTCTCCTTTTCCTATTCCCTAGGGTTTTTAGTGTCTTCTACCTTAGTGGCGTTCTCCTCTATGGTGTCGGGGACCCAATCTCTGCTGGCACTAGTATCATCCATATTGTCAAGATTCTCCCCACCCTTTTTAGCATCTTTTGAATCAATATTTATATCTTTGGGGTTCTCCCCTTCATCCTACTACTGCTGTTCATCCTCAGTGTCATTTGATGGGACATCCTTCTCCATGGGCACATCTTCTAGAGGAGGAAGAGGTGTTAGCCCAATATTTGACTATTGGGTTGCTGAGACTACCTCACCAAATGTTGTACTCTGGGGCACTTGATCACCCAGAGTAATTGAAGGTGTTTGGAGCATGACGGTTGGTGGGTATGGTTGATCTCGAAGGTCTGGTTTCCCTAGTTGTCGATTTCTCATCATTTGTTTGCCTTAGATTTGTCTCAATCCCCTGGATTGGTGTTTCCTCCATGTGTTGTGGATCCTTTTGTGTTTCTTCCTATTCTATCTCCTTTTCAGGTTCTCAGACCTCCTTCTTTGGAACCACTTCTTTTTCTGGTATCTCCCCTTCATCAGGAATTATCTCTATTTCATGTGCAGCTATTTCTTCCACCGCCTTTCCTATCTCCCCCTATAAATTCATAAGCTCATCTATCCCAAAGATGTCATCAAAATCATCGTGCAGAGGGGAGGTCTCTAGGGGATTCTCTAGTTTTAGGGAGTCAGGAATAATCACCACCGAAGGAACGTTGGGCATGCCAGGGCCGGTATCTATGCTGGGGGATTCTCTACCCTTTGCTTCTTTCTTCTTAACTGTAATGGGGCCCTGACATCTATAATATTTGCAGACTATGCCTTAGCCTCTGTCTGCTAGCTCATGAGTGCTGCTAATGAAGGGGATCCTACCAAGCGGGCATATCCCACTAGAGTGATTCGAAGACCACAGACAAGTTGGGTGCTTAGTTTTTGGCTCATCTATCAAGATTCCTCCAACTGATCATGAATTTGCTCCAAAATGGGGAGTGGAGCCTAGGGAGTAACTTGGGCTGGGGTGTCTTTCTTTTCCTTCCCCTTGTCTTTACTTGGTCCCGTGGCTCTGGAGGTCAAAGTAGACCCCCGCAAGATTGGACCCTTGCGGGTGCTTATCTTGCATACTTGCTCAAAATATTTATGACTATTTTCTATGATGTTGCGACTTACATCCTTAATTGTTAAATTATCTAGGGTGTCTCAATCCACCAGAGGGAGATCCAACTTGTCGATCCCCTGGTCTTTGTATGCTGGGTCCTCTAGAGGTCCACTGTCTAAAAATTCTTTAGGAAAGTACCAAAGGCTGAGGGTATTCATCATGCCTTTGGACATCCGCAAATACTTCCAGACTTGGAGATCAAAACTATCCTAACAATCCACCCAAAAATATTTAATGTGAATTTTATGTGGTGTAGACGCCCAGGGCAGTGCCGCGCTTATCATATCAACTGGATCAAAATTATTTCTTGCAAGGTGGAATTCCACTAGTCCAAATCTCTTCAATTCATTATCAACTTCCTTAGCCACTATGAGACTGCAAGAATAGTTCCCACAAGTGATTGGAAACAGAATGGATGTAACCTTCTTCAAGGCAAAGAATGCGTGGAGTTCTAGGATTTGCCTACAGAAATCCAAAAGAATGATTCTATCCCCGTAATGTCTAGGGAGTAGGTAGGGCTTCCCAGAGAACCCGGTTACCTAAATATAAGAATGTTACTAAAAATAAATGAAATAATTACCATATGTACTCACTAAGGTCATCACCTCCTATGAAAACCGGTACTTGGAATCCTGAGTAAGTGTCAACATGTTATGGTAAATGAACGTGTCATTTGCCCTACAAAAATGGGGGAAAGAGGCTCCCACTGGATCCAGGGATAATGTTCCCATGGGAAAAATTGGCCAGGCCTGTTCCTAAGAATGCCCACTATCTAAAAACCCCAAAGAGTGGGTCTCTATTGGGCCAGTGCCCATAATACATATGAGGTCATGTAGAACTTCAAATTGTGGAGGACATTCTTTAGCTAGAAGTCTACATGATTGGGGATGATGGTCACCTATTCGAAGGTCTAACTATAGGTGGTGATGTAGTAAAGGAAATAATACATCCATGCTGAAAAGTCCCTGGCATGAGGGTCTCTGAAGAGCCTACACAAAAAGATGATTCCCACCTATTTGCATTCCTTAAAGTCTCCGCGGGGAACCTCCAGCTTCATCTTCTTATAGTCCCTTCTCGGGGAATTTATCCAGTGAGTATTGAGATGTTGCTGGGAAAGAGTGAAAATTTCTTCAAACTCCTTCAGTGACATAGAATGGGAGATAAAAATGGCTCCCTTGAATTGGGAGATTCCCAGTCTTAAAGCAAAAGTGGCAGCATCTAGAGTAACAATGGCTGCCAGGTAGTTCAGTGGCAGAGAGTCAGAAAGCAAAACAACCCAGGTGGGAGCATTGTAGTGCTTCACCAATTGAAGGATCAATTTTGGTTCTTGCACTGAGAAGGGGAAACATGTAGCTTTGATGATTCCAGAGGCAGCCACATTTTTTGCATATCATCTCTGGAAGCCCTCTGTTGGTACATCATTTGGACAAGGCCCTGCAATTCAGCCCATAGTTTGGGCTCTATATTGATGATATCCTGTAGCTTGGAGTCCACTTTGGACCCCACAAGAACACCCTCCCTTAGGTATTTGGATGTTAATGGAAGCTTGTCCAGCATATTTTCTGCCTTTGTCTTTGTGGCCACCAGAGTGGAGGTAGTTGGAAGTTCCAAACTTCCAGGAGGAGTTGTTACTTCAGAAATTTTATTGGATAACCTACAACCTACAAGACCAGACAACCATCAATACATATGATAAAAATATAAATTTTTTTTATGGACTCTAGGGAGTTCACTGCCATCTCGCACCTATTCAAGAAATGTTAGTGTGCATCAAAATCCCAGAATATAACAATTAACAATGACTAGATTCTGATCGACACCCGGAGGTCCCAGGGTATTGGTTTATGTGACAAAATGGGATGAAGGCCTAAGGACTTCTTAGCACCTAGAGTCTAGAGAAACTAGTTGTTATCGAAGTGACCAGGCAGTGAGTCATACTTGGCTGACATGGGTTGTCATGTGGTCATGTGATAAACAATGTAATGACCCTTAATGGCAACAAGTGGGTTGACATGAGTGAAATGAATGCTAGATGGGATGTTTTAAATGCTCACTCATGGGGAAATTAAACCTGCCATCAATGATGAAGTGATAGAGGAGAGAGAAAACCACCATGACTTAGACAGGTGAGGTGTCAAGTTTGAGCCAGCCGTACGTCATGTGGGCAAGCTCCAAACTTGGGTTTTAATGCATAGAGCACAACGAGCTCGCCATGGGAGGGGTCAAGACAATATTGTACAGACCAAATATATAAAGGAAGCTGGAAAATGGCACAATTTACAAGAACTACTCTATCCTAAGGACTATCTACAATTTACAGTGAAACTAAGACCTTTACACAGGAACTTTGAGAATTTACAACATCTACACTATAGTAAACCATTTACAGGGAAGAACAAAATGTGAGGAAGGCAGACAACCTTCTTGTAGAGCCATCCCACCAATGGGAGGTGACAACAAACCATAAAGCAAAGCAAAATAAAAATAAGGACAAAACCGAAGGAGGAAACCAAGCACAAGAAAAACAAAACAAAACCAGAAAGAGGAGAGCTGAAGGACCTACCTTAACACCAAGAAATGTGGGAGGAGGAGCAAGGGAGGTGCTCTACAAACTAGGAAGATTTCACAGACTAGGAACACCCACAATCTTGTAGGGAAGCCAAGAAACACGCACAAACTTAGATACCAACTTAACTACAAGGCACTGTTAAACTCTCAAAGCAATTCACACTTAATTTGCAATTTCGCTCTTTATCACTCTGGGTAATCTTTTTTGTAGTAAATGTGAAAGTGACAAGTAAATATTTATTTATACAGCTAGGGTAAAAACATGTTGCTTCCTTCCACAAATCCTGAGAAAGGTAAAACCTCTGGACTCCGAGCCTGGGGATTCCATGCAACTGCATGCTCTAGCAAAAGAGGAAATGGTGAAAGAGAATCCTGGAGTCTGGAAATCCGGCTGACATAGAAGAAAAAAAACTCTGGGACCATGCCCCATAGCAAGGAAGACCAAAAGAGAACACAACACATGCCCCACGGAGGCAAAGGCCAGAGAAAACAAAAGAAAACAAAAAGAAACCAAGGGAGAACAAAATAAAAAAGGGGGGACCCAATATTTTGCCTACAAAATGTAGGGATGGGTATACAGGGCATAACAGGTCCTTCATAGTAACTACATTGAGACATCTAAAATATATGCAATTCCAAATTTTATTTTCTTCTTTCTTTAGAGAGGTGACAATGTGAGACACTTACTCACTTGTCTATAACTTGAAAATGATGTCTACCTCCAACATCTTTTCTATTTCTTTTTGTACTTAGAAATATAGTTCTTATTCATATAGTATGACCTCTTCCATATGGGTCATGCACCTAGTATGAGAGGAATCTAATGGATAGACAACTCTGGTGGTATACCTTTCAAATAATTGTACATCTAGACAAAAAAATCTTTATATTTCAAGAATATTCTGAATGCAGTTATCTTGAGTATGGGGTCGCAGTCATCCCCAACCAAGATGACCTTAAGATCATCTTCTTTTACCTTCTATATGTTTGGTTCTTTGTGCTTAACTGCCTTTTCCATCTCAAACTAATGGGTTGGTGTGTCATCCACCCTTTCCATGCCCTCCTTATATTCATCGTACTTGGGAGTAAAAGTATCACTCTCTAGCCCTACTTCTTCAATTCCCAACATATTGTAGTTTAGGTGTAAGACTTCATAATCCTCTATTTACCAATGAAACAACCCATTAGGTAACTATTCTTTTCTTCTAAATAATTTCCTAGTTCCAATATTCCCTCTTCATTGGGTTCCATCCCTCCTCCTTCCATGTAAAATTCCCCTCATATAGAATTTGAGTTCGAGGCCAATTCTTGGCTAACTTCCTGGTTCCACAAGTCAATTATGTACTTCCTTCCATTACTCTTGATAGAGAGTGTGTTCTTCTTGTAGTTGTGGTTTTCCTTTGTTGTGAATAACTATGCCCTTCCAAGAATGGTATTGTACACCTTCTTCTCCAATGAAATGACCACTAAGGCCAAGAATTTTTTTTGGGTACCAACGATTACCTTCTAGTCCATGAGTGTTCTAATTAGCTTGATGTCGTGTTAGTCAAAACCCACAAAATGGAAGGTTGGTGGCCAAATCGTCCACTTGCTAGGGGATTTCCATGTCTCTTCTAGTAGTACATTTATGTTAGATCCCCCATCCATGATAATGTTTGTTAGTCTTTGTCCTATTATTTCTATTTCTACCACAACCAGTTTCCTCCTGATGCCAACCGCAAGTAGCATTGGATTTATGGTGGGACCATCTTTCTATTCCTCCATCACCTTGTCATTTTCTTGTTCACTTGTTTTATTTCCAACTATGTTAGTAATGGACACCTTCAATTATGGCATGGTATCTTTAAGGTTGAATACCTGCACAAGTACGGTGGCTTGTAACATATTCTACATAATGTTCCTTTCAGACTCTGATCATAGGGGAGTTTTGGCAGTATCATGTGACTTTCTTTGTTCCTCATTTACTGCCCATTCAATATCAGCCTTTGATTCCTTCATCATTTGCTTCTCTATATGAGGAATTGGGTATGTTGCCTTCTTGGCCAACAACCTAGTGATTTCTAACACCTCCTCCTTTGGGTTTGTTATGTCTATCATACTTATCCCTTTTTTCTTGGGGCAGTTGGCATCCTTATGGTTTCTTGGACCACACCATTTAAAAAAATAATTTCACCTCCTTTCCCACTTTGGTGATCCCATGTGAGGTGATCCTACTCATTGTATATTTGACATTGGACCATCGGTCACCCTTTCACATTGTACTGTATCCGCCTTGCAGGTGTATTGTTATTGCTTTTATTGTTGTTTTCTTTCCCTCATCGGTTGTTGCGATATCCACCCGATGAGGCATTATAGTTTATAGCTTTCCTGGGTGGTGTGGTTGGTAGAATTTCCTACTCTCCTTGGGTGAAGAGAAATTGGGTGCGCCTGGATTTCAGGTTGTACAAACACTCCTTAATGGAGTGTACCAGTACTTGGTAGATGTTGCAAAAGGACTTCTTTGAGAAATTTGCATTTTTGTGTCACTCAACCTTGTAGTCAGTACACCATAATTCATTACCATCCTAGGTAACTTCTTTCTTGTCTCTCATCTCCTTCGTCATCTGCATCATGTCCCTTCTATGGGCCCATATAGTCTTAGATTCTCTATCAGTACTTTTGTCCATAATTTCATCATTTCTAACCTTTTTCTTCCCTTGGGACGTCTTGTTCTTACTCTCAATATCCATTACCCAATTATAGGCATTAGTGTAGGAAGAGGGAGGCACCACTTTTATTTTCTTCCACAAAGAGGGAAGCAATCCTTTGATATATCACCTCTTTTTCAACCCATCAGTGGGATGGTTTTCCAACTTACCAAGCAATTCTCCAAGCCTACGATTGTAGGTACGCACAGTCTCACTCTTTCCTTATCTCATGTTATAGATTACTTCTACTATCTCATCGTCATCCTTTAGTAATTTAAATCATTCTTTGAATTCCCTCCTCAAGTCATTCCATGTTGTTCTAGATGCTTTTGGTAAATCTATGTACCCATCGATGACAATTCCTCATAGGGTGGTAGTGAATGCCTTCAACCAATAATTGTGATCATCATCACCATTGGCCTCCCATATGGTCACACATATTTTATAATGGAGGTAAGGGTCCTCTGAACCATCCCCTATGAATTTAGGAAGCTTTAGTTTCTCTAGGGTGCTCACCATATTTCTGGTTTGGTCAACACTTTGTGTGTGAGTGTGTGGAGTGGCTCTTTCTCTAAGTGTTTGTGCCTAATGTAGAACCTCATTCATGCATGAGCTCTTAGCCTATCCACAAACTTCATTCACACCTTGGTCACCTCCTTTGTAATGATACTCCTTTCTCCCTGGAGTTTTTGGTTCTTCCCCCTATCGCTGGTTCTTGTGATATGACTAGATTCTCAATGCCTAATAGAGTGTTTTCAAGTAATTTGAATACCTCACTCTGGATTTTTCTTTCCTTTTCATCTTTGTCACATGTAGAGTGCATAGATAATTAACTCTATATGGAGTCAGACTCCAGAATCTCCTCATCGGTCACTTCTACTAAAAGATTGTTTGTCTAGTTGGTAAGGTCCTCTCCTACCTCATTAGGGAGTGGAAGGTTTCTAGAAATATCCTCCCACTCTTGACTCATATATTTTTCTATGTCTTCCCTACTGGTAGGCCTCTTCCTCATATTACTCTGACTTGAATTGACACTTTTACTTCTATTTTGTGGTGGGCTTTGAGATTCCTTGACAATTATTCAAACTGTCATTGCCTTTCACTCTAATCCTTGATTCAAAGATATCTTCTCCTAGATGCTTCTCCTTCTCTCTCTTCTTCATTATCTTCCTAGTATGTCTCCTTCTATCCTTTTTTGGTATAAGGGGAATTAATTATTGGAGTTTCCTAAGGTACGATGTCTATTTATGTCATCCTCCTCCTCCTCCTCCCTTTGGTTCCTATCATTGTAACCTTGTAGTATTTGTTGTATTTATTTCTCATGTTGCCTCTCCTCTCCCCGTTATTTCAATTCAATATATTTGCAAGCCAAAAACCATGGAAGGCTTCTCATAAGATAATACACTGGAGTGTGCACTATGAGTTTGACATGTAGCATGCCAACTAGGACCTCTCTATCTTGAGCCTTCCACTGCACGTACTGATAAACCAAAACTTCCCACACATGAACCAAAACTTCCCACACATGAACCAAATTACCCATCAAGTGATCTTCTTGGATATCTTCCTTATTGTCCTCAACATTGCTATCATTCACTAGTACTTGCTGATCAAAGGTGCAACCCATTATTCTTCCATCCCACCTTTTTTCCTTTCTTTAGACCTCCAAGTTTGATTAGGCAATGATGCCAATATTTTTAATCCCTATGAGGTTTCTAGTTTTATGCACATAGTAAATGAAGATTTAACTAGAACATGAATAAACACTAATCTGACATTAACATAGTGCACATTACATTGGCAGAATGATATAAATTTCATTCCATGTAATGTATGTACAAAAGGTAACTCATTCTCGGGGCCAGTATCACTTATATAAATCACATTGATGATTGATTGAGAATAAAAACCATTGGTTCCTACAATTTACTACAATTTCTTGAGAAACTGCTTGTAATTACATTGCCATAACAACCCAAAACATAAAGTATTATTACTAACGACTAAACTATGGTTAACAAACATTTTCATTATCATTGTTCCCCTTTGCCATCAAGGACAAAGACAAAAAATGTACTTACTGCTACACAAATTTGATAACAACCACTAGCATCAATTTAGAATAAAAACAAGTCAAAAATTTCCCCCTAGACAGGTGCACCACTCTGATGTACTAAGTTGGAAAAAGGAGGAACAACAACCCCAAGCTTCTCTCAAAGAAACTCAAAAGTATCTTGATCATATGAAGGATGATATTTCTAACAATATCTAGTCCTCTTGAGTAACCCAACATAGTATTAATATTTTCAATTGACATATACACTTTTTATGAAGAGATAGGAGAAGAAACTTACTCATTACCAATAGTAGCATGAACATTAACTCCTATAGTTTCCTTTTGTTCATCAACACATTTCATTTCTTCATCTTCAATGTCACTTGGAACAATCATCAAAGAAGATAAGTACTCCAGATATGTCCATTAGATACTCTTATCTTGATTACCAGAGGACAAATCCTCTATAAGCATCTTTCCCATATTTTTTCCCTTATCTTTGTCTTTCCCTTCATCGAAAATAAAAAACAGTCTGCTATAGTTTAATTCCTTGTACCACAAGTATCCTTTGGAGTCTTAATAATGCTCATAGATTCTTCCTTAGTAGTCTCATAGGAAAACATAGTTTACCAAAAAATCTTAGATTCTACCTCATCTATTTAGCATCAATTCGTATGACCATAGAAGAGGACATTGTCCTTAAACCAATTAATAGCTTGAGGAAGAAACCAGTTCCGTAAACACATCCTATCCTTCACCTCATCAAAGAAACTTGTACAATCCATAACATTGTTATCCAAGTGCATATCATTCAGGTCACATTTGAACATAACTTAGTATGAAAAATCTCTAATACAACCAAACAACTAATACATTATTTACAACTTAATATAGTCACCTTTCTGAACCATAAAACATAAATCTTACCTCTGGAAAAAACTTCAATGTTTATTGTCATGCTGAGGAGATACTCATTATCATACCTCGATGATGGAAATAGATTCACATGAAAACTCCCGCTCAGACCCCACAGTCTAAGTCATTTAATAGAGGAGGAAACAACATCCAAGATGGATGTTGGACTACCTTCAAAAGCACCTTTTGTGCTCTTCATCGAATATTCCTTGTTATTTTCTTTTGAGTCTTTCTCAATCATTGAACAATTATCTTTTTATCCATAGTTTTGTAGAATCTTGCATATGTCTTGTCATGTTACAACTATAACAAACCAGACCATCCTTTTTCATTTTTTTAGTTTCATTATTCTTGACATTGATATTTATACTGTATTCAACCTTTATGTGTCCATGTCCATTGCAACCATACCAGTACCCATTAAAGTTTTAAAATTTTTAATTCACATTCACTCTATTGAAGTTCTTAACATCTCTATTCAAATTCACTTTATTTTCTGCATTAAACTATCTTATGCCCTAACTTATTGCAATGATAACATCTCCCATTAAAAACATAACTTATTTTCGGAATTCTACATTCTTTAACTTTGTGCCCTACTTTATTGCAAGAAAAATAGATTCTATCAAAAGATGAATCCCTAGAATGAATAGGAGGTCTCTGATTCATTATCCCCTTTATGTTCTTTGCTTATATCAGATTTACAAAAATAAAATAATTCTTTCACCTGATTCCAGTCTACTAGTTCTTTTTTTTCTTCCACCTGCTTCCAGTCTATCAAATCCTTTTATCTTCCACCTACTTCTGGTCTATCATATCCTTTTCTTCTTTCTGATTCATATCTACCATAACCCATTCTACTTCCCCCATTTTTTCTGATTCATCCTTTCTCTCCTCACTATTCTTTAGCAATGCAGAATCCACTTTTTCTTGTTTGAGTTCCATCTCAACTTCATCTCCCCATCTTCCATTGTATTAAGTTAGAAAACACAGATTCTCACATTTGTCTACAATATAATAGATATTACTAGTAGTCTTAAAACCTTTCACAACCCTTTTACTAGTCTATCTTTTTGATAGAAAAGACATCAATTTTGAACATAACTTCATAACCTTTCTTACACATTTTACTAACACTTAAACAAGTTATGTTTTAAACCTTCAATATAATAAACATCATTAGTTCTATGCTTAGTATAAATTGAAATGGTTCCAATGCCATTTGAATTGTGTACTTCCTTCTCCTACAAATTTAATTGCTCCACTATCACATTCTTCAAACTTGATAAATCTTCTCTTTTCTTCTATAATATGATTTGAACATCTAGAATCTATAATCCATGCACCTGCAAAAACTTTAGCATGTAATGTGATCTCCTCTTTCTTTTGTGAAATAGCCAAAAATAGATATTTCTCAATTGTTTCATCCTCATAATTAGATAAGTATTCCTCCATGGATCATAATCTCTTTTCACTCTTTCCTTTGAAATTTATTTTCTTCCTAAAATCACCTTTCTTTTGATTTCCTTTTCTATCATCATCTTCTGATTCATTATGATATTCCTTATACTTGAAATCATTAGCAAAATGTCCTATTCTTCCACAATTAAAGAACTTAAGAGATAACTTACCTTTTTATCTACTAGTGCCTCGATTGAAATTTTTTGAAAGATATGCTTCAGCTTCCTCTGACATCTTGCATGTTTCAATTTTAACTTCCTCAAAAAATATGAATGCAGTCTCTCTTTTTTCCCTTTTAACTTCTACAATCTCAAATGCAAAAAAGTGAACCATTAAGTTTAACTGACTTAGATTATTTATTTCTTGTATTGAGCATGTCATTGGAATGAAATCCTTTGGTAGAGTTGATAAGATCTTAAGTATAACATCCATGTCTTCTAGATGTCTATCAACGACTCTAATCCCATCAACACTATATGTGACTCTATATATGAAGCTTTCAATACTCTCACCTTTTGTCTTTCTTAAGACCTCATACTCCAATTTTAGATTCATTAGTCTTTATTGTTTTATCTTTAAATATCCTTTATATACCAAGAGAAACTTAGCCCATGTCTCTTTATCACATTTTAAACCTTTCACCTTCCCAAATGTTGTGTCACATAAACTACTAAAAGAATTGCTCTTGACTTTACATTACCTTATTTTTTTTTTATTCATAAGTAATCAAAGGTATTCCAAAAGAAGGATAGAAACTAGTTTGAATAACCTCTCAAATGTCATTCCACAATTTTTCTAGATATTCTTCCATCTTGTCCTTACAATAAGGAAAATAAGTGCCATCAAATACAAAATCTTGAAAGCGTAAGTTCTGCGCCATCTTGATCTGCCTCAATTAGTTAATATTCTTTAAGAGTAACTTTCTCTGATACCAATTGTTGAAAAAAATCCAAATTATGAGAGGTGGGGGGGGAGTGAATTAGAATAAACCAAAATCTCACTTGAATAATCAATTAGCTTCAAATATTCACCATATAAAACATTACGCAAATAATGAATTGAAAAAACAACACATGAATGCTAAGATTTTTATATGTGGAAGCCCCAAACTAGGAAACAAATAGTGATCAATTTCCCATAAAGACAATTCACTGATATATATTATAATTACAAAGAGATTAGGAGCTCACTACTCTAAAATTGCAACTAGAGGCTCACTGGAAATACAACACTAAATATAGATAGTAGCTCATTGCTTTAGACTTGCAAACAAAGGATCACTGCCAAAGTAGCAAGGTACAATAAAGAAATTGTGCACCCAAGACACACTGTCTTAGGGACAAGGAACATTCAAATTTTTCACAATAGATAAAGATAAATTCTCCTGATAATGTAGTTGATATGCACAACACCGTCAACCTCAAAAATACATTGTTATTGCTTTTTCTTATTTTCCACATTCACAAAATAATAACCACATAAACTTATTTCTTCTCTTATAAAACTCTGGTTATAGATCTTCATTGATTCACACACCACAGTCTCTTGCAATTTTCCAAAGCACATATTGTACTTATATGCAATATGGATCATTAGAGTTTACAACAAGGTTGGCCATGCCAAGAGCATATTACAATTAAGTTACAAGTAGTCCATGAAAAAAAATTGCAATAAGGTCCCATACCAAAATCATACAGACCAAAACATAGATTATACCTAACATGGACCTAATCAGATAAGAGACAAATATTTAATACATTGGTCACACATATCAAAAACCCATCTAGATTAGAGATAGACATTAAATGCAATACCTGAACCAAAATATAAAGCATGATCCACTTCAGGAGAGAGAGGGACCATGAACACACTACACATAACCCAATTCCAAATCTATAATTACTGGAACAACTTCCATAGCCATATCAAACATGTAGTAACATACTAACCAAAGAAACACCTAACTTTCCAATTGTATCTAGACCTCCACACACCATAGTGAGATCCACACACCATGTTAGAAATAATATCACTTTCCAACAATCCACATCAGAAGCCATCATAACACATTTTTGAGCCAGACCACAAACTTATAATATATGCAACACTTGAAGACTCTATTTATGGATCACTAGGAGTAGTTTTTGGATCACCAGGAAACACCACAACCAAGACCAAAACTTGAATACAATTTAAATCACATATACATATTATCAACCTTGTTTTCCAGAGTTGAAATCGTCTGAAAATACAACTGAATAACTGTCATCTTCAACTGCATAACTTTGTTATTGAATCACTAACATCATGAAAAAACTATTGAATTTAGGACCTAAGAAAACAACTCTAAAGAACTGACAAACATCATTCTCACAATCTCCAGAATACATATAGGTCTTCCATTATTTTTAATACATACCTGTCTTCCACTATTCTATAGCACTGAATACATATCTATATTCCATTGTTTAGTATCACTAACATGTTAGCACACAACCTTACTACTGGTATAATTAATTAATTCTAATTATACTTTATTTAAGTTTACTTAGGATAATACATTTTCATATTAGTTGTCATATAGACACATGTAGACCTTATGGCAAGACATATTGTCAATTAGTGTCAAAACACTAGTCATTTAGTGTTACCCAAGTATACAGAGTTACCCGAGTATACAGTGTCGCCCAAGTGTTCAACATCACCCAAGTGTTCAGTATTGCCTGAGTGATAGTTTATCACCCAAGTATTCTTTGAGACTCAAGTGACAGTTTGAAGCTGACTTTGCATATATTGTTAAATATAAATTTGTTTATTGCAAGCTGACTTACAAAGTTATTTATTGGATAAAGATATATGTAAGATAGTTTGTGTATCTAATATGTAGAAGTGTATGAGTATAATCATAAGATGGATATGATTATGCAAATTATAGTTTGAGTTAAGTGAAGAATTGTTCAGGACAAAAGAGAATTATCTATCACATTCAGGTGATCAGTTATATTCAAAGGATCTTATTCATAAATCAAATTTGCACAGAGTAGATCATCAACTGGTTCATTCTCACAAGTGGATCAGAAAAATAATTTAAAAAGGTGGACCTAACAGTCCTTTCTATTCTCCTAATAGGAAAAACCATTATAAGTTGTCATTGTAAGCTTTAACAGGCTAAATTTATACTGCAGTACTATATCTTGTGGGTATCATCCCCATCCCAGTTTTACTTTCTTTTGGAAGGTTTCTGGGTAACCAAATATTGTGTTATGTGTTGTATTTGATTCTTTACTTTTAAGTTATATGCATGCAAACAAATAAGCTAATCTAATTATGGATTAAAAGGATTAAGTTTTATTGGTTCCTGATTCACCCCCCCTCTCAGTAATTGGGCACATCATATAATTCCAACAATTGGTATTAGAGCATTGGTTCTCTTATCAGAAGTTTAACAACTTGAGAAAAGATCAGAGGTTATGGAAACATACAAACTGGAGAAAGCCATTAAGAATGAAAAGATAGATCTTAAAGTGGCCATGGATCAGATCATAAAACTTAAGGGGAAGCTCTCTCTTTCCCTAAAGAGAAGAAAATAATTAGCAGTGCAGATGAATGAAAGGAACTATATAGAAGAAAGAATTGAAGAATTTTGCAAATATAGAAGCTTAGAAGAAGCTGATTCAGCTATTGAAGACTTGCTTGCAAAGAATCTAAATTTACATGAAGAAGTCAGAAAGTTGAAAAGAGAACAGGAAGTTCACCCATTTAGAATGTGTGAAGTCATGGAACTAAAGAACAAAGAAAAAGATGATAGAAATATAGCACAAGAAGATAAAAGACTACTGAGTACAAGATTAGAAAAAAAAGAAAATGAAATCCAACACTTATCACTTCAGAAATCTGATTTGGTAAGTCAACTCAACAATGCAACACAAGAAGTTGTCAATCTAAGGATAGAAAATGAAAGACTACGGAATGATCTGAATACTGAAAAGAAAACAAATGAAAGTATGGTAAATTCAAAAACTAGCATGGATCAGGCAACAAAACTCAGAAATCATGGACATAATGGATTAGGATATACTGAAAATGGTGAATCCTCACAACAAGGAGCTCAAAGGAACAAAAGAAAAAATGCAATCACTGTGGCAAGACAAGGCATACATAAAATAAATTTTGGAGCGATGTGTTGGTTGTATTTCGAGTTTTTTGCTGTTTTTTCCAGCTCCTTGCCTTGTTCTCTGAGATTTGCAGGTTTTCATGCTTATTCCTTGTCAAAATCTTGTTAAAACCTGCTAAAACCCTAAGACCTAGTGTAAAACGATATATCTTAAAAACCCTTAGCCATGTCTTCTATTCCTTCATTACCTTTTTATCCACTTAAGGCATGTGCTATTTAAAAGATTAAGTCAGTCGGGTGATCACGTGAATCAAATGGAATATGCCAAATGATTACTCGACTTCGCTTTTGCCTTATGTCGCTTAGTCTCATGACAAAACTGAATATTCCATTTATCTCACGAGACTTGGCGATTTCTCTTCAGTCGGGTTGTCGCTTGATTCTGTGTTATAAGCTTTCAAAACAAATGGGACCCACCTTCAGTCGGGTGATTGCGAGAAGATTTGGCCAGTCAACAAAATGTCTTCCGACTTTGCGCCTTTCTTCATGTCGCGTGATCGCTCGATTAGCCTGGTCAAACAGTTAAGGTTTCACTTCAGTCGCGTGGTCTGGTGATAAAAAAGCGGTTAAGAGAAAACTGTCACGACCATGCGACTAACGGTTATATGTTATGTGATTTCCCTCAGTCGGGATGTCGCCAGATCAGAAGGATTGCTCGGATTTTCAGTATATATTAGATGGACGAA
>MU223174.1:99972-143920 GCA_018584345.1 Thuja plicata | reverse complement strand
ATGGTATAAAATGTTTAAAAGTTTATGGTGACTCTGAGTTAGTGGTAGCACAAGTCCGATCCAAATATGCTGTGAAAAATGATCGGTTAAAGATGTATAAGCATGCTATTTGGGATCAACTTGAGATATTGAAGAGAGGAAGAAAGAGACTTGACACATTTAAGAAGAAGTATGGAAAGACCTTTGACTCTCCTTCAATATCTGAGATGAAAGAGGAAATAGTTAAAACATAGGAGATAGAGGAAATTGAATTTGACAAGGAAGAAACTGATGTTAATCCTCTATAGAAGAGGAGGAAGACAACACCTAGATAGAAAAATAAAAAAGGCACTACTCCTATTGTCACTCTGAGAAGATCAAGGAGAAAGCTTATACTAAGTGATGAAGAGGATGAAGATGAAGAAGATATTGTGGTCTTCATTAAAACCACACCCAAACTTGATAAAAAGATCAAAGACCTTAAAGAAGGAAGAGCCATGAGTTCTTTGAAATCACTGAAGTATGCTTCTAGGACAGAAGAAGAAAAGAAGAAAATTGAGCAAGTAGTGGTGGAGAAGATGGAAAAGTGGAAGTATAACCCTTCCAAGTTGAAGAGTTATATGACTAAAGACTTATTTAAGGTGGTCTCTATTCCCTAGAAGAATGCA
Organism: Thuja plicata; assembly: GCA_018584345.1. Taxonomy (NCBI): domain Eukaryota; kingdom Viridiplantae; phylum Streptophyta; class Pinopsida; order Cupressales; family Cupressaceae; genus Thuja; species Thuja plicata. The sequence continues at coordinate 143,273 of MU223174.1, read as the reverse complement.
GTATAAATTGAAGGGAAGAGACATTGAAGCAGGTCATGCCTAAAATGAAAGGCAAAGAAGTGAAAGAGGCCTTGAGAAAATATAGAAGAAGTAGCTCAATGTGCCACATTAGTGTGTAAATCAATATCTGAGATAACAGAAAGAAATGTGAAGGAAGAAGTATCAAGTTCAGACCCTACAAAAAAAGGAAATGATGATACTCTACCTAAGGTAAAGACTATTGAAGAGTCCAACGCAGAGCAGATTGCAGTTGAGGTAATGGCATCACTACCCCAATCTCCCATACACAATATAGTTACTTCGAGCAAAGACAAGGTTGTAGAATCTACATCAGAATAGACAAAGCCCAAGCAACAAGCTTCTCTTACTACTAAGATATGAACACCCGAGTCACAGAAAGGCAAGGTAGACATTTCTACTTTTGATTTATCAGTAAGTATTGATCCAATAATTGGTACTATAAAGGTTAATGACCTAATTGGATTGAATACTGAAACAAAGGATAAGGTAGATAAAGGTAAGGAAATTGTTCCTTCATTGAGTCCTAAATCAAAGATAGTAATCCCTGATGAGATATATCTAGATAAAGAGATTGTGATTCCTAATTGGGATCTATCCAACCTATTTGTAGAACAAATGGATATTTTGGGAGAACTATGGAAGAAAAGGGCCTCACAACAGATACTCAGAAAGGAAAGACAAAGGAACAAAGTACTTGAAGATCTAAAAGGCATATTTGTAGATGATTTGCAGATTGAAGTCAATGAAAGTGACTCAATAATGGACCAACTTGTTGAAATTGTCCACAAGTTCAACACAAACATGAATGGTCAGCAGAAGTTACTTGAGAAGGTAGAGAAGAAATTTGAGAAAAAGGTTCTAGAGAGCATTGCAATTGACCAGGTGTAGCTTACATAAATTATCAACACTCTAGAAACTACTATGAAAAATGTGGTAGCATTATTTGTAAAGTTGAGTGACTCCTGTAACTTTACCATGGAAATCAAGAATAAGATTGTAAAGATAGATGCTGACATGAAGGAAAGTGCAAGGTAGTTAGCACTTGACTTGAGCACTAATTCTGCTCACTTCATGAAAATAAAGTATCTTACTGATTTACAGGCTGAAGTGTTGAGAGAAGAAGCAAGAATTAGAGTATCTCTTACAACCATTCAGAGCCAACTTCTACCACATATGGATGGAATGTAGAAATGTATAACACATGCTAAAAATATCATCCATGAAAAGAACTTCTCAGTTGCCGAGATGATGATAGAGCTATCTGTAGAACTGCAAGTTGAATTGCACATCTTGAAGGTGCTATAGGATAATTGGGACAACACTCTGTCTCAAATTTTGAAGGTACATAGTGATTTTCTATCCTACTTCAGAATAGCCCTGTAGATGACATTTTTTTTGGAATTCTTGTCAAAAGCAAGCGGGAAATATCATCGTATAAGAGGGAAATGTCCTTGTAAATATCACATGTATAGTGAATAGTGTAGAAGATATATGTTACAATAACAATTTTGAAAAATACAAAAATAGAGTCAGCCAGACCCGAGCAGCAGAGAAAGTGTCAAAACGTAAGAAATTAGTAAGGGGGAGTTTTGACATATCAGATACAAAGTTTAATGATAAGTGTTTTTGTCACTAATTCCAAAGGGGGAGATTGTAGAGCTTATGGCAAGACATATTGTCAATTAGTGTCAAAACACTTAGTCATTTAGTGTTACCCTAGTATACAGAGTTACCCGAGTATACATTGTTGCCTGAGTGTTCAGTGTCACCCGAGTGTTCAGTATCACCCAAGTGACAGTTTATCACCTGAGTAGTCTTTTGGACCTGAGTGATAGTTTGAAGCCAAATTTGCATATATTGTTAAATATAAATTTGTTTATTGCAAGCAGACTTACAAAGTTATTTATTGGATAAAGATATATATGTAAGATAGTTTGTTTATCCAATATGTAGAAGTGTATGAGTATAATCAGAAGATGGATATGATTATGCGAATGGAAGTTTGAGTTAAGTAAAGAAGTGTTCAAGACAACAGAGACTCATCTATCACATTCAGGTGATCAGTTATTTTCAAAGGATCTTATTCAACAATCACATTTGTACAGAGAAGATCATCAACTGGTTCATTCTCATAGGTGGATCAAAAAAATACTTTAACAAGGTGGACCTAACAGTCCTTTCTTTAAATCTCTTAACCAAGTTGCATTACTTATTGTATTGTACAAAATACTTTAACAAGGTGGACCTAACAGTCCTTTCTATGCTCCTAACAGGGTAGACCATTAGAAGTGGTCATTGTAAGATTTAACAAGCTAAATTTATACTGCAGTACTAAATCTTGTGGGTATCATCCCCACCCCAGTTTTACTTTCTTTTGGAAGGTTTCTGGGTAACCAAATATTGTGTTATGTGTTGTATGTGATTATTTAATTTTAAGTTATATGCGTGCAAACAAATAAGCTAATCTAATTGTGGATTAAAACGATTAAGTTTTATTGGTTCTTGATTCATCCCCCCTCTTAGTCATTGGGCACATCATATAATTCCAAAAACACATAGGAGTTTGCATTTCGTTTTAGTACATGGTGTAGGAGAATTCCACTTTAGGTGGAGTTAGTTGTTATCTCATCCCACTTTATGTGTGAGATTCATCTTTAGTGCTCTTATCACATTATCATCCTCTCATTGTTGCATATGTTTGCATATACTTCATTGTACAATGTGTTGATGGAACTTTGTGACCAGTCTGCCAACAGAGGTAAGTTGTCAATGGGTATTGTGGTACCGTCCAACTTCACCTGTAAAGGTTGTCTGGGGAATAAATTCTCCAGGCCTTCAAGCACCTGAGAGTCGGGTCTCGACAGTGTGGGAGCTAAGTTGGGAGTGTGACTATTTTGTTCAAGGGGATAGTTGGTTTTCTTGGCTCGTCTTCTCTAGGGATTTTATTAGGTTGGGGTTTCCTGCAAGCATGCATTAGTTTACCAAATAAACTTCAAAAGATATGCTAGGGTTAGGAGTATTCATTCTACTTATAGTTATACTAATACATTTAAAACATCAACCATGCTCTAACAAACTACACTAAATACTAAATGCATACAGAACCATCCGCTCATACACATTCAATAGTGAGGGGAAAATAGGCCATTAATGTACTTAAAACATTAGAGAAAGGGACATCAGAAACATAAAACATAAAAGAGTATTAACTAAGAGATCAAAAAACCAACAAAAACATTGCGAGAATCCTTCCTTCTTCATTAATGGTTTTCTAGTAGCACTGATGTATACATCAACAACTCCAAGAGAGAATCTATCTACTAAGAATGACTAAGAAATACTGAGCTTTGAGCTCTACATTTATAAGAAATGAAATGCTGAAATGCTAATTCTATTGACTACAAAATCATCAATTTTGCCGACCCTTGAAATGAGGCCAGGCTTATTATTTATACACAAAGGTTTCCCTAAAATTGACCTAATCTAACTACACACTCAATAATAAAATACAATATCTGGTGGCTCATACTACCTGCACCTCGTTACAACAACCTCGAAGAGAGTAGAGGTCTAACATGTCAGAAGAATAAGAAAAGAAGAGAAGTATGGAAGAATTAGCATCGAGAAGAGTGCTAGAGGGAGAAAAGAAGAAATCTGATCTCTCTCAAGCTCTAGGCTATCACTATCTTCGATGCACCAGGTGTTTAATGCTACACTATCTTTGATGCGCCAGGTGTTTAATGCTAGAGCAGCGCCTTGGGAAGACCACCTGTTAGAACCATCCCTCGAGCTGGCATTCCTTGTTGGCATCACATACTTTATGACATCCACTTATTAACTACCTGACAATGACCGGTCGGCTCCGGGGAGATTGAACACGGGTCATCAAAAGAATACAAAACTGTTGGATCTGGGACTCTGGGATCTGGGAGCTTATGCTCAAAGAATTATGAATGTAAAAGAATGCACCATGCTAGTGATAATCACCAGAATCCAAAGAATTTTATTTCCCTTTTCTATTCTTAAATGCCTCCGAAACTTGGCTGATGCCATCCTCATCTATGTCTTTAATGCTATTCCACCGGTCGCGGACAACTTCAAACTTTTCCTCAACTTCTCCGGCCCCATTCTAGAATTCATCTACTATTTTTATGATGTCATGAGCCCAGAGCATCATCTTAGATAGTCTCGATAGCCTTCCTCTGTCGAAGTCCCTAATAGACTGATAAAGGGACTCCATTAGCTCATCATACTTACTAAGGACATAGTCCTCTGGGGCACATGTTCTGGTGGTGAAGGGGTCATCTTGTGACACCCTTACAATGAATTCTTTAAATAGGCCGAAAGGGTACTAGACCGCCATTACTTTCTCTCTTAGGGCCCTAACCAATTGATTGAATACCTTGATCTTGAGACCAAGTCTGGAGTACTGGGCCCAGAGGGAAAAATGATTCTTCCCCCAAAATTCCCATCTCCATGATGACTTCTTCCCCAGAGTTGAAGACCTCATCCAACCTGGTCTTCCATCCTTCATATTTTTCTAAGTCTCCCTCCGATAGGGTAGTGGAGACATTCACCTGATTTAAAATATTGTTGATCTGGTAAAGATCTGGGAGTGATACCACTAGAAATTTCCTTATGACTATTATCTGCTCGGTGATCCACCCGCCCACAGCCTAGGACTTCTTCTTCATGGCCCTTAGAGTATCCACGTCACCCTGTGCAAGAGGTAGTACAGAGGTGGAAGCTTCTAGATGGATCTCGGCCAGGGGATATGTAAGTTCTGTCAAAAGTATGAGGAGATTCTCATTATTTTCTCTTTCCTCCTTCAACTTCTGAGCCTATTTATTATACCAGGCCTCTATTTCCCAGGTTGCCTCTCATAGCAGGTATAATTCTCCCTGCTTATCTGTCCTCCCCAGAGGCACTTCTATGATTGTATAATCTTCGGTCCTTGCCACTGTTGCATCTATATCTAGGGGAGGTTTTGAAATTGTCACAACTGTGCTTCATTCTGGACCAGTCCAAAGGGTATGGACTGTCTGGGACTTCTTAGGCTTCTTGGCCTCTACATTTTGGGCCATCATTTTGGCCAAGAAGAGTGGAATGCCTATTGTTGGCCCTATGACCTTGCTCTTCCTGGATTCCACCAGCCATTGGGGCAGCTGGGTTGGTTTTTCTACCAAGGCCTGGGTATTGGGACTCCCTTCAGAGTCCGACGGTGCATTCTCGGTATCTGTAGTGTCATTAGGCTCTTTCTCCTTTTCCTATTCCTATTTCGGTTCCTTTTCTTGCTCTCTAGAGGCCTTAGTGTCTTCTGCCCTATTGGCATCCTCTTTTGTGATGTCTGGGATTTCTTCTTCGCTGGTATCAGCATCACCTGTATCATCGGGGATCTCCCTATCCTTCTCAACATTGGGCGAATCAACATTCATATCCTCATGGATTCTCCCCTCATCCTGCTACTATTCTTCTTCTTCTTCAGCATCCTTTTCTGGGATATCTTCCTCCATTGGAACATCCTTCGGAGGTGGTGGAGGCATTTGGCCTAGGTTTAGTGTTTGGGCCGCAGTGATCACCTCACTAAATGTACTCCAGAGGGCCTAGTCACCTAGAGTAACCAAAGGCATCTGGAGCATGATGATTGGGGGTACACTTGATCTTGTGGGTTTAGTTTCCCTAGTTTTTGGTTGCTCATCCATTGTTTTCCTTGGTTCTTTCTCGGTCTCCTAGATGGGTGTTTCCTCTCACTTGGGCTCCTTTTGTGTTTCTTCCTGGTCTCCCTGCCCTATGGAACCTTCTTTCTCTGGGACATCCTTTTTAGCGGGGATCTCTTCCTTGTCCTAGGCGGCGATTTCTTCCACCGCATGATCTATATCCCCATGTAGGTTCATAAGCTCATCCATCCTGAAGATATCATCAAAGTTGTCGTGCGGGGGAGAGGTATATGAAATATCATTCAATTCAGGGGAATCCAAACTGACATCTATTAGGGGAATATGGGGCATACCGAGGCCCGTGTTTTAACTTAGGGTGGGGTTCACCTTCTGCTTCTTCTTTCTTTGTAGTGGGGCCCTGCTATCTAGAATATTTGTAGATTCTACCTCAGTGACTATCTACATGCTTATTAGTGTTTCCAATGACGGGGATCCCGCTGGGCGAGCAGATGCTACTGGAGTTGCGAGGAGGCCGTGGGAAATTTGTGCACTTATCTTCTGACTCATCATCCTCGATGCCTCCATTTTTTCTTGTATTTATTCCATTATGGGGAGTGGACCCTTGGGAGGTTCCTTGGTCGGGGTACCCTCTTTCTCCTTCCCTTTACTTTTGCTGGGTCCTACGGCTCCGGAGGTCGAAGTAGACCTCCGAACAATCAGTCCTTTTTGGGTGCTCCTTGGACACACCCACTCAAAGTAAATGTGAATGTTATCTATAATGGGGTGGAATATCCCCTCAATTGTTAAATCCTCTAGGGTGCCCCAATCCACCAGAGGAAGATCTAACTTATCCATCCCTTGTTCTTTGTACAATGGGTCTTCCAGAGGCCCGTCATCTAAAAAACCCTTCGGGAAACCCTGAAGGTCAAGGGATTTCATCAAGACTTTGGACATCCACAAATGCTGGTAGGCCTAGAGATCAAAACTATCTTGGAAATCTACCTAGAAATCTTCAATATCATCTATATGTGGTGGGTTTTCCTAGGGAAGTGTCGTTGCTATCTTACCCAGCGGATCAAAATTGCTTCTAGTATGGTGGAATTCTGCCAGTCCCAGACTCTTTAGTTCACTGTCGGCTTCCTTTTCCATGGAAAGGATGCAAGAATAGTTCCCACAAGAGATTGGGAATGGGACGTTGGTAACCATCTTTAATGTGAAGAGGGCATGCAACTCTAGAATCTATCTACAGTACTCTAGAAGAATAATTCTATCCCCGCAATATCGAGGGAGTAAATAGGGTTTCTTAGAGAAGCCGGTCACCTAAATGTATGTATGTTGCTGGAATTGAATGAAGTAATTATCATAAGTACTCACTAGGTTCATCACCTCTTGTGATAACTGGTATCTAGAGTCTCAAGTAAGTGTCAAAATATTCTAGTAAATGAACACATCATTTACCCTACAAAAATTTGGGAAGCTAAGTTCCCACTGGACCTGGGGATAATGTTCCCATGGCACCAACTAGCCGGGCCCATTCTCGAGAATGCCCACTATCTGTAAACCCTAAAAAGTAGGTCTCTATTGGGACAATTCCCATAATACATAAGATATCATGTAGAACTTTGAAGTATAGAGGCCATTCTTTAGCTCTGCATCTACATGGTCGGTAATGATAGCCGCCCAGTTGAAGGTTTGATTGTGGGTGGTGATGCAATAGAGAAAGTAATACATCCATGAAGAAAAGTCTCAGGCATGGAGTTCTCCAAAGAGCCTACCTAGAAATATAATCCCCGCCTGAATAAATTCTTTAAAGTCCCCACAGGGAATCTCTAGCTTCATCTTTTTGTAGTCCCTTCTAGGGGAATTTAGCCAGTGAGTGTTGAAATGTTGCCAGGAGAGAAGGGAAGATTCCTCAAAATATTTTAATGACATGGACCGGGGGAGAAAAATGGCTCCCTTGAATTGGGGGATCACCAGCCTTGAAGCAAAAGTAGCCGCATTAAGATTAATGATGGGTGCCAGATAGTGTAGTGGCCGAGGATCGGTGAGCAAAAAAAACCGGGTGGGGGCATTGTAGAGAATTTTTAGTTGGAGTATTAGCTTTGGTGCTTGCATCAAGTAGGGAGAACTTATAGCTTTGATAATTCCAGAGATGTCTATGTGTTTGGCCATATTGTCTCTGACCGTCCTCTGTTGGTATATCGCTTGGACCAAGCCCTGCATTTCAGCCCATAGTTCAAGATCTGTATCTGTTATTTCTTGCAACTTATAGTCCACCTTGGGCCCCATGAGAACACCCTCCCTTGGGTACTTGGAGGTTAATGGCAATTTGGCTAGCATATTTTTGGGCTTAGTCTTTGTAGCCGCCTGAGTGGAGGTAGTTGGCAGCTCCGAGCTATCAGGAGGAGTGATCACTTCAGACATTTTGATCAAACTATTTGCAACCTACAATAATGAAGAACCATCAATACATGATATGATAAAAATAATATTTTAGGGACTCTAGGGAATTCACCACCATTTCACACCTATCCAAAAGTGTTAGCATACATCAAAATCTTGGAATATCAAAACTAACAAGGATCAGATTCTGATTAACACCCAGGGGCTCCAGGGCGTTGGTTTAGGTGACAGAAATGGAATGAAGACCCAGGGGCTTCCTAGCACCCAGAGTCTAGAGGAACTAGCCATTATTGACGTGACTGACAGTGAGGCGTACTTGGATGACATGGGTCATCACATGGCCACACGATAGGTGGCGTAATGGCATTAATGGTGACAAGTAGGTTGACACAGGGGAAGTAAATGCTAGATGGGATGGGATTTGAATGCTTGTTCATGGGAAATTAATCCTATCATTAAGATGACATGATAGAGGAGAGAGAAATATACCATGGCTCGAACAGGTGAGGTGCCAAGTTTGAACCGTGGTGAATACCTCTCTGACAAGCTCAACAATTTTGTTTGGATGCCAGGGAGTGTGATGAGATATCCAAAAACAAAAGGATATACATGGAATATACATCAAATATATAGAGGGCTGAAGCACTATGAGGGCTAAAGCACAACTCATAGGCCGACCAAGAAAGCAAACATATATATAACTATAAACAGGAAGATTACAAAATTTATAGGATATACCAAATTATTTACACTATCATACAAAATATACAAATGCTACACTAAAATACAACTACATAGAGGGTGGAAAACCCTCTGGCAGAGCCAAACCACCAACGGGAGGCAACAACAGAAATGAAACCAGAGACAAAAAACAAAAACAGAACAAAAACAAGCGAGACATAAAGAAAGAAAAACTAGAAAAATAAGAAGAGAGATGAAAAAGCCTATTTGGAAACACAGGGAAGATGGGAAGGTGAGCATGGGAAGCAATCTACAACTAGTTCAACTGGAACTGACCATGAAAGCACCACTGCTTGCTGCTGTCTGAACATTTTTAATTGCCAAAGTAATTTGCACTTAATCGCTCTGAATCACCTTAATCTCTCTGGTAATTGCTCTAAGTTTTTGATCGCGGTAAATGTGAAAGTGACAGGTGAAACCAATTTATACCCCTAGGGTAAAACATGTTGCATTTCTTTCACAAACTATAGAAAAGGAAAACCTCTGGGCTCCAGGCCTGGGGATTCCATGCAGCCACACCTTCCAACAAAAGAAGACATGGTGGCAAAAAATCCTAGAGTCTGGGATCCGGATGACTCAAAAGAACAAACAAATGAACTCTAGGACTGGGTCCCAGAGACAAAAGAAGACAACAAGAAAAATAAAAACAACCCTCGTGGAAGAAAATCCTAGAGGGAAACAAAGGAAACAAAAGAAATAAGGAAAAAACAAAAGCGAGAAGGGGGACCCAACATTTTGCCTACCAAATGTAGGGACGGGTATGCAGAGCATAAAAAATGGCAACTATCTGGGATAAATGCCTTAGTACATTCAATAACTTTAGAATCTCTGGTTAGAAAAATTGGAATTAATCTTTACCTGAAGCATTCTACTTGTAAAGCACGAGGCATCTAAGAAAATTAGACTCATAAATGATTCAATCTTTCGGTCTTTCGTCAGTTGTGAAGTGTGTTCTTTGAAAGAAAACCAAGCCGATGACCTCTGGGAGAAGAAGAGAGGAGGAAATGAGTATATCAAACCAAAGACATCATATCTTGTACGTTTCCCCCAGATACTGGAATTCTTTATTCTTCAATTCTTTCTTTTCCTTTTCTTTTCTGGATGGGAAGGCGGTACTTCTTTCATTGCGAACATTAAGCTTAGCTAATTTTAACGGTGATACTTCTTTCACCTTGCCATCCACTTTTAAATTTCTAAATGGGAGAGAATGTTCTAGATCTAAGATATTTTAATGATTTTTAGACTTGGTCAACAACCAGTGCAATCAATCTACCCTCAAAGTGTTCAATTACTTGCTTCTTAGATTTTTTGTTAACCGATGTCCAGACTGTCGAGATGTGAATCTGATGAATATTACCCATAACCTTTTACGATACTTAGAAAACAACTCTGGAGCATGGAAAAATTCCACCATGCTAATAATAGATTCTGAATTCACTGGAATGCATGAGGCACCATTCCAAAGACTAGATGTTATACAAAGCATACCTGTCTACAAGAAGAAGGCAACACACTAGGAAACCAAAAAACAAAAGAAATCTAGAAACAAAGGAAAGCACGAAAATGAAAGGCAATCTCAGAGGATGGCCAAAAAATTATTTACAAGGCAAAGGCACTCCAAATGGAGCACCAGGAAAGTTATTTACAATCAAAAACTTTACATATGGTACAACTTCAGACAAAATCATCACCTACCTCATTCAAAGTAGTGCTTGAGAAACTGCCCATTGACATCAATGTGATGGATTCTCTGGTCATGGCATTGAGGTGTTAAGTATTTTCCCCGTAGATCTTAGCTATCAGATATGGTCCGAGCTAGAGCTGTTGAAACTTAGTGTGCTTTCCCTTCTTTTCCTAGGCTTTGTCCCACAAGAGGACCAATTCCAAAATCTAAAAGGCCTTATACTAGGCTCTTCGGTCAAACCATCATTTTACTACTGCTTGGTGACGCACAAAATGTTCAAGGGCTATGTCTCTTTGTTCCTCCATCTGCACTAGGTTTAAAAGCTGAACCTCCACAATGTTATCATAGTTTCTGAATTCTTGCATAAACTGTAATACCAGGATCTGTAAGTTGATGGGGAATAATTGATTTTGGCCATAAACTAGATGAAATGGGGAAGTCCCCAGGGCTGCCTTTATTCTAATACGATCCGCCCAGAGGGTGAACCTAAGCTTTTGATGCCAGTCTTGGGGGTTTTGTTCTAACATATGTTTGATCACCTCAAGTAGATTTTTGTTGGTAGATTCAGCCACATCATTACCATGGGGGTAGTAGTTGCTGGAGAACTTCAGGGTGACCCTTCTTTCATAGGTCCATTCGAGTAATTACGTCAAAGAAAATTCTGGACCATTGTCACACACTATAGGAAATGACATTCCAAATCGGGTGACTATGTTTTCTTCTAGGAATTTTATAACTACATTTGCTGTGTTGTTTTTGCAAGGAATCGCTTCAGACCACCAGGTGCAATAATCGGTAGCAGTCAAAATGTACCAGTGGTTGGCAGACAAGTTTGGTTTGATTTCCCTGATAAAGTCAAATTCCGATTGGGCAAAGGGTCTAGCTTTGAAGACTGGATGCAAAGGCATGGCTGGGTTCTGCTCATGATGTGCCACCGTTTGGAAAGTATGGCATCTCCTAACGTGAGTATAGACATCCTTAAAGATGCAGGGCCAATAGTATCTAACCCGGAGGATATCATGGGTAGTGGAATCAGCTGAGCCATGCTCAGTTCCAAACTACCCATGAAATTCTTCAATCATTCTCACAGCTTGGTCCCTCTTTATGCATCAGAGGTATACCCCCTCATAGTTCTTGTGAAAAAGAGTTCCATTTTTTTATCACAAAGTGTGCACTTTTCAGCTATCGGGCATGACATTTTCTTGGGGGTAGCCCCTTCAGGTATCTATTATTCAACAATAAGATACCAGGTTGGTATACCATAGATCTTGAGTGATGGACTCCACTATATAAGTTTGGCATTCGATGTCGGGAGTCTCTTCTACCATCGCTCTACATAGTCCCTAGCCTCAGACTATCTTCATGGGTTGCATTTCCAAATCCTACTCTTGGAGGATGGCCATCCATTTCCCCCATCGTTTAGCCAATTCACTCTGCAGGAGAAGAGACTTAACAGCCTGGTCTAGGATGATAGCATGCACTTTTCTCTGGAGAATGTAATGCCAGAATTTCTTCACGGCGTGGACAAGAGAAAAGGCCTACTTTTCCAATGACGAATACCAAAATTTGGCATTCTTAAAGGGGGAGCTCATAAAAGCTATTGGTTGTTCTTCCTCTTCAACCTTCTGGGTCAAAACTGCCATGACAGAATGCGGTGAAGCAAAGGAGTATATGTAAAATGAGAGGGAATAGTCTAGACTAGCCAAGATTGGTGCCTCCACAATCATTTTCTTAATATGGATGAATGCCTACTTTGCTTCAGGAATCCAATCAATCTTTGTGTCTTTCTTCATCATCTCATTGAGTGGCTTTACTATCTCGGTGAATCGAGTAATGAACCGCCATAAAAAAATTGATATTTCCAAAGAAAGACCTCATTTCCTTCTTACTGCCGGGCATTTGTAGATTTAGCAGTGCTTCAACTCTCTCAGGGTCAATGGATATACCCTTCTCAGAGATGATATGCTTGAGAAGCTTCCCTTCAGTGACCCCAAATATGGATTTCTTAGGGTTGAGGGATATTCCATACTGGAAACATCTCCTGCAAATGTGGGTGAGGTGGGAGGAATGATCATGCTTATCTTAGGAAAAGATGATTAAATCATCCATGTAGATTATTATACACCGGTTTACTAGGCCTTTGAATGCAATGTCCATAGCCTTTTGAAATGTCACCCCTACATTGATCAGGCCAAAGGGCATCCTTTAGTATGAAAACATTCTCCACTTGGTGGTGAATGCTATTTTGTCTCTATCTTCGTACTTAACCATGACTTGGTTATACCCAGAGTACCCATCTAGGAAGGACATCATTTGAGATCCATTCATGATTTGCAATACCTCATCCAATGAGGGGAGAGGGTGATTATCCTTCTTAGATGCCTTGTTCAAATTGTGAAAATCCATGCAAAGACAGATCTCACTACTTTTCTTCCTCACAGGGGTGAGGTTGGAAACCCAAGTAGTGCACCGAATAGGAAAGATAATTTGGGCATACAGTATTTGTTGAACCTCTTGATGGATTAGAGGCTCGATCAGTGGGTTTACTGGTCTTTGCTTCTATCGGAAGGGCTTCTAGCATGAGGTTTCAGTGGGATGGTATGGGTCATGATGGATGTGTTATAGGTTTTTAGATCCTCATACCCCCACACAATTACATCAATGTATTCTCAGAGAACCGTGAGAATCTTCTCCTTCTCCTCTAGGGAGTAGGAGGTTCCAATATGCACAAATTTTTCTTCACCAAATTGGCTGATGTTAAATTTTTTGAATTTTCCTCCCTCTGAGGAGGATGATATCTTTTCTTAGCCTCGGGGGTCTGAGTCAAAGATTCATTGTAGCGCTACCATCCCCTTGGGGATGGTGTTTGTTGGAAATTCTATGATCCCATCATCTTCTTCACCCTGCCTGGTATCTTCATGATCTCTTTCTTCCACTATCTGGTCCTCGAAGACACTAACATTGGCCATGAAGGCCAAAATATGCTGGTCATCCTCAAAGACCTAAAAGTGGGTGACATTTTCTAGAATGGATGGGGTGGGGACCATCTCAACAATACACTTCTGGAGCTAGGATCCAGCCATTGGCTCAAGGGTGTTGGCAGATACAACAAGGACATCTGAAACATAGTTTATTTTTTAGGGAATGAGTTCAATGCCAAAGGCATTGAAATCTTCAATGAGGCTCCATGCTCGGTTGTGGTATGTGGCCAACCTTTTTTCATGACAAGTATATTGGCTCCAGACCTGCTTAACGATCAACTTTTAATCACCTAGTGCTCGAGGCGGGTGATTCCCTTTGTTAATGTAGTTTGTGCAGTTGAACTGTAGCCTATAAGATGCAAGGAAGGATTTCCCCTGTGGGTTGATCAATTCCACTCCAGTCCCACAACCTTGTTTAGATCAGGACCCGTCAGACTTTAGGGTCCACAGGTCATTATTCGTTGTCTAGGAATTGGAAGGTGAAGTGGCCTTTGCATTATTTTTGGGAAGGTTGGGAGGAGTTTCCTTCAGATCTGATCGTGCGTGGGTGAGGATTTCCTCTGGAGAAGCCTATGATTGGGATTCCTTGACCAGTGACACCATGGGAGTATTGCTAGAAGAATTACTAGGTCTAGGCAAATCCTATCTGTGTTTCTTCTCCCAGAGGGCATTGATGTGATGGGTAGCAGCAACGATCCCAAGCATCAGACAAGAGTGTAGTGGGAGTTGCTGCGATCCCCTGTGAGTCAACCTCACCTCTCAATTTTTTATCTAGGTCCTAAATTCTTTGAGAGACTATGGGATCCTCTCAGGGGAAAAATCAAATAATGTGAGGATCTTGAGGGGTTGGTACACCCTGGGGGAAGTCTCAGAGAAAAGGACTTCATTTACCCTCCTGACTTTGATGAGGGCCTATTTCATCCTGGGCTCACTTTCTACCTATATCTGGTTAGACTGCCCCTCCTAGGGGAGCCACACGTGGGAGAAGTCGGTGGAGAAATACCCATTAAGGGCCTTAGACCAATTCTAACTTAAGAACATCCCATATGTCTCAAGGATGTCCACCACCTGGATGTCTATGATGCTTGATATCTAGGGGTTTTGGATGAGCTAAATCTAGACGTTCTTAAGCTCACCTACCATTTTCATAGCAGTTTTGTCCAACTGGACTATTGCACATTTGGATGGTGTGGGATGGAATTCAAGCTTCTGGCATATGGATAAAGCCATGACATTGCCCAAAGCTCCAGAATCTACCAAGAAGTTGTGTACGTTCTTCCCTTGTATGTTGAGACCTAGTAAGAAGGGAGGATCCTTAGTGTTTCCTCAGAAGACAACCACGTTGGCATCATCAAAATTGACGGTCTTTGGTGGGTGACTAATAGCTTCCAAGTTTCCAAAGAGTTTCAAAAGAGACTTCCTCTACTTGGGACAATTTATCAAAACCTCCATTAAGGTCATGGAGGTGGTGGTTCTCTCTAATGCCTTTGTGATTTCAAACCTCCCCTTCAGAATTGTTGGCTTCCCTCGGCTGGGTCCTTAGGTTGGTTAGAGCTAGGCCCCTTAGGTGGGAAGGAGTGATCAGTTGTGTTATCCCAGGGAGGGGTATCTTTGGGAGGTGTAGGCATGTAAATTGGTCCTTTACCAGCCTAACTCTAAGTGTTGTAAGGAGTTCAAGGGCTAGTGAAGACATTATCCTCAAAGGCCAGGATAGATTCATCAAAGAACCCCTATAATTCAGGTTCTTCTTCATCTTCCTTGTCTGTCCCTAAGAAGACGGTCTCATAGGTGAAGGCACCATGAGTTTTCTCTTGCGTAGGCATCTTCAAGGGAGTAGGATTGAGAGGTTACTTTCTGTCCAACTGGGAGATCATGATGACCTTCTCTAGTGTGGCAGAGTTCACTTTAGAATGAGAGCCAGTGTCGTGCAATCTACACTAGTTAGTCAGGGGGTAGAATTTTGTAAACTGTGCAGAATGGCTGGGTCCAGCACCACCCTAAGTGGTGTTTTGGTTCAAAGGAGGACCTCAAGTGTTTGCATTGTTATTCCATTACTGTTGGTCGGGCCGAGGCTTGTTGTTGTAGTTTCTTCCTCCGACATTGGTACTTTGTTGGCTGGAGAAGATATTCCCTCTATTAGAATTGGGGTTGTGGGGCACAAAAGACCCCGCCTTCAGCTGTCCCATGTCCATAGTCAGTGAGGAAAATAATCACCATAGGTATTCAACCTCGGCAGATAGTTGGGTGTTCATGTCACAATGTGATGGTTATTGTGGTTGGTTCCCAGGGAAGGTGGCAGCAAGTCCTAGAGTCAAGGATGACAATCCTCCAGCCGTGGGCGACTGGAAGAAAGGTGTAACCACCTAGATTTGGTCTATTCTGACTATAGACCCTATTTTCCCTAAGTGTGATCATACCCCCAATTATGTCATGACAATGTTACTTTGGCATAATTCATTTTAAATCAAATTTAATATCCTAGGTGATTTTTATCACTGAATTATATTAACTATTATAGCCATACAATTCAAATCAATTTAAACCAATTAAAACAAATTAAATTCAAACATGGATATAGTATTTAATTATAAAGGAATTAAATAAACCCCTAAATCAATTGTTCACTTGCAAATAACCCATACCCCTAGCCTAATTAATTTAATTTAATTGGCTATAGTCCTATTAATTATTAAAAAACAATTAATTGTTTAAATAATTAATATCCTATTTTTGAATGAATTGAATAAGTTTAATTCATTTTATTTATACTCCCCTAAACCCCAACCTAACCTATCTCAACCACTTCTACCTTGGGTTTTAACCCATCCCAAACTATTTCCCCCATGCTAATATAATTCTAATCCTAATTCTATCCTAACCCACCTCCTAATGTTGTCACATTCCATTAAGGAATGATTAACAACTCCACCCACTTGAGAAATTCAAGGAGTCTCAAGATTCCTTCCCTCAAGCCACTCTCTTACACCCTTCCCATGCTTCTTTAAGGCTTTCATTAATGCCTCATTAATGAAGATTCCTTAAGCCCATGTCTCCACCATGCCTATTGAATGCCCAAGGCATTTATTGTTCTTACACACCAATAATGAGTTTTTCAACTCCATTAATGCACCTTGTCCCCCCTCTCTCTCCTCATTCTTCTATAAATAGAAGGCTAGGATTCATCTAGATTCATGTTTCATTTAGCTTTTCATGTTTAGACATTGTTGTTATCTCCACTTTTAGAGCTAGAATGCATTGTTTAATGATTAAATAGTTTGTTTTAATTCAAATCTTTCATGCTAAGTCATATATGTCATTGATAGTAGCATAATTTGAGGGCTATTATGTTATTGATCACACTCTTCTTAGTTAGAAAGCAATAGGTCAATATTAGTTGGTTTTAATATGCTCATCTAGCCCCTTTTTAGCTAATGCAATGATCTATTGAAGTGTTGTGTCTTTCTTAAATAGGTAAAAAAATCACACACATATTTCTGGTGCCCACTGTGGGGCATGAATCAAGATTTGACCTTATTTTGACATCATTTTTCACTAATCTATTTGCCCAATTTTCAGGTCCAGGATCATTTCTGGTGACAAGGAATCACATCTGGGAAATACTGTCACAGCGCAAAAAATGAGGCTTGCATCCAGGGTTTCCCGAATCATTTCTGGTTTGAGCTCACATCCGGTGAACATACTGTTGCATCTGGTGAAAGGGGTCACATCTGGTAAAAGGTATCACATTTAGTTATCTTGAGCTTGCATCTGGTTAGAAAATTTGCACATTTTCCTAACCCTAACTTCTTGACCAGTTGTGTTTTTGACATTTTTGGCAGCCTAACCATTGTTTACAGGTTGATATTGAAGGTTTTTCATGGGAGTTGCAAAAAGGAAAACTAACTCGGTTTTTTAGGTTGCCAAACCCCCATCTTGACCTCTATTTTTACATGCTTTAAACACTAAGATATATTTTCTAATCTTCTAATAAACTGACTAGAGGACTATGCTCTTTTCCTCTTGAGGAAAATAAAAAACTCATACATCAGTTTAAGAGTTGAGAGGAATTTGGAGTTAACTAAATAAGAAAACTCTCATTGTATAATTTCTTTTGGATCAGTAATTGAACAAAAACAAAGCACTTAATATTGTGGGCAAATTGAACAAGTTTCATCGTCTAATTTTGGATCAGAATTTGAACAAGATACTCATTAAATATTGCAGTTAAATGAACAAGGCAAATCTATTTTCAAGCATCTTGTCTTCATTAAATAGGAACATCTAAATCAAGCACAAAATTGCTTGAGGGAATGAACTATTTGTTTGAATTTATTTTGGGAGAAAATGGCAAGGATTAGGAGAGTATGCTCTTCTTCTTTGGAAGAATAAAAAATCTAGATGTCCTACACTCGCCAATCCTTTATACGCATATTTAATAGTAGAGGGCCTGTCGGTTGAGGAAAAAATCTCCCGGGAACAACCCAAGTGAGGAAAGGTTTTATGCCAACCCTTCCAACTCACTATAAATAATTGCTTCCTCATAGGCTAAAGCCTCAGAAAATAGAGCCAGTTTTGTTCATGGAATTTTGACATTATTCCTTGAACATGCTTGGGTATGTGTAGAGCGGAGCTGCTTGAATATTTCTTGCGAGACTACACATATTCAGGTACTGATAGGGCTATACACCTCAATTTTGCCTTGTGCAATTCTATGGGCGACGGTTTTGAATAGATTGCCCAATAATAGACAACATTTCAACTGAAAGAATTCCTGATTCACCCCCAAAAGGGTGATAATCTTTGTGCAAGGCAAAAATTAATTGCCCCAAAACACTTGTCATATCTTGAACTCACTTGCATTTGCAGTCAGCTAATACAACATCATGACTGGAGCCATTGCGTGCTTGGTGATGGCTCTATTCTGATTAGCATTTGAGTGTGTGCCTAAGTTAATGAGCAAAGATTTTCATCCTCCACCTAGAAAATAGGAAAAAGATGTGTGTTTGTTTCATCCTCCTAACAATGCAAATCTGTTGGATGTGTTTGAAAAATCATTAAAAAGATAACATCTTCAAACAAAAAACAAAATTCAATCCTGGATCAACACATGTGTTTTTTTTTTTCACCAACAAATCTCAGAATGCAAAAACTACAATCAGACGAGCTTCACGCACTTCCAAAACAAAATTTTCAAAACTGATTAAAATTGACAGAGACATTATAAGACCATATCCTAGATTTCCCAAATTGCATGTAGTATTTAGGCTTGCATCTGGTATCCTAGATCACATCTAGTCAACACATAGTCACATCTGGTACTTAAACTCACATCTAGGGTCATCAGGGGCTTGCATCCAGTATTTCTAGGATCGCATCTAGGAGCTCGCATCTAGGATAGTGTGTATTTGCAAGATATATTTTTAGAAAGTCTCAGTTGATTTGGATACCCTTTTGGCTCTTTAGTTTGTCCCTATTGTCTTTTCTGGTCTCCTTATCATTATATCAAACACTTTTTTAGACATCCACCTTGCATCTCCTATCAGTTTATCATAATATGTCTCAATACGTGTGGTCTATCCACTTCTTACAAACACTTGGTTCCCAACTCACTATCAGGGCATTCTAACCCTCTAATGCTAGAATCATTTACCTTCACCAAAAATCGAATGATACTTCCACCTAGACACACTCACTTGAACGATTTAAGACTCTACCCGACGTTATTGGGAAATGTTGATGAAAGTTAAGACACAACTTCATGGTTAACACAAGATGTAACAAGTACACATCTAAAGGATCAAAAGTGCCTCCTAAAACACCACACTTTCAAGGGGAAACATCTCATAGTTCCCTACTTGATCTAGACTCTCCACAAATGGATAGTGACACTCACAGATGGAGTGAGGATTTTGAGGAATATAACAATGGAAAACACCAAAAGCATGAAGAAACTAATGAGGAAGAAGAACCCACGTTGGATTGTCCTTTATTTGAGTCTGGCAGTGAGAATGAAATCATTGAAAAAGAATATGAAAAACTCAAATAGAGCAAGAGGTTACATAAAATAATGGAAAAGATGATTGACGAGGATAAAGAGAAATACTTCTTCCATCTAGCATCCATGGGTGTCAAATTACCTAAGGATTACAATGTGGAACAACTCAAAGAAAAGGAGGTATCAACTCCTATATCTATTCTTTCCAAATAGCTAACATTGATGCAAATAGGTCTTACAAATCTCAAACAAGAGAAGGCTAAACCAAAATCACCATACTCTTTGGAATCCATTTGTCCATTCCCCTTTGATAAGAGTATTACTATGATCCCATTTCCTCCTAATACAACAAGATCAAAGTATGACAAGTACACATGAGAAACTAACCCACACAATCATGTAAGGGAATTCTATGCTCTGAGCTTAGAACACATGCATGAACCTACATACCTCATGCGACTATTTCCAGGAAGTCTAGGAGGTAATGCCATGGAGTGGTTCTCAAAACTGAATCCTAAGGTCAAAACATTTGAGGAGCTAATTCAACTCTTTATCTAGCATTAATCCTATAACATACAACATGATGTGACCATGATGGATCTATGTAATACCAAACAGAAGACTGGTGAATCATTTACACACTTCCTACAAAGATGGAGGAAGATCTTTGTATGATATTCAAGAGCCATTCCCAAATTAGAGAAGATGGAAATCTTCATTAATAACCTAGTGCCTGAATTGAACTACGCATTACAAATGAAAGACTCACCAAGCTTCAATAGAATGATTAAGAATTCCCTCTATATCGAGGAAGTCATGGTCAAAAGGGGGGAGATCACCCTTCAAAATGAAAACAAAACCAACAACTCCAAATCCAAGCCTAAATGGTGGAAGAAAAACAAGAATGTTGTCCATGACGGAGTAGTTGATGCCTCTAACATTAACCCTAAACCTGAGGTGTTCAATCTGAATAACAACATGCAGGCAAGCAAAGATGCCAAGGTCACAACCCCCATACCCAAAACAAAAAATGATAATGGTAAAGGACAGTCATGGACTTCCAAACCTCAAAGAACATTTACTCCTTTGGGACAACCTCTCAAGACCATTTTGAAGACTCTTTTGGATAACAAGCTTCTCACAATTCCTGATTCAAAACCTTGGGAGCGAGCGGTCAAACCAAGATGGTGGGATGATAATTCCTATTGTGTCTTCCACAAAAACAAGGGAAACAAAACTAATAATTGCCTTAAACTTAAACATGTCATTCAAGACCTCATTGAAGGCGGTAATATCAAAGTAGATGGACACACTACCAATGAGGATCATATAGTATTCAATAAACTATTTCCTAATTATGACAAAAGAGAAACATCTAAAGGGAAGAGTAATGAAGTGAACTACACCTATTCCAATAATGACAATGTGATCAATATACTAGATGTTAAAATAGAATCAATCAATATGGTCACAATCAAAGGTGTTTCATTCCACTCAAATGTTGTAACACAGAGCCAAGTGCAGGTCACGATCAAAGGACCCCCAAAACTAGCATCAACGTCTAAGGTTCCCACCACTACTATCCCCAAACTAGCAGAAAAACATGTGGTTACTATTCTTCGAGAAAAATATGACTTGGTAGATCAATTGCAACAAACCTCTGACAAAATTTCCTTTTTTGAGTTACTCAAAATATCCATAGTACATAGGGAAATCCTAGAACAAGCTCTACATGCTGCTAACATCCCAAAGGATATTAATACAGACAAATTCCAAGTGATGGTCAATCACATCTCAGTGCTACATTACCTTTCCTTTTCTAAAGAGGATGATAAGTCATTGACACATCCACACAATCAACCCCTCCATGTCAAAGTCCTCATTCATAAATCCCATATTAGATGTGTGTTGATAGATGGAGGTGCAGGATTAAATATCTGTACCCTTGATCTAATCAAGAAACTGGGTCTCTCAGAATAGGCAATTGATTCCAGAAGAAAACTAACTATCAAGGCTTATGATGAGGAAGAAAGATCCTCCAAAGGTCTTATTGTTCTACCTATCTGGGTTGGACCAGTTGAAAGGAATTTCATATGTCAAGTTCTAGATCTACCCATGGCTTACAATATCCTATTGGGGAGACCATGGATTCATGAAATGAAAGCTGTGCCATCCACTTACCACTAGTGTATAAAGTTCCCACATAATGGGGTGGAAGTGAAGATTCCTATAGATGCTAACTATACTTGTAATAATATCAAAGCAGGTAGTATGATCCTACATAAAAAATAGGATATGGATGCAATCACTCCTAAAACTACCAAGGACATGGTTATGAAGAGTTTTGGAAAAACCCTAAAACTTGAAGAAACAGGTATGGGAGAGTACAAGTTGGACTTGACCTCGTCACTGACAAAACTTCCGGTGTCACCAAGATCCTATGGAAAACCTTCCTCAAAATTCATACCTACTACATCCAAGGATCCAAAATTAAACAAAGCAACTAGCATGGTAAAGGCATCCACATCTTCTTTAGATAACATAGAAGAATAGACAATCTTGGATTGGCTTTACAAAGGAGAACCGGTGGAAGCTGAGGTCAAACATGTAGAGATATCCCTAGAATAGTATGGAAAGGGATATGATTTCCTCAAATAGATGGGATACAAAGGAAAGGGACCTCTAAATGACATAGGATGAGGGCTTATTGAGCCTATACCCATGGAGTTCTGAAATACCAGAGACAAAACATGACTGGGTTTTAATACTAAAACTGATAAACCTGCTTCAAAAGATAGTCCAACCCTAGACAAAGGGAGTGATGAAACATATGAACTAGAGTAGTGGTCCTATGAAAGGTTATTACATGTTGACATAGAGAATCAAAAATATCAAGGAGAATGCTATGTACCTAGCTTTGAGGTACCATAAGATCTTCACACCCCTTTGTTAGCACAACCTCCCATTCAAGAGGTAGGAGACTCAACAATAGATAATTTAGAAATGCCCTTGATAGCAATAGCTATGGAAAACACACCCTGATGATAGGATTTACATCCTAACTGGGGGCAATTGGTCATGGTTTCACATTTCCTTGATCTACCCCACTTTGATCCACAGGTAGCTAACCGGGTACATCAAATAACTATTGTTGAATACTTAAACAGATCTGATGATGAGGTCACTAACTCTCATGATTATGAATGGGATGAGATATCTATCACCACTAAAGATATCAGAATAGATACAATTCACATGTTTGTGGCTCCCTTAGCTCCTCGTGAATAGTCTAACACTACTCCCAATGACACTGATAATCCTAAAGTAGAAGACGAGTTCCTTCCCCTAATCATTGATGAAGAAACTGGTGTTCTCATAAGTCTAGAAGAATTTCAGAGGCTACAAGAAAGAAGCATCCTTTTATAGAGAGATGATGATGAGATTTCTACTGATGAGTCTTTAGATTTTGGTCCACATATGACTAACAATGACCCTTTTACAATGATCTCACTCTTATTGATCTAAACATAGAAGAAATTAACCTAAAGAAACATGTCCTGTCAGTTAATGGTCTTGATGCTAATGTGATGTTGTCCTTCCCAGAGTCTGATTCCTTGTCTTTGATACACCCAAACCTCATTGATTGGACTAACATAGATCCTATGCTTATCCTTGACTTTCCCAATGACTATACCCTAGCTTTCTATCTCAATGGTTGTGAACCTTACCCTTCTTCCACCAATGCAAGGAGTGCGAACATGTCACAGGAGGATATCAGTTTTCTCATTCAAAAAATAAAAAATAAAAAGAAAAAGAGGACTGATGGTGAAAACCATTTTGTGGCAGTATCAGATCCTAAAATAGTAAAGAGAAAAGACACATCTGATGGTGAAAACCTCTTAGAGGAAAAAAAAGATGGGATTCTTGATATCCTCCCCGAACACTTTCAAGAAAGGTCTTTGGTGCTGATTGAACCAACACAACCAATAAATTTGGGCACCATTGAAGATCCTCAAATTGTCCACCTTGCACAATCTTTATTAGAAGAAGAGAAGACACAGTTTACAGAGTTCCTGAGGGAAAAGAAGATGAACTTTGCATGGTCTTATATGGATATGCCTGGACTAGATCCTAATCTAATCATGCACCACTTATCTATAGCTCCCAGGATCAAGCCCATGAAACAAAAACTTAGAAAGATGCATTCTCATGTTGCTTTATTGGTAAAAGTAGAGCTAGAGAAATTGTTGAGAGCTGCATTTATCAGAGTCATTGCCTACGCAGGATGGATCTCCAATGTAGTCCCCATGTCTAAATCTGATAAATCTATCAGGATCTGTACGGACTTTAGAGACTTAAACAAAGCATTTTAAAAAGATGAATTCCCTCTACCTAACATTGACATGATCATAGACCTCACAAAATGCTTCCAGATGTATTCATTAATGGATGGATTCTCAGGCTATAATAAAATCAAATTGCCCCTGAGGATCAAGAGAAAACTGCATTTACATGCGCATGGGGCATCTTTTGTTGGAACATCATGCCATTTGGGTTAAAGAATGCTGGTGAAACATATCAAAGAGGCATGAAAACTATATTACATGACATGATGCACAAGAACATGGAGGACTACGTAGACGACACACTGGCTAAATCCAAAGAAAGAGGTACTCATATTGAGGACTTAAGAAAGATATTGGATTGCATGGAGCAGTTCCAAGTCAAGCTCAACCCAAAGAAATGTGCCTTTGGGGTCCAGTTAGGGAAGCTCATAGGGTTCATTGTTTTAGCAAAGGGAATTGAGGTAGATCCTACAAAGGTGAAAGCTATTCTAGAGATGGCTCCTCCACGCAACATCAATCAAATGAGGACACTACAAGGGAGACTCCAGTCCATCAGGAGATTCATGTCCCAACTTGCTGATAGGGCACAACCCTTTACCAAATTACTACATAAAGGGGTCACCTTCAAATGGGATGAACACTGTGAAGCAAACTTTAGAGAATTGAAAGGATACCTCACTACTCCTCCTATTCTTATGGCACCTATTCATGGGAAGCCATTGCTCCTCTATATTTCAGCTACAACTACATCCTTAGGAGTATTTCTAGCACAAGAGGATGAAACAAAAAAAGAAAGAGCTATCTACTATATTAGTAGAACACTAGTCACCTATGAGCTCAATTAGAGCATTATTGAGAAAGCATGCTTAGCGATCATCTTCGCATCACAAAAATTGAGACACTACATGCTGTCACATATAGTAAGGCTCATTGCTAAGATAGATCCTTTAAAATATCTCCTAATTAGAACAAAATTAATAGGACATTTGGAAAAATGGGTCTTGATTCTAAGTGAGTTTGACATTGAATACATAGAAAGGAGAGCCATTAAAGGATAGGTCCTTGTAGATCAATTGGCTAATTCACCACTTCAGGATGATGAGCCTTTAAAGATTGAATTCTCTGATGAAGCAATCACGCATCTAACTGAATATCCATGGAAGATGTACTTTGACGGTTCATTCACTCAACAAGGATTTGGAGCAGGGGCCCTATTCATAACTGCTCAGCGTTACAAGATTCCCAAATCTTACAAATTAATGTTTCCATGCACCAACAATATTTCAAAATATGAAGCATTGGTAAATGGTCTTAAGCTAGCTATGGAGTGGAAGATTGTAGAGTTACACATTTATGGTGACTCCCAACTAATTATCAATCAGGTCAATGATGATTATCAGATGAAAGATGAGAAGTTGATTCCCTATAAGAAACTGGTTGATGATTTAAAGAAATATTTTATCTTCATCACATTCTAGCAAGTATCCAAAATAGGAAATAAGGCAGCAGATGCCATGGCTACATTGGTGTCCATATTACAACTGGAAGAACATCAATTCTACTATGAATTCTTGGTGGAAGAAGTATCCTATCCCGCCTTTGATACCCCTAAATACCAAGTAATCTATGCTTTGACTACCCCATACCAATCTCGGTATACGAAGATCATTTCCTACCTAACTGACCAGACTATTCCCAATAATCTATCTAGAAATGAGAAAAGAGCCTTGATTAGGACAACATCGCGTTATGTCCTCATAACTAATAAATTATATCAACAAGGTCTTGATGGTACACTTCTTAGGTGTTTAGAACTTGAAGATTCTGATCTCACATTAAAAGAAGTCCACGAAGGTGTATGTGGATCACACTCAAACAACTTTTCATTAGCTAAAAAACTGCTCAGAGTTGGCTATTACTGGCCTACCATGGAAAAATATGTTATTCAATTCTTGAAAACATGTCATAAATTCCAGACACATGGAAATATCATCCATGCTCCTTCTAGAGAACTTATACCTTTTATTACACATTGGCCATTTCAGCAATGGGCCTTTGACTTGGCTGGACAAATATATCCCAATTCTTCAAATGGACACAAATTCATCATTACAACCACTAAGTATTTCACAAAGTGGGTCAAGGTTGTGCTGCTAATCAAAGCCACTAGAAAATAGGTGGCTCTATTGATTCTGAAATACATTATCTGTAGATATGGGATACCCTCTTCAATTGTAACAGACAATGGGGGCCAATTTAAAAATCAAGACATTAATGACCTTTGTGAATAGTTCCACATCACTCAACACTGCTTCTCAATCTATTATCCTAAAGGTAATGGATAGGATAACACATCCAATAAAAATATTCTAAATATCCTACATAGAACTGTGAGTAAGTCTGGTAGATACTAGCATCTACAACTAAATTCAGCACTACGGGCCTACAGAACAAGTATCAGAACACTGATTGGAGCCATGCCATTTTCCATAGTCTATGGCGCTGAGGAAGTACTACCTATTGAGGTTGAAATCCCATCTTTGTAGATATCTTTACAAGGTCTTGTTACTAATGAGAAGTACCACATTGATTGGGTGAATTCTTTAGACCTAATAGATGAACATAGACAACAGGCGTTCAACCATCTAAATGTATACCAAGCACACATGTCCAAAGGGTACAATAAGAAGGTAAAACCATGAAAATTTGAGGTGGGGGATCTCCTCCTAAAAGAGAATCCTAAGAACCAGCCTAACAAAGAGAAGAAAGGAAAGTTTGAACCTAAATGGCTAGGACCTTATGTTATCACTGCTACTTTTGGGACTGGAGTGTTGGAGATTTGTTTCTGTGCAGTTGATTGATTGTATGTTTGTCATTGATGACAACATATAATACACAGTAGTGTTTCTATATGTACTTATCAGAATGATGACATGAAGACTTGCATGGTTAGATACATGTTTTAGACATGTTCATTATGTTATGTTCTTATACGCAGACCTAGATATGATGTTTTAGTTAAGTTGTGTAATTCTGTTATTGGTAGTTACAGTTCTGGAAGAGTATCTGTTTAGATCCAATGTATATAATGTGTTTCTTGAGTTGTGCCTATCTTCAAGATATACGTGTGTATATTCATGATTAGTTATGAGTTGATGATAATTATCTAAAGACACCAAACGTGTTTCAAGAAGATTGCAAAGTTAGAGATAAATTGGTGAGGCCGACTTAGTGAAGCGTTATGTCTATTCAGTTTATACTTGCGTGGTTGTAATTATGCTTGCGTTCTTAGTAGAGCTGACAAGGATGTTATGAAGAGTTGTCTTACAGGTCCCATGATCTCATACTTTGAGGAAGATACTTATAGCAAGTAATTTGTGATACACTAAGTGTGAATGACACAAAAAGAGATAGAAGATGTATAGAGAAGAATATCAGATGCGGTTCATTTATCAAGAGTCTATTTGAAGAAGAAGAGAAAGATTGTAATATACTAGAACTGATCAAGACAACAGGTCTACTCCATAGTTCATCATCAGATATAGTGCATATCTATTATACAGAAGGTTGTAGCCTTCACCATTGAAGCAATGAGATTTTGGACAGTGAGTCCACCACCCCTAACAGGGTTATTTGTAAAAGACTCCTAACAAGGTCCGACCCTTAACCAGGTAACTATACTTATTACATTATAAAGTAAAGCTCCTAACAGGGTTAACATATCTTCTAATAGGGATTACTATAAACAAGTATAGTTCATTGTGGGTGCTAATTCCCACCGGGGTTTTTACCATTTGGTTTCCCTGTAATCAAATTGTGTGTCGTGTACTATGTTATTTGAATGTGTATTTACTTTATTGTGTTCTAGAGCAGAAGAAGTAATAAGAAGTAAAGTTACTGATAACTGATTCACCCCCCTCTCGGTTATCCTTTGGGACTATTCTAACAATTGGTATCAGAGCCAAGTGCCTTGGAGAAGAAGCCTAACAACTTAAGGTAGATCAGATGTCTTACTTCAGAAAAGAGAGCCCTAAGTTCAATGGAGAAAATTATCTAGATTGGAAAAACAAAATGATAACACATCTACAGTGTGTTGGCTTTGAGATCTTTGAAATTTCTACACAAGAAGTTGTAATTCCATCTCTGAAAGACCTTGCAAAGGATGATGCTACTAATAGACAAAATGAAACATTTACCAATAATGCAATTGCTAAAGAAGCCCTAATCAACACCTTATCTGATAGTGAATTTTCTAAGATCAAGAAAATTGACAGAGCATATACCATATGGAAGTATTTAGAAGATATGTTTGAAGGAGATATTCAAGCAAAGAATGCACGCAGGAAGACATGGAAAAAGAAATACAATAGTCTTGAGATGTTACCTGAAGAGAACATTAGAGCTTACAATCAAAGGATAAATGAAGCAGTCTATGGAATCAGAAACAATGGTGGAGAAATATCAGAAGAAGATATAATGGACAAGTTGCTAACTACTTTAACATCAGACTATGAAAACAAGATAAGTATTCTAGAGGAAACCATGAAAATCACAATACTTTAAGAGAGAGACTTTGATCATAAAAATCTCTGCATTTGAGATATCAAGATTGATGACTGAACCTAAAAGTGAAACAACTTTCAAAGCCTTAGTCCATGGTAAGAAATCCTTACACATCTCCAGTCATAATGAGAAAGAACTAGTTGATGAATAAATAGAAGAAATCATTTCTATGATTGCTAAAAGAAAAAAGAAAGGAAAGGGAAAATATGAAGGACAACTTCCATTCAAATGTTTTTCATGCAACAAGATTGGTCACTTTGCATCTAAGTGTCCCACAAGAGTTAAAAAATTCAGATCTGATTACAAACCCAAATATAAGAAGGAATGTTATCATGCTGAAGAAGGTGTAACTGATGAAGATTTAGGAGAATATGAAATTGGATTCGTTTCCCTTAGAGACATGGAAAGGCTGCTCAAGGAAATGGACATTGCAGATGAAAAGGAAGAACAAGAGTTAGCCCTAATTTCCAAAGCAGACATCAGAACTGATTGGATCATTGATAGTGGATGCTCTCATCATATGACAGGTGACAAAGATAGGTTTGTTCATTTAGATAAATACAAAGGTGGTATGGTTAGATTTGGAGATAACACTCCTAAACCTATCATAGGCAGAGGTTCTATAACTTTGGATGGAAAGAACAAGACAAATGATGTACTATATGTTGATGGATTACATCATAACTTGCTAAGTGTTGGAAAACTACTTGACAAAGGTTATCATTTGGAGTTCAAAGACAACAAGTGCATCATTAACAACAAGGATTGAGACATTATTGCATCAGGCTCCAAAACAAAAGGTAATGTTTTTCAGCTCAATTCTAATGTAAGTTTTTTTGTTGCAAAAGTGGATAACAGTTGGTTATGGAACAAGAGACTATGTCATATCAATTTTGATAACATAGTAAAGATAAGTAATGTCAAGGTAGTCAGAGACCTTCCTAGTATTGTAAGACTAGTCGACACAATGTGCAGGGAATGTGTTATGGGAAAGCATGTAAGGAGTTCTTTCAAAAGCAAGTAGAACTCAGCTAAAAAGAATTTGGACCTAGTGCATACAAATTTATGTGGTCCTACCCAAACAAGATCATAATACGGAGAAAGGTATTTCATTTTGTTTGTTGATGATTTTTCCAAGATGATGTGGGTTGCATTCTTAAAGGAGAAATCTAAAGCCTTTGAGAAGTTCAAAATATTCAAAGCTAAGGTTGAGAATGAATTTGAATTAAAACTAAAATGTCTGAGATCAGATAGAGGAGGAGAGTTCACCTCTGATCAGTTTTATGATTACTGTGAAGAACATGGAATAAAAAGACAGTTAAGTGCTCCTAGAACCCCTCAGCAGAATGGGATAGCAAAAAGGAGGAACATGATTATACTTGATATAGCACACACTATGATAATTGAAGGAAAAGTTGCACATACATATTGGAGAGATGCAGTGAATACAATAGTCTATACTATCAAAAAAACTCAATTGAGGCTAGGTGTAGATAAGACACCCTATGAACTTTGGTTTGGTAATGTAGCTATAGTAAAGTATTTCATAATCTTTGGTAGCAAGTGCTACATCAAGAGAGATGATGGTGTTGGTAAGTTTGAAGCTAGAAGTGATGAAGGTATTTTCCTTAGTTACTCTACAAAAAGCAAAGCATATAGATGTTTTGATTTTGGATTGAAAAATATAATTGAAAGTACTCATGTAAAAATTGATGAGAAGTTTATGGTTCAAGAGAGATAATATGAATATGCACCTATGATTGAAGATGAACCCAGGCCTAGCAACAAAGATACTATTATTGAAGAAATGTTTGATTGCATTAATGTTTCATGCAATTAACCTAAATCAAGCAGAGAAGAATCACAGATTACAGAAGAAGAAGTCACACCTAAGGTTCCTAAATTCACATCCAGATACCACTCTAAAGATGATATCATTGGAGATCAAAGCAGCAGTGTTTCGACCATATCAAAAGAAAAGTCTAGCAATGGATGAAGATGTATGTTTACTTTCACAGATTGAACCCTTAAGTGTTGAAGATGCTTGTAATGATTCTAATTGGAAGAATGTAATGAAAGAAGAATTAGATTAGATAATTAAGAATGATACATGGGAATTGGTCCCTAGACCCAGTGACAAAAATGTGATTGGAACAAAGTGGGTATTCAGAAACAAGATGAATGAATATGGTATAGTAATTAGAAACAAAGCAAGATTGGTATGTAAAGGCTATTCACAGAGAGAAGAAATATAATACACTGATACATTTTCCCTAGTGAGCAGACTGGAATCCATTAAATTGTTCTTGGCCTATGCAACATTCAAAGACTTTAAATTTTATCAAATGAATGTAAAATCAGCTTTTCTGAATGGTGACTTGAAGGAAGAAGTCTACATAGAACAACCTAAAGGATTTAATCTTTTAGAAAAAATAGACATGGTATGCAGATTGAAGAAAGCACTCTATGGTATTAAATTGGTATGAGAGACTTGATGGTTATCTTATCAAGATTGGATTCAAGAAAGGAGCAACAGATTGTAACCTATTCACAAGAGAGACACCTGATGGATTACTACTAGTTGCCATATTTGTTGATGAAATTATCTTTTGACAAGCTTAGTACAACATTTGCAAAAGAAATGTAGAATGAATTTGAGATGAGCATGATTGGTCCTATAAAATACTTTTTGGGTCTAAATGTAAAGCAGACAGATAAAGGTATATTCATTAATCAGTCAAAATATGTGAAAGAAATATTGAAGACCTTCTAGATGGAAGACTGTAAGCCAGTATGTACTGCCATGATAATAGGAAGTAAGCTTTCAAAAGATGATGATTCCACAACAGTTGATAAGACATTATACAAATCTATGATTGGTAAACTCATTTATGTAACTCAATCTAGACCTGACACTTCTAATGCAGTTGGCATTGTTGGAAGATTTGTAGCTGAACCCAAGCAGAATCACCTAATGGCAATCAAGAGGATATTTAGATATCTAAAGGGAACTATAGACTATGGTTTATGGTATCCTAAATTAGAGAATGTACAACTTCATGTGTATATAGGTGCATATTGGGCAGGTTGTATTGATGATAGGAAGAGCACTTCAGAAGGAGCAGTATTTCTTGGAGACAGGTTGGTTTCTTGGATAAGCAAGAAGTAGAACAATATTTCTCAGTCAATAGTAGAAGTTGAATATGTTGCAGTAGCACTGAATTGTTCAACCATGGTTTGGATCAAGTAGATGGTTAAAGAATTTGGCATTTAGGTTGATTATCCTATTGTTATTCACTGTGATAATACTAGTACTATCAACATGTCTAAGAACCCTGTGATGCACACAAAGAAAAAATACATGGAGATCAAGTACCTTTTTTAAAGAGAAAAGGTTGCAGACAAAGAAGTAAAATTGGATTATGTGAGCACCAAATAACATTTGGTAGATATTTTCACAAAGCCCTTATCAAAGGATACTTTTGAGTATCTCAGGGAGAAGTTGGGAGTAATTCCCTCTCCTGAGTATGTTTAGAAGAAGTAGCAAGAACATCAGTCATTAAGTGACTGATGAATGGTTGACTACTCTACTTCTAGAGTAGTACCTGTGCCTAAAGATCTATGGCACCCTTTGCCATTGATGTCAAAGGGGGAGTATATAGTAAGGGGGAGCATATACTCTGGGGGAGTATAAAAATAGTCAGAAGTATTGAAGTAGTGTAGAGGAATCTTTGATGAGGATATTGAGAAGATTGTAAAAGAAAGAGGACACCATGAATGGAGGATGTGTTTAATATCATATGTTTCCATCAATGTCAAAGGGGGAGATTGTTGGAGATTTGTTTCTGTGTAGTTGATTGATTGTATGTTTGTCATTGATGACAACATATAATACACAATAGTGTTTCTATATGTACTTATCAGAATGATGACATGAAGACTTGCATGATTAGATACATGTTGTAGAAATTTTCATTATCTTATGTTCTTACACGCAGATCCATATATGATGTTTCAGTTAAGTTGTGTAATTATGTTATTGGCAGTTATAGTTCTAGAAGAGTATCTGTTCAGAGATGACGTATGTAATGTGTTTCTTGAGTTGCACCTATCTTCAGGATATGTGTGTTGATTATAATTATCTAAAGGTGCCAAATGTGTTTCAAGAAGATTGCAAAGTTAGAGATAAATTGGTGAGGCTGACTTAGTGAAGCATCGTGTTTATTCAGTTTATACTTGCGCGGTTGTAATTATGCTTGTGTGCTTAGTAGAGCTGACAAGGATGTTATGAAGAGTTGTCTTACAGGTCCCATGATCTCATACTTTGAGGAAGATACTTATGGCAAGTAATTTGTGATATGCTAAGTGTGAATGATACAAAAAGAGATAGAAGATGTACAGAGAAGAATATTAGATGTGGTTCATTTATCAGAGTCTATGTGAAGAAGAAGTGAAAGATTGTAATACACTAGAACTGATCAAGACAACAGGTCTACTCCACAGTTCATCATCAGATATAGTGCATATCTATTATACAGAAGGTTGTAGCCTTCACCATTGAAGTAGTGAGCTTTTGGACAGTGAGTCCACCACCCCTAACAAGGTTATTTGTAAAAGACTCCTAATATGGTTTGACCCTTAACTAGGTCACTATACTTATTGCATTGTAAAGTACAACTCCTAATAGGGTTGACATATCTTCTAACAAGGATTACTATAAACAAGTATAGTTCATTGTGGGTGCTAATTCCAACCGAGGTTTTCACCATCTAGTTTCCCCGTAATCAAATTGTGTGTTGTGTACTGTGTTATCTGAATGTGTATTTAATTTATTATGCTCTGGAGTAGAAGAATTAATAAGAAGTAAAGTTACTGATAACTGATTCACCCCCCCTCTCAGTTATCCTTTGGGACTATTCTAACATGGAGCTTATCAACTAGCTACACCTGAGGGAGATGTTCTTCTAGATCCTATAAATAATCTACATCTGAAGTAGTTCTACGCTTGATGTTTGGCTAGTAGAGCCTGTACAGTGAAATAGTTATCATAAAATACCAAAAACATTCAAAAAAGAAAAAATAGCAAAAAAATTGAAAAAGAGAAAAGTGCCTTGATGAGAACCTAGTCAAACAGGCATCTTGATAGCAAAAAAAGAAGAGAAAAGATCTTGCCAAGTGGTGAAAACCTGGCAACCAAGCATCACTTGTGTTCTGCACTCCATCTATCAAAGCACTACTGATACTGAGCCTTCACAATTACACCTATGCTAAAATGCCAACTTTGTTTGCTTACGACTATCTTATCCTTGCTTGGGATTTGTCTATCTTTTCTATCTTAGGATCAAGTCACTTTTGCACTAGGGGCATCTTTTCCAGTATGATAGGTTGCATCAGCTAGGTTTTCATAGATGGTTTGTCTTGTGATACAATACTCTCGGATACTTTCACTACACTATCACGTTCACAAAATAGGGATGACGCAAACATTTTACTAACATGAACAGTGTTTCTTAGACCTCCATTGGATTCTGAATAGCAACAAGATTGTATACAGACATGGAACACATATTTGCTTGAATTCCAAAATTTTTTGAATGATGAATCTATACTATGCTTGAAAGATGAATTTGTAGTACTACTTAAAAAATAGTTTGGTCTTGGATTGATCATAACTCTTTTATGTCCTGATGATGTTTAACTAGGGGCATCTAAGCAGTTATGAATTTTTATTGATTCTTAATTGATGATTATTATACCTCCCGAGTTACTCTATGACGTCTGTGCAAAGAAAAAGAGTCACAAGGAAAGGGGGCATAAGATTTTCTTGGTTTTCTACGTATGGTGATTGTTCCAATTAAACCTATAAATTTCAACTAACTTGGATGTTTATGGTAAGAGCTTCCACTATGGGTGGATAGCCGCATATATCTTGATCTTTGTTATGTGTAAAATATGGTGAGGTTGGAACAATTTCCTTATCTATTTTCTGATTCAGATTCTCACTAAGGTATACGAAGCAAAATGTACCCAAGGATATGAATTTTCAAGGTAATTGTGGGTTCAATATCTTGCCTTAGACAGATTCTGATATAATAAAAAGAAAGTGACTATTTTTTTTATCCGGCTTCTATGCCTTGATACCTAAGTCTATTTCTGACATTCTAATAAAATATAGTATTCATATTGTCATAATATTAGTGGGTATTAGTGATGGTTGTACTATCAGGTGGTATCCACTCCAAAAAATGCCCAATGATGATAAAAATGTTGCAATATTTTCTAATCAGTGACAAGTCCTAAGAGTCTGCATATAGCTATATTTAAAGGTTGTATGATGCATTTTGAAGGAAATAAAAACATTTGGGAATTTGTGCTCAAAAGTGATTTCTATCTCTCTTCTTCTAAAGAACCAAGCTAATTACATCCATCCATATTACTGATATATATATCATTGCATATCCATAGCATACATTTTGCATTTCATAAAAAGAAACAACAAGAAAATACAAAAAACAAAGCATCGATGTATTGCATTTTTATTTTTACATCCTAAAGTGCTTCCATACATTCTACACTGCATACAAAAAGCTCAAAAACATCCATTTTGCATATTCACATAGCATCATTTGAGACATATTTATATCAGTAAAGCAACATAAAAAAGATGTCATCATCTAAATCTAACTCATCAAGAGACCAAGATATCATCACATGTGTAAATAACTCTATCAAAGAAAAGAGACAATCATAAGACATATCAGGATCAGAAGCTGCATATATGTGTGTCCAAACATGGTACAAATAAAAAAAAAATATGACATAAAGAGTATCAACATATCAAGGAGTTAGAATGAATCAGATATATATATGTGTGTATGTGTCATGTACAAAAAGAGGATCTCAGCAGGATCTAGATATATAATATAAACTTAGATATACGAAATGAGGCAGACTATCTCAACTCTGGCTTCCCCCCTCTCCCTAATTTGGAGGAGGAGGAGGAGCTAAAAATGGAGGTGGAGGAAAATGACATTGCTCTCTGCCCCTTTGGCACTGCCACATGATTAAGAGCATAGTAGTATGTGGTCCTCTGTCCCTGATGTGTGGCTATTCGGGCCTGTATGTCTCTCTCTGCTCAAAGTCTCTCCATTTTCCTGTCCCTATCTGTAAGAAAGGCATCTGATATGGCAAGTCTAGACTCTGTTGCTATGGCTCTCACCTCTAGAGCTATGATCTATACCCTCAAATAATCTCTCTCCTGCTCACACTACAAAAGAGCATCACCATCCCTTCCTGATCCCCTACCTGAATCCTGTCCAGACGACCTATCCTATGATCTATCCTGTCCTTTGTCTGACTGTCTCTACTGTTACCTCTGCTTTTGCTACTCTCCTATCAATAATGGCCCTAGGTCCATCCTAGGGGAAAAAAATCTAAAGTGGGTGTGTCAACCCTCTCCACTCCTACTAGCACCACTTGTGTGGCAGCCCACAACACCACCACCCTTATCATCTCCACCATCACCCCCCTCATCTGGAGGAGGACACCTGCCATCTCTACCTCCATCCCTACCGCCATCACTGCCTCCATGTCTGCCAGCGTCCCTATCCATCTGAGCTCCTCCTCTCCCTCTAACAGGATGGTCCTCTGGATAATAATCTAATGGCTCATCTATGCGAGGAATAATCTCCTTAGGCACTATGAAATGAGGAAATGGATGCTGGAACATCTCTGTTGCATACCCATCTGAGAACCCTGCATCTGCAACATCTAGGTGGAGATCCCAATCTACACCGACCATGTCTTTGATCTGCTAATAAGTGGTCTCATATACCAACTGGGCTCCCCATAACCGTGTCTCATCTTAGATCCGGACATATACGGTAATGTCCTGTGTCTTGCCCTGAACTTGGCCATACTGTCTCATGACTTGGGTATGATAAAATCATTCTATAATGTATCTTGTCCTCCTGATGAGGTATCTACTCTGAAATAAATATGGAACCTATCAAGCATCTGAGGTCCACTCCTCAAATTCTAGATATGGTTGCCAAACGACCTCTGTCATATCATCAAAAATTCAGTGCCAATACTCGACCTTGCCCAAATGGGGATGCTGAAGAAGACTTGCATACATACATACATAGGCCTACTCAGGTGCTCTCTCTCTATCCACAATCAACTGTGTAATAGGGATGTGCTCCCAGGCCTAGATCTGAAGAATCAAGATACCCACAGTCATACTACGGGTATAATGGTACATAATCTCATGCAACTCATGGTACATATGAGCTAAGATATAGCTCCCCCATACAAATCTTCATCTTTGCACAACCATCTGCTCTAACATATCCACCCA
Source organism: Thuja plicata (assembly GCA_018584345.1). Taxonomy (NCBI): domain Eukaryota; kingdom Viridiplantae; phylum Streptophyta; class Pinopsida; order Cupressales; family Cupressaceae; genus Thuja; species Thuja plicata. The sequence goes on along the minus strand of MU223174.1, from coordinate 106,523 downwards.
TCCTACAAGGAACCCATGTTGTCCTCTATCTGGCATAAGAATGCCACCAATCAAACTTACTAAGTACACAGATAATCGATCATAATGATCGACCATGTAGTACCATGAGAGGTATCTAGGATCGATGGTATCATCCTAGAAGTATCATTGGGAAGCACCAATCACCCTGTCAGACATCGCCTCAAAACATACTTCATAACCAATCATAGGCACGTGTAGTATGTTCCATACATCCTTCGGAGTAACTATCATCTCCCCGGTTGGGAGATAGAAGGTGTTGTGCTTTGAGTGCCATCTCTCGGCAAGAGAAGTCAACAACCCTTGATTTACCCCTATCTTGGGTAAACCTATCAGAGACCGTAATCCACAATAGATAACTATCACTCACTCATCATCTAAGAGCAGTCCAAATAAGGCTACCACATGTGCTGGATAATTGCCACGAAATGCAACTACCTCAAACTGAGCCTATTTTGACAAAAGCAAAGGTAAATCAGTGTCCTATCTACAAAAAATGATGTAGACTCCTAATCAACTTAATAATTCAAGGTCCGTGACAAGAAAACAAGTTGAAATGGATAAAATCCTAAGTCTACTAACAAGATGCGATCCTGGATAGATAGGAAGTGATCTCTTTTATTGGATATGATCCTAGAAAAATAGGATGCGATTGAGGCTACGGGGTATGATTCTCAAAATACAGAATACAACCCCAAATGTAGGGTACAATCCTCCATGGATAGGGTACGATGCAAAACCAAATTTCAACTCAAAACAAGGAAAAAACAAACAAACGGGGTGCGATCTAGGAAAACTTGGATGAGATGTAGAAATTTGGAAAAATTGGATGCGATCTGGGAAATACCAGATGCGACACGAGTTTGACAAGTTGCGATCTAGAATACCGGATACGACTCAAAATTCAAAGGGCTTTACAAGCTACAAAAATGCATGAAATTCACATTTGCAAAATTCACGAGGTAGTTTTTTAGGCACTTACCAGAGGTGGGTAGTCAGCCGAGCGCTGATGTCAATAGCTCATGTCAAAATGATGCTTCCTCACAGGGACCACCATCTTCTCTGTAGAGCTCTCAAAATTACTATGGGTAAAAGTGAAAATGAATAGTAAAATGGTAATTTTTGAGGCTTATATTGGTCTTTTGAGCTATTTAGGAGTTCCGAAACTCCTCCCAGGAAACTGAAACTACATTTTTGTTCTCTTTTTAATCCATCAAGAACCAAATCAAAGGTGCCTAAGATGTTTTCAGCAACACAGTATCATTTTTACGATAGTTCTGAAAAATGCAGATTTGCTTCATTTGTTCCAAGAATCTGTCAAAATGCACATTTTATCATAAAATATTGGTCTGACATTGTTTTATCAAGTCTCACCACTCACATTTTCACATAATTAACTTGGCTACCATGTGTTTTTTCTTAAACACACCTTCAGTTCTTCACTTCTTCTAAATCTATTCTTTCATTCCCCTACCCGATCACTCCAAGTGATACATCATTTCAACAGAGAGATTTTTATTGTTTTCCTTCAATTTATTTCCTGAGGGGGCATGATCACACTATCATCAATTAAATTTTTGCTTGAAACAACATTAAAATGACTTCGTTATCAAACAAACTAGGGGCATGACAGTTTCCTTGACTAAGTCAGAATTGTTGGATAGAAAGCTTTGGTTCTCATAAGCTAGATATCTTGTGTTTCCTCATTTTTAAAAGATTCTTATTAAGCTCCTGGCAGCATCTTATTGACTTTTGGATGAAAACCAAGTTCAGAATCAGTATTATCACTCTTTGGATGACAACCAAGTTTAAAATTGGTATCTTTAAAATCTTTTATTGACCTTTGTATGACAACCAAGTTCAAAGTCAATTCTATTAGTTTAGTTTGATTGAGTGCAAGACTGATCTCATCAACATTTTGTTCGACAACCAAGAACGAAATTCTCAATCTTTCTGAAGTCAAAATCAAAAACTTTCTTTGAATCAATGCACTGCTTGCACATCAATTCAAAGAGGGGCAAATGTAACCACCTAGATTTGGTCTGTTTTGACTATAGACCCTATTTTCCCTAAGTGTGCTCATACCCCCAATTATGTCATGACAATGTTACTTTGGAATAATTCATTTTAAATCAAATTTAATATCCTAGGTGATTTTTATCACTAAATTATATTAACTATTATAGCCATACAATTCAAATCAATTTAAACCAATTAAAACAAATCAGATTCAAACATGGCTATAGTATTTAATTATAAAGGAATTAAATAAACCCCTAAATAAACTGTTCACTTGCAAATAACACATTACCCTATCCTAATTAATTTAATTTAATTGGCTATAGTCCTATTAATTATTAAAAAGCAATTAATTGTTTAAATAATTAATATCCTATTTTTGAATGAATTGAATAAGTTTAATTCATTTCATTTATATTCCCCTAAACCCCAACCTAACCTATCTCAACCACTTCTACCATGGGTTCTAAACCATCCCAACCTATTCCCCCCATGCTAATCTAATTCTAATCCTAATTCTATCCTAACCCACCGCCTAATGTTGTCACATTCCATTAAGGAATGATTAACAACTCCACCCACTTGAGAAATTCAAGGAATCTCAAGATTCCTTCCGTCAAGTCCATTTTCTCAAGCCACTCTCTTACACCCTTCCCATGCTTCTTTAAGGCTTTCAATAATACCTCATTAATGAAGATTCCTTAAGCCCATGTCTCCACCATGCCTATTGAATGTCCAAGGCATTTATTGTTCTTACACACCATTAATGAGTTTTTCAACTCCATTAATGCACCTTGTCCCCCATCTCTCTCCTCATTCTTCTATAAATAGAAGGCATTTTTGAGAGCAAATAAGCCTTCATCTCATATTGAAAATGCATTGTTATGCTGCTAGGATTCATCTAGATTCACGTTTCATTTAGCTTTTCATGTTTAGACATTGTTATTATCTCCACTTTTAGAGCTAGAATGCATTGTTTAATGATTAAATAGTTTGTTTTAATTCAAATCTTTCATGCTAAGTCATATATGTCACTGATAGTAGCATAATCTGAGGGCTATTATGTTATTAATCATACTTTTTAGTTAAAAAAAATAGGTCGATATTAGTTGGTTTTAATATGCTCATCTAACCCCTTTTTAGCTAATGCAATGATCTATTGAAGTGTTGTGTCTTTCTTAAATAGGTACAAAAGTCACACACACAAAAGGTACTCCAAAGGGTTGTGTCGACGGTTGTTCCATTTGCTATGGCTAGTTCCAGGGAATGAATTCCAGACCCGGTATTGACTATACTTGCAATGGGTATACGTACCAGGCCTGCTGGTCTATCGATGGTGGTGGGGGATTCATGGCCATTGCTGGGGCACACATTGCCTAATTGGGGTTGTATCCCCTGGCATAAGAAGTTCTACTGGGGATCATGTTGAAAGGCATGCTCTGCCCAATCCCATTGGGAGCTTTGTTCAGACTGCAAGACAAATCCAAGGCTAGGTTGTAAATCTTCACCAGAGTATCCCGGTCATTGGGGTGGTGGTTCTCCATAGGAGAGTGGCAACGAAAGGGTCCATAGCATTAAGGTATGTCTAGATGGTTACATCTGTAGATGGGATGAAAGGACCCATGCACCACTTCAAGGTGTGTTGGAACCGGTGGTTAAATGCTGTAAGGGGTTGATTCAATTCCTTCTTAATGGAGATAAACTAGATGTGGGACCATGCTAGGTCCACATGTACATGGAAGGCCACCAGGAAAGTGTCCTCCATATTCTTCCAAATGTTGATGGAGTTGGTCGGCAAGTTAAGGCACCAGTTTAACTCATTCTGTCCCAAGGAAAGAGGAAACATCTGGGTCACAATGTCTTGATGTTGGATCCGGTGTCGGTTCATGGCATCTTTGTATGCCTGTAGATGCTCTTCTATAGTTTGTGAGCCTAAGTGCTCATATTAGGGGTAGATCTTCTTCGGATGCGAAGGAAGATCATTGGTAGCGCCAGGAAACTTCCCCATGGGGGACCTAGTGTTACCAAAGTACGTAGCCATTGGGGGTGTTGGATTTTGGTTGGGTGGAGTGTTGGTTCCTAGGATTGTCTGGGAGACTTGGGTATTCTAAGATATAGTAGATCTCTAGACAATGTTGGGTAGCTACTTGGTTTGCGGGGTCTGCTTCTTTCGAGTAGGAAGCTCAAGTTTGACAAACCTTCTAGGATTGGGGGCTGATCTAAGGACTCTTTCAAATTGTGTAGGTGAAAATGATCCAATACCACTAAAGGTCTACTTCCTAAAAATATGACTTGGGGAACCCTCGGGTGGTGTAAAGTATAAATATTCTGAAGGGGATGACCTCATGACCTCCTTCTAGTGCAAGTTTTTGTTGATGGGAATTTGTGACCGGTTTTCCAATAGAGGTAAGTTATCACCAGGTACCGGGGTACCGACCAACTTCACTTGTAAAGGTTGTGCAGGGAATAAATTCTCTAGGCCTTCAAGCACCCAAGAGTCAGTTCTTGACAGTGCGGGAGCTAAGTTGGGAGTGTGACTATTTTGTTCAGGGGGATAGCTGGTTTTCATGGTCTTCTTCGGGCATTTTGTTAGGTCAGGGTTTCTTGCAAGCACACATTAGTTTACCAAATAAACTTTAAAATATATGCCAGGGTTAGGAGTATTCATTCTACTTATAGTTATGCTAATACATTTAAAACATCAACCATTCTCTAATTAACTACACTAAATATTGAATGCATATAGAACCACCATTTCATACACATTTTATAGCGAGGGGAAAAGAGGTTGTTAATCTACTTAAAACATTAGAGCAAGGGACATTAGAAACATACAACACAAAAGAGTATTAACTGAGAGATCAGAACACCAACAAAAAACATTTAAAGAATCCTTCCTTCTTCATTAATGGTTTTCCAGCAGCACTAGTGTATACATCAATAGCTCCAAGAGAGCATCTATCTACTAAGAACGACTAAGAACTACTGAGCATTGAGCTCTGCAACTACAAGAAACGAAATTCTGAAATGCTAATTCTATGGACTGCAAAATCATTAATTTTTATGACCCTTGAAATGAGGTCAGGCTTATTATTTATACACAAAGGTTTCCCTAAAACTAACCTAATCTAACTGCAGTCTCAATAATAAAATACAATATTCGGTGGCCGGTACTACCTGCACCATGTTATAACAACCTGGAAGAGAGCAGAGGTCTAACATGTCAGAAGAATAAGACAAGAAGAGAAGTATGGAAGAATTAGCATCGAGAAGAGTGCTGCAGAGAGAAAATAAGAAATCCAATCTTTCTAGAGCTCGAGGCTACATGCCTCATCAATGAAAAAGTAGCTCGCTGTCTTCGATGCACCATGTTTTTAATGCTGGAGTGGCACCTTGGGAAGACCACCTGTTAGAACCATCCCTCGAGCTAACGTGCCTTGTTGGAGTCACCTAATTTCTGACATCCACTTATTAACTACCTGACAATGACCGGTCGGCTCTGGGGAGCCTAGATGTGGGTCATCAAAAGAATACAAAACTATTAGATCTGGGACTCTGGGATCCAAGAGGTTACGCTCAAAGAATAATGAATGTAAAAGAATGCACCCTGATGGTGATAATCCCTAGAATATAGAAAGAACTCAATTATTTTAGTATATTAAGATTTACGATTAATGTTTATCAATAAATATGATTTATTACGATCATTAAGGTTCATTTGATAAATTTAATTATTATTATGGGTCATTTTAAATTAAGTATGTTAGCAATTACATATAGCTAGAGTGAAGATTATTGTATTAATCAAAATATAATCTAAATTGGGGTACTCTTCGATTGGAATATTGCTTTACTAATCCCTTATTATGGTATCAGAATAGTTCACCTCTCTTTGCAAAGGTGAAGAAAAATAGGTAGTAAATCTCTATAATTTATTGGAATAGTTAATTCATGATTGACGTTTACACTAAGGATATGAATAAGTATATAAACCAAAGATTGAGGCTAGATTTATGATTAAGGATGAATGAAACAAAATGTGTTATTACATAGAAATGTAACCCTTAAGATATATGTTTTTCGAGTATTTGGTCATGTACTTTAGTGCACCTTGGACGCAAGGTGTCATATAGCTTCTACTCCCTCCTTATGGCTAAATGTTAGTCACTCTGTATATGTGATTTGATTTAATTTGATTTTCTAGTTTTGTTGAACTTGAATGTAATAAAGGACTAGCTTGAATTCTTTTTTTCTTGTAATCATCTAGTCACCAAATTTTCTTTTATCTATTTATTAAGGTTCTTGTTCACATTTACTTCTTTTGGATTTGCATATCTTTTGATTTTTTGACTTTGAGTTTGTGAACCTTGATTTAAGTTTTCTTATGATCTTGCGGTGGCTAGGATGTGTGTTTTATGTTGCTAGTCCTGTGTTGTGAAGTAATGTTCTCTATCATGTTCAAAATGAATGTGGATAGAATGTATAAGGGAGTAGGTTGTGAAGAACATACCATT
>MU223174.1:78765-90734 GCA_018584345.1 Thuja plicata | reverse complement strand
AATAAAGTGTTGAACTCATTGCTTATGTGTATATATCATAATGCAGTGTTTTTCAAATTTACATCTCCATCAAAATATGTATTATCAGCTTTCAATTATAACATCATACTCTGATCAAGATATTTATCAGTTCCTAGCAAGAGTCTCTTAACATTATGCAATATTATAATCCCTTTTCACCTTTTTGTATCAACACTCCCTCCTATTTTGCAAAAAGTTCAGCATCCTTTTATATAGTATGTAATTTATTTAAAAACTTTCATCTGTAATCATTCTTTGAGGAATCAAAACTAACTTTGTCACTACAACCTTTGCTTCTATACCATAGTTGGATTGTTCACACTGTCATATGAAGTAAAATCTAAATGATTTAATGCCAATTCCGTTATAATACCAATCACATGAAAAAATTTCTTTTGATTCCTTGAAGGTGCTTGGAGATCATGACTTGAAATCTTCACTCTGCTTGAGAAAGAACATCGATTGGAGCACAAATCTTTGCCGAGTTAGGATCTACAACCTACCCAAAATAATGAGACCTTGAAAACAACCCACCTGGCTAAAAAATGAAGGAAAATGAAAGGGAACTTGACAAAGACTTCCTATCCTAGGGAAGACTTAGACCTAGACACCAAACTGGACAAGACCACATGACATTGTCAAAAAAATGGGTGACTTAAAGTCAGACAACACATCTATATCTAGGGGAGGTGTTACGATTGTCACAATTATGCTTCCTTTTGGACCAGTCCAAAGGGTATGGACTATTCGGGCCTTTGTAGGCTTCTTGGCCTCTACATTTTGGGCCATCATTTGGGCCAGGGAGAGTGGAATGCCTATTGCTACTGCTGGGACCTTCCTATTCCTAGATTCCACTAGCCATTGGGGTGGCTGGGGCAATTGTTTTGCCAAGGCCTAGGTATTGCGACTCCCTTCGGAGTCCGACGGTGCATTCCTAGTATCTACAGTGTCATCAGGATCTTTCTCCTTTTCCTATTCCTATTCCTACTCCTTTTCTTTCTCTCCAGAGGTCTTAGTGTCTTCTACCCTGTTGGTATCCTCTTTTGTGATGACCAAGATTTCTTCTTTGCCGATATCAGCATCACCTATATCATCAAGGATCTCCCTGTCCTTCTCAACATCAGGCGAATCAACATTCATATCCTCGGGGATTCTCCCCTCATCCCACTGCTATTGTTTTTCTTCTTCGACGTCCTTCATTAGGATATCTTCCTCCATTGGAACATCTTTTAGAGGTGGTAGAGGCATCTGGCCTAGGTTCAACATTTGGGCCACAGTGATCACCTCACGAATGTACTTCAGAGGGCCTAGTCACCCAGAGTAACCAAAGGTGTTTGGAGCGTGATGATTGGGGGTATAGTTGATCTTGTGGGTCTGATTTCCCCAGTCGCCTATTGCTCATCCATTGTTTTCCTTGGTTCTTTCTTAGTCTCCTAGACCAGTGTTTCCTCCCACTCAGGCTCCTTTTGTGTTTCTTCCCAGTCTCCTTGCCCTGTGGCAGCTTCTTTCTCTAGGACTTCCTTTTCAGCAGGGATCTCTTCCTTTTCTTGGGTGGTGATTTCTTCCACCATGTGATCTACATCCCCATGTAGGTTCATAAGCTCATCCATCCCAAAGATATCATCTAATTGATCGTGCGGGGGAGAGTTATCTGAAATATCATTCAATTCAGGGGAATCTGAACTAACATCTACTGGGGGAATATTGGGCATACTAGGGCCTGCATTTGCGTTTGGGGTGGGGTTCACCTTCTACTTCTTCTTTCTTTGTAGTGGGGCCCTGGCATCTAGAATATTTGCAGATTCCACTTCAACGAACGTCTTCCTGCCCATTAGTGTTGCCAATGACGGGGATCCTGCCGGGCAAGCATATGCTACTAGAGTTGTAAGGAGGCCATGGGAAAGTTGTGCACTTATCTTATGGCAAATCAGCCTTGATGCCTCCATTTGTTCTTGTATCTGTGCCATTATGGGGAGAAAACCCTTGGGAGGTTCCTGGGTTGGGGTACCCTCTTTCTCCTTCACTTTACTTTTGCTGGGTTCTGTGGCTCCAGAGGTCAAAGCATACCTTCAAACAATTGGTCCTTTTCGGGTGCTCCTTGGACACACCCACTCAAAGTACTTGTCACTATTATCTATAATTGGGTGACATACCCCCTCAATTTTTAAATCCTCTAGGGTGCCCCAATCCACCAGAGGAAGATCTAAGTTATCCATGCCCTATTCTTTGTACAATGGGTCCTCCAAAGGCCCGTCATCTGAAAAAACCTTCAGGAAACCCCAAAGGTTGAGGGCTTTCATCAAACCTTTGGACATCCGTGAATGTTGGTGGGTCTGAAGATCAAAACTATCCTGGTAATCTACCTAGAAATATTCAATATCATCTATATGTGGTGGGGACACCCGAGGAAGTGCCATTGCTATCTTACCCAGCGGATCAAAATTGCTTCTGGTATGGTGGAATTCTGCCAGTCCCACACTCTTCAGCTCATTATCGGCTTCCTTTTCTGTGGCAAGGCTACAAGAATAGTTCCCACAAGAGATTGGGAATGGGACGTTGGTAACCTTCTTCAATGTGAAGAGGGAATGCAGCTCCAGAATCTATTTACATTACTCTAGAAGAATAATTATATCCCCACAATATCGAGGTAGTAGATAGGGTTTCCCGGAGAAGCTAGTCACCCAAATGTATGTATGTTTCTGGAATTAAATGAAGTAATTGCTGTAACTACTCACCAGGTTCATCGCCTCTTGCGATAATCGATATCTAGAGTCCTGAGTAAGTGTCAAAATATTTTGGTAAATTAACACATCATATACCCTGCAAAAATTTGGGAAGCTAAATTCCCACTGGACCTAGGGATAATTTTCCCATGGCACCAACTGGCTGGGCCCATTCCTGAGATGTCATGTAGAACTTTGAAGTACATAGGATGTTCTTAAGCTGTGTGTCTACATGGTTGGCGATGATAGTTTCCCAATTGAAGGTTTGACTGTGGGTGGTGATGCAGTAGAGAAAGTAATACATCCATGCTGAAAAGTTCTGGGCATGGGGATCTCCAAAGAGCCTACACAGAAATATAATCCCTGACTAAATACATTCTTTAAAGTCCCCGTGGGGAATCTCCAACTTCATCTTTTTGTAGTCCCTTCTTGGGGACTTTAGCCAGTGAGTGTTGAGATGTTGCTGGGAGAGAAGGGAAGCTTCCTTGAACTCTTTTAATAACATGGACCGGGGGAGAAAAATGGATCCCTTGAACTAGGGGATCCGCAACCCCAAAAAAAAAGTAGCTGCATCAAGATTAACGATGGGTGCCAGATAGTGTAGTGGCCGAGGATCGGTGAGAAAAACAACCTGGGTGGGGGTGTTATAGAGCGTTGCTAGTTGGAGTATCAGCTCTGGTGTTTGCACTGAGCAGGGAAAAATGGCTGCTTTGATAATTCCAGAGGTAGCCATGTGGTTGGCCATATCGTCTCTGACCGTCCTATGTTGGTATATGGCTTGGACCAAGCCCTGCAATTTAGCCCATAGTCCAGGCTCTGTATCTATTATTTCTTGCAACTTAGAGTCCACCTTGGATCCCATGAAAAAACCCTCCCTCAGGTACCTAGAGGTTAATGAAAATTTGGCCAGCATATTTTCAGCCTTAGTCTTTGTAGCTGCCCAAGTAGAGGTAGTTGGCAGCTCCGGGCTATCAGGAGGAGTGATCACTTTAGATATTTTGATCAAACTATCTACAACCTGCAAGAACAGAGAACCGTCAATATATGATATGATAAAAATAATATTTTAGTGACTCTGGGGAATTCACCACCATTTTGCACCTGTCTAAAAGTGTTATCATACATCAAAATCCCGTAATATCAAAATTAACAAGGATCAGATTCTGAACAACACCCGGGGGCTCCAGGGCATTGGTTTAGGTGAAAAAATGGAATGAAGACCCAGTGGCTCCCCATCACCTAGATTCTAGAGGAACTAGTCATTGTCGACGTGACCGCTAGTGAGCCATACTTGGCTGACATGGGTCATCACGTGGCCACGTGACAAATGGCATAATAGCATTAATGGTGAAAAGTGGGTGGAGATGGGGGAAGTAAATGCTAGATGGGATGGGATTTGAATTCTTGTTTGTGGGAAATTAATCCTGCCATTAAGATGACATGACAAAGGAGAGAGAAAGCCACCATGGCTCAAATAGGCGAGGTGCCGAGTTCAAACCATGGTGAATACCTCTCTGAGGAGCTCGACAATTTAGTTTGGACGTGAGGGAGCGTGATGAGATAGCCACAAATAGAAAGATATACATGGAATATACATTAAATATATAGAGGGCCAAAGTGCTACAAGGGCCGAAGCACAACTCATAGGCCGACTGAGAAAGTGAATATATATACAGCTACAAATAGGAAGATTACAAAATTTATAGAATATACCAAATTATTTACACTATCATACAAAGTATACTAATGCTACACTAAACTACAACTACACAAAGGGTGAAAAACCCTCTGGCAAAGCCAACCCACCAATGGGAGGCGACAATAGAAACAAAATCAGAGATGAAAAACAAAAACATAACAAAAACAAGCGAGACAAAAAGAAAGAAAAACTAGAAAAATAAGAAGAGAGATAAAAAAGCCTACCTGGAAACACAGGGAAGGTGGGAAGGTGAGCATGGGAAGCGCTTTGCAATTGGTTCACCTGGAACTGACTGCGAAAGCACCACTGCTTGCTGCTGTCTGAACATTGTTAATTACCAAAGCAATTTGCATTTAATCGCTCTAAATCACCTTAATCTCTCTATTAATTTCTCTGAGTGTTTGATCATGTTAAATGTGAAAGTGACAGGTGAAACCAATTTATACCCCTAGGGTAAAACATGTTTCATTTCTTTCACAAACTCCAGAAAAGGCAAACCTCCAGACTCTGGGCCCGGGGATTCCATGCAGCCACACCTTCCAACAAAATAAGACATGGTGGTAGAAAATCCCAGAGTTCGAGATTCAAACAAATCAAAAGAACAAACAAATGAACTCTGAGACTGGGTCCCAGAGACAAAAGAAGACAAAAAGAAAAATAAAAACAACCCTCACGGAAGAAAATCCTGGACGGAAACAAAGGAAACAAAAGAAACAAGGAAAAAGAAAAAGTGAGAAGGGGGACCCAACATTTTGCCTACAAAATGTAGGGATGGGTATGCAGGTCATAACACAATGGAGGATGGTCCACCTTTGGTGGACATGTTATTCTACCTAGTGTGGTTGATAGCATCATGCCGTCTTATTGAATTTCTTATATATTAAGGAAATCCTACATTATATTCATCTATTATTATTTGATTATTGTTTCATTATTGATCATCATTGAATCCAATCAATTGAGGATCATACCATTTGTCTCTCTTATTTCTGCTATCAATTGGGCTTATAGATCTTGGTATTTTATTCTTTGCCTTAGGAGATTTCTTAACTGGTATCAGAGCCATAGGAGTTTCATTACATACCCATTGGAGATCTTTTTATTTCAATTTTTAGAGGGCCTCGATTCAGATCTAGAGGTGCAAAAACTTGTGGGAGCATCTAGAGAAAGATCTGACCTCACTGTTGCGTCTGGGTGGCTGTTCCGGTAAATTTTGACTATAAATTTGTCTACCTTGAACAAAATTCAAATCTGAGGCAATTTGTTTTTGCAAATCAGGCCCTTGGATTGATTTGCACAATGAATGTACAGATTTTTTGTGAAAAATTTAAAAATTGCAATTTAATTCTTTTCATATATGCTTTTAAATATTTCTGTCATTATTTTTTCTACAAAATTTGGAGTTGTATTGGGTTCCCCACCCCCTGTATTTAGATAGTTTGCAGACTCCAAGTAGAGCATCACTATCAAAACAACACATATCGAGGTCAAATTGGGTAGTCAAATCCTAGGCATCATACATCAAGTCAACAAGTTACCTCACCAACATTGATCTGTAAACATCTGGCATAATGCTCACAACATTGGAGGTGGCTTCTTAGCCAACTAGTTTCCCGTGAATATCACTATTTAAAAAAAACTAAGGACATTATCCTAGCAGATGTGGGATAATTGGTGGGAGCGGTGAGCTCCACTATGTTGAGAGATTAGCGAGCCCGCATCTCATCCTAGCTCGATGCGTAAAGATTTGTCCTTTGTGCTGCAGCCATAGGTCAGCCTACTCATTGCCTTTAGTGCATCCAATTTTTAACTCCAATCGGCTCCCTCCTTCACTCCCAAGCAATGCCAAATCAGTGCCACATTACTACCACATGCGGACTAGATAGATCTAGTCACACATGGCACCTTCTAATTGGCGCATGTAGCGAGCTCAACCACATCAACAATCCAATAGGAAGACTAGTGTTTTTTTCTCTAACGTAGCCTTTTACTGTTGTAAATTTGATTGTTGTTTGACCATCATATTCATCTTTTTTATTTTAACTTGATGGCCATTAGAACGTCAAATTTAACCTATTGATTGCGTTAGTTTTTATGGGCTATAATTTTACGCCCATTTGACCGTCACATTTGAGCATTTTTGCTTTGTTGCAGCGACTGTTTGGACATCAAATTTAATCATCTGTCTTTGGTGACATCAACAAGATTTGAAATTTTAGACCCCTCACCATTTGTAGTTTCAGATTTGTAGTCCAACTTTGAGAGGCCATAACTTGGTCATCTAGACTCCTTTTTAAGTGCAATTTTTTTAAATTTTGGGTAGAATCTTTTGAATTTTTTTGTGGTGTAGCTAGTTTTTAGTTTTGGTTCATGGATTTTGTAGAATTTATAGTTTTTGGTGACTATACCTATTCAATCCTTGATTTTACAACTTTAGAGGCTTCGTTTGATCTCATACAAAAACATTTTCAGGTGCCATTTTTTTTAGTGAATAATATTTTGATTACTTTCTAGATTTACTATGAAATTGTAGCCTTATTTGGGCAAAAATATCACTTTCAGATCTAGGTCTTTTTTGGACATTTATGATAATTATAATGATAGGATTTTTGTTTGATCTTTAGCAATATTGATTTGAGTATGATTTGGCCTCATAGAGGTGGTTGTAAACATCAAAATCATAAGTCCACTTTGGCCCAATTTGGCAAGTGGAAATTGTACATGTACTATATATAAAGTGCCAAAAACATCATTTGGGGGGGGGGGGGGGGGGNAGTGCCAAAAACATCATTTGGGGGGGGGGGGAGGGGGGGTTCTTTGGTTGAGTGAATTTGGGTAGTCAGAATAAGTTGAATTAGAGACATATGAAATGGTTTGAATACTTGCAGAACTTTACTTTTATATTGAAGCATAGAAGTGGTTCGTCAAATAGGGTTGCAGATGCTTTGAGCCAAAGAAGGAATTTGTTGACAAAGATGAGAGTTGAATTTCTTTGCTTTGAACAATTGAAGAATATGTATAAGATTGATATTAATTTTGCAGAACCTTGGAAAGCATGTAAAGAACCTGATACTAATCATAAAATTAAGAACCTTTATTCTTTCATTCAAGAAGATATTTTGTTTAAAGACACTCATTTATGTATATCAACAGGATCAGTGAGGACTAATCTTGTCAAGGAGAAACATAGTGATGGACTTAAAGGACACTTTGGTATTGATAAGACCTTGAGTTTTCTTATGGAGAAATATTTTTCGTCTAAGATGTATAAGGATGTTCAAAAATTTGTGAAGAGTTGCAGAGTTTGTCAAGTAGCTAAGGGGGTAAGTCAGAGTATTGGATTGTATACACCATTACTTGTTCCTAATAGACCTTGGGAAGATATTAGCATGAGTTTTGTCCTTGTCTTACCTAAGACTCAAATAGGTAATGATTCTATATTTATTGTAGTGGATATATTTTCTAAAAATGTCAAATTTTATTCCTTGTAAGAAGACGTCAGATGTTGTTCATGTAGCTGATTTATTTTTCAAAGAGATTGTAATATTGCATGGGTTACCTAGGAGTATTGTTTCTGATCAAGATAGTAATTTTGTGGGTTATTTTTGGAAGACACTTTGGAAGATGGGTACTAATTTAAAGTTTAGTTATATGTTTCATCCTCAGATGGATGGACAAAATAAAGTTGTGAACAAAATCTTGGATAATTTGTTAAGATGTTTAGTTAGTGATAAGCTTGGAAATTGGGAATTGGTTTTACCGCAAGAAGAGTTTGCCTATAATAATTCTATGAATAGGAGTACAAGGAAAACACTATTTGGAGTTTTCATAGGTATGCATCCTAAAGGATTATTAGAATTGAATGATCTTGGTTCAGGAGAGAAGAGAAGTGTTGAAGAAGAGGGTTATGTTGAATACATGAAGACTTTGCATGATGAAGTGAAACTAAAATTGGAACGTAGTAATCATAAATACAATGATACTGCTGATAAGTCTAGGAGACAAATAATTTTAGGTTGGTAATGAAGTCATGATTCATTTGAAGAAAGGAAAATTTCCTATTGGTACTTATAGTAAGATGAAGATGAAGAAGTTTGGACCTTGTAAGATACTGGATAAATTTGACAGTGTTAATGATTATGAGGTTGATTTACCAGTTGACATGGGCATATCTCCTATATTCAATGTTGCAGATTTGTATGAGTATCATGAGTCAAATGATGAATTGCACATGAATCAAGAGTATCCTATGAAGAAGTGATCGAAGAGATCTTGGATAAGGGAGTTGGTAAAAGTACAAGAGGAAAGGATTACATGGAGTATTTAGTGAAGTGGAAGGATAGACCAGTTGAAAATTCTATATGGATTTATTAGTATGAGATGGATTTGATGGATTATTCTCAGGTAGCACATAATTTTTGATTCAAAAGCATCAATTTTACTTACCCTAGGTGTCTGATGCAGAAGCATCTTGGGGTTATAAGCTATCCTGCATTTGATTCTTTTTTCAGTAGCAGTTTTCTTGTTTCCATCCAGAAGAGTTTAGTTGTGGTCACGATCCCATGCAAGTTTTTGCTTATGCTCATATTTTCATAGTATAGAAATTTCATGGATCATCCTCCTATGATCACATCTCCTTATGTTGATCATGATTAAATATTTCCTTCTCCTTTTGGTCATGGTTATTGTATTCATGATTAGTGAGGACCTTCTTGAGATTTGTGTTGCACTTGAGATTCTTGGATTATTAGCCGTTGTGATATTAGATCGTGTTTATTTATTCCTTGGGGAATTTTTTCCTATGATATTTCTTGTTTATTTTACCATTTTTGGATCATTGATATTTTTTGTTTGGACCTATATTTGTATTACGCTTCCTTCTTGGGGAATGTAACTTTTGGCTGACCTGTTGTGTAATTCTCTATTTATTGAGGCAATAGATTGTGTAGAAGTAGGAAAAGGAGAGTAGGAAAGAAAGAAAGAAATCAAGTTGTGTTCAATTAGAATCTTAGCACAATATTTAGAACATATTTTTTTATTGTAACTAGCCGTAACCGAGAAGGCCTCACAACCTAACATGTAGTTGGTTAATTGATGAATATATCTCTGGATCTTGCATTCTATCTAGATATTTTGTGTTGTTAATTATTAGCTAAAAAGTTGGGAATATCCATTGGGGATTCCCCCACCTTGTAACTGTATCAAATAATCACAATTTGACCATGGGAAGTTCCTTCACTAAGACTTCATTTGATGCATTTGCAGAAATGTTGATGTTGGAAAAGTCAAAATTGATGGATATGGGTATTCTCAAGTCTTCAAAGTCTATGACATTGGTGGATAATAATGAGAACCAAAGAAATAAAGGTGGAAAAATTTTCAACAACAACAAAAATAAGTGGAAGCCAAAATCACAATCAAAGACACATCAATCTTCCTCCTCACAAAAAGGCAATTATTTTTCCAAGAAGAAGGGAAAAAAATACACGAAGGATAAGATTTTTTGTGCATATTGCAAGAAAGCAAATAATGATGAGCATCATTTCAAGACTAAGAGTATTAATGAGTTGGAAACCTTACTCACCTTATTGATTCATTTATGGTGCACAATCTTAAGGATGATTCATTAGATGTAGCAGGTAAAGCTAATCATGACATAAGGCTTTATTCTTTCTCCCACTTTGTGCCTAAGTCTCCTTCACATGCATTTTTGACACATACACAATCACAAATTAATTTATGACATGAGTGGTATGGACATCTTGAATTCTACTATCTTCAATAGCTTAGCTCAAAAGATATGGTCAAAGGTCTACATACAATCAACTTTTTAAAGGGTGAATGTGCAACTTGTTCAATCAATGTGCATCTAGAAGAGAAGTTTGAAAAAGGGAAGTATTGGAGAGCATTAGTTTGTCTTGAGTTGGTTCACATTTATCTAGCAAGCCCCTTTCTAGTGACATCAATCAGAAAGGGTCAATATGTCCTCACCTTCATTGATGAATTTTCACACTATACATGAGTCTACTTTATTGGTCAGAAGAATGAAGTGTTTGATACATTTCTCACCATCAAGTCTCATGTTGAAAATAAATAAAGTAAATCCATCACGGTTCTTCATATAGATAATGAAAGAGGATATGTGAACTCAAGACTTATGGAATTTTGTGAACTTGAGGGTATTGATCTATATATTCCTTAATATATCTCCTCATAATTCCTTAGATGGAATGATTCCTTTTGAGGCATGGTGTAGTATAAAACCGATCGTGAAACACTTTAGAGTATTTGGTTGTCCAGCATGGGCACACACATCTTCACAGAAATGCAAGGCACCTCCGCCAAGGTCTTGTACATTCATTGGATATGAAGAAAGTGTTAAGGCATATGTATTTCATAATGGGGGGTCTCTTTTTGGGGGAGGGTTTTTTCCATGAGGGTTTCCCTATTTCTCTACTTTATGAGAGATTACATTTCATATCTTTTGCACTTTCATATTGTACATGGGTACCTAATATGTCCTAGTAGCTAGGACCCATCATGCATTGTCATCTAGAATTTTGAGCTTAAGTGCACCCCCCTAAGTTGCACTTAAGGGGGGTGTTGGTGTAATTAATTAATTTTAATTAAACTTTAATTAAGTTTACTTAGGATAATGCATTTTCATATTATTTGTCATATAGACACATAGGATTTTTTATTTTATTTTAGCACATGGTGTAGGAGAATTCCACTTTAGGTGGAGTTAGTTGTTATCTCATTCCACTTTATGTGTGAGATTCAACTTTAGCACTCTTATCACATTATCATCCTCTCATTGTTGCACATGTTTTCACATAATTCATTATACAATTGTGAGGCCTCACCCTAACCGATCATAGCTCAACTGATACACTTATTTTGATATATTATGATTCAATATTTTGGGAAATTATATGTGATGGAATAGATATTATTTGTATTTATTATGTCATGTGATGATTACTTCAGTATACCTTATTGATGATGTTTATGATGTTTGGGTATATGCATGCACTATGATGATTATTTTAGTATTTTAAATTCAAATGGAAAAATATGTTATGATATTTTGATTATGTAATCAGTTATGGTTATCAGGTGTAGAAATGGAAAAAAAAGGTTATTAAATGAAAATGTAGAATGTTTAGTCAATTGATTATGCAATTTGATTATATATATGCATGTGCTTTTATTGAGCTACTGATGTTTAATTTAGTGTGCAGGAAAATTACCATGGAAAATTATCAGAGAATCAGTAACCAACCATATGTGCAAACTGTAAAGCCAAGGTTGAATCTAATGAAGAGATTCAAACTTCATTGTTAAGTGATTTTATTTGTGACCGTAGATTGTATGTATGTGTTAGGTGTTTTCACTGTGCAATTAGTGACATGTCAATGTTGTATTATGTTATTTTACAGTGTCACTTGACACTTGTTATGTGTTTATGTAATGACATGTCTACTAAGGTTGGAAATGTAACCCAATTAGATTGTTTAATTTTA
>MU223174.1:68142-78685 GCA_018584345.1 Thuja plicata | reverse complement strand
CTTCTAGAACCCACTAGTGGCCTTGGTGACCCTCTTTATAACCCATTACTCACATGTTGCGAAAATGGAGTGAGTCTTGACCTTTTACCCAAACCCACACTCCTTTCCAATCTTGCATTTATGATAGAGGACAAAGGACAACCTAAGGACTTAGGGGTAAATTATAAATTTAATATTAGTGGGTAGGATTTGGAGACCTTTTTAGAGGACCTTTGTAGATTCAGAGGGTGTTCACCCACTCTCTACTTTTAGAGACATTAGGGTTTTGGATTGAAGGAAGCAAAAAGGGATTGGGATCTTCTCAAACATAATTTTTCCATAACACTTGTGAAGGTTGGTCTCCACCATTTCCATGCAAGCTTTGCTGTTTTGTTGCAATTAGAGTAGTATGTATTTCATTCTCTTGTATATGTGATTTATGTGTTTTGTGTTGTTGTGATGTAAGGGAATGGGATTTTGGGTTTGATTTCATGCTTCTTATATTTATCTTGTTTGAATGAGGGAGTTTTGTGAAGGGTGTAATGGCATTAATCATCCTTGGATAGGGAAGAAGTGGCCAAGTATGGGTGAAGGGGTTAGTTGGATTCCATGAATGTGTAGAGTCTCTTCTCATGGAGAGAAGATGGAAAAATGCAAGGTGTATGGGCCCTTGCAAGCCAATGAAGGCTATTATCTTGATTTGGGGGAAATAAGGAGGAAAATGTATGGAAGAATGTATGTAAATTTTAGCCTTGGAAAGGCATGTTTATGCTGGAAGTACAATAATGGGAAAGCAAGATACTGAGAGGGGGGGTGTGAATCAAATCTTAAAACTTAATCACTTAAAACAAATTTCTCCACATTCATACATATATGAATTTAACCTAACATCAGATTGTATCCACAACATGAAATATATAACTCATAACACAGAACTTTGGTAACCCAGAAACCCAAATAGGTAAAACTGGGGTGGGGATGACACCCACAAAATCTTCACTATTGCAACAATAAAGTGTGCCTGTTAGGGCTACAAGAGTTTGATTACAAAATGCAATCTACCTAGTTAAAGGTCTATTTGGTTAAGAACTAAATATCATTACAATCTACCTTGTCAAAGGATTTCAACTTACAGTAAAGTAAGCACTTGGATACGAGATTTAAAATGGTCTACTAGAACCACTCTGTTAAGAGATTTCACCTGATACACTTGTTAGAATGTTTCAAGTAGTGATCCTTTGGTATGCACTTAGATGTTGATGATGGATCTACTCTTTCCAATACCTTCTATGATCTCACAATATGATATGTCTTTACTCTACTTTTCACTGCTCTGTCATTCTACTTGATCTAGGCTTCTTCTCAAAATAAATTACTGTTCATCTTTCATGAACAAAAACCCTTCTCTCACACATAGTATCTCTCTCTCTGTCACTCATTTTCTAGGGTTAGAAGCAATATTATATGCCTTTTTGAATCTGGCAGCAAGATCTAGATCAACGATCAAGATCTATTATTTATGCCCCCAAGGCATCTGATTTTCTGATTGGCTCCATGCCATGCATAGTATCAAAAAATTAAATACGTAATTAACTCAGTAGAAAAGTATTAAATGCATACACATGTCAACCCAAATCTCATACAAGTCAGCCTAAACATTTTACATCAAAGTTTGAATCAATCCTGACATGTATGCAAAAATTGTTCTGCTCGGCACTTAACATCTCTGTCGCTCGACACTTAATATTCTACTCGGCTCGGCATAATGTAACTTGGAAACCTCAAAAATTGCTTGGAAATGTTGCTTGACCTTGAATGTATAGCTTGAACACAATGATAACCAACTAAAAATGCCTAAGTAAATGACTAAGTGTTGGTCACTAATCATCAACAAAACTTAGGGATTAACAATCTCCCCCTTTGATATTAGTGGGAAAAACACACTTATCATTTCTTTTGATTTGTTCCATCCAAAATGTTTCCATAGTACACAATGTACTCCCCCTAGGAATGTACACCATACTACATACAAAAATTTACATGCCTTTAATAAATATTTACATTGATACCTGTAATGATCTCCTTATGATGTATCCCTGTCAGTTCTGTCAGATTACCCCTTGTTTTTGTCATTGATTGCAGGTGGTGTCAAGTTATACTTATCCAAAAACTATTTATGAAGTTGTAAGGTGGATGCAAATGCAATGTCCCAACTATCCTTAACAAACTTCATAACCTCTAATTTGACTTCTAGCTCGGCAGCTAGACTTACTAAACTTTTTACAGTGGAGAGATGCGAATCTCTCTTAACCAATTCTTTTGTAGATGAAAGTTCTTTCTGAATTACCTCCAGATGAGGTATCAGGTTTGTCTAGATAGTAATCAATTTGGTCCTTATCCGACCATCTTCAGCCATGAGCTTGGCTATCCTCCTTTGTGCATAAGTCAATCTATTAAAATGTAAGGAGCTAGTGCTAGCATCCATACTCAGTGAACTTCCAATTGACTTCAAGTCTAATTGTAATTTCTCTATGGCCTGTAGATTATCCTTTGTGAAAAATTCAACATCACATAACTTCTTATACAAAGAACAAACATTCATTGCAACTTCCTCCAGAATTTCTACAAGAGAATAAAGTTCAACCTGCTTTACCACAATCTCTCCTGAGATTTTTTCTAGTACTTTGTTCTTGAATTTCTTCTTGGACCATTGCAATAAATTTTCATTAGATTCGATGTTATTATCATTCACCTTTTGCACAATATGAACTAACTATTCAAGAATAGGGGCTTGAGGATTGTCATCTTCCATATCAAAAGCTTTTACAAATATGTCCTTGATGTCATGTAACACTTGCTTTTGCTTCTGCTCTCTTTTCATTTCCTCCTATCTTTTCTTCCTCTTGAGTAATTCTTGAAGAGTTTCAATTTTTTCATAAGATAAAACATTGGGATCCCATGGTGGAATCACAATAACTTCATCTAATGTGACATTAGGAGTGGGAGACTTCTTCCTCATGATTTTCCTCCTCTTAAGTTCTGGTGAGCTAAAGCTCGGCTTTGTTTCCTCAATACCTTTTCCTGTATGAGTAGTAGTCACCATCCAATTCAGTCAAAATTGCCTGTTGATTAGGCGTACCTCCTATTTTGAGTCCAGTGGGAGTAAATGATGCTGAGTGTGGTAAACCAACCAACACTTTCACTACCTTTTGTTCCTTAGGTTCATTGTCAGTATTCCTCATCTCCTCACCACTATCTAATACTATTTTCACAACCTCTAAAATAGGTGAATTATGTGTAATTACCTCTTGTTCATCTGTTTTCTCCTTTTCTGATTCCGTTTGTGCATCTTCATCCTTAGGTTCCTTTTGAGTTCTCTCTTCATCTTCCTCTGTACTCTTCTCTCCTTCAGCCTTAGTTTCCTTAATAGGCGATTCTATAGTTAAGTCTCCTGGATCATCCTAACCCTCGGCATCCAAATTTCTAGAGTCATAAATTGTCACATCAATTGGACTGTCAATTGTTAGATCAAAAGTGTTTACTGTCTTTGTTTGTTCTTTTGGTTCTGATCCAGTCTTGTCAGGCTTAGATGTTCCTTCATTAGTCTTCTTCTCTTTTAGAGAAATCAATCCAAAGATTTCCTTCTAGATCCTAGTACTCTACTGTACTACACTTTCGATATCATTTTTCAAAATAGCATAACCTCTTTTTTTAGGTATGAATTTATGCTTATACTCTTCAACAAATTTTTCTCTCTATTTCTTAGTCAGCTCAAGAATGACTTGAGCTAATGTGCCTTCTCAAATTTGTCTCTCAGTTGTGAGTGCAGTTCCCATTTGCTAGATAGAAACTGATATAACTCACTTGGCACATTGTTTCCTATCTCTATAAGAGTTAAATTGAAGTTGCACATCATATCTAGTAGTGGTTCTTGAACTTTGTGCTTATCTTCTAACTTCAATTTCTCATATTTGATAAAGTTAAGACCAGATAACCCTGCAGAATTTCTCAAATTCTCACATACCTCATTAATATCAGTGGGTATCTTGAATGGTGCTATTGGTATGTTGTTGGGTTCATCAGTTTCAGTCTTTTCTTCATCACTTTCCAAATCTAGATGTAGTTTTCTTCTAGGTCTCTTTACCTATAGGCTCGACACAATCTTTGTTGAAAATTTAGTCTTAGATCCAGAAATACTCTCTCCAACCTTCTTCTTTGCATATACATTAGTTTGCACTACTAGAGATGTAACAATAGATTCCCTTGTCCTTGGATGATTGGCAATGGGAGGAGTAACTTTAGGTTTTGCTTTACTTGGCTTGGTTACCTTGGCTACTGTTGGTTTCTTTCCTTTTATATCTTCTTTAGATTCACTAACTTCTACTTCTTCTTCTTCAGATACATCTTCTCCTTGTCCAGTAGATATGCCTAGAGGTGCATCCTCTAGATCCTCATCACTTGGCAATCCAACCATTTTCTTTAGATTTTTCACAATCTTTTTCCTCTTTCTCTCCATGGTTCCTGCCTTAAGATTCATGGATATCTTTGCCTTAGCTTCATCATAATTTCCAAATCTCTTTGCTTTTGTATCAATCGCCTCTACTAGGAGTGCTGTGATAGCTGCTGATGTTTCATCAATGTTAACTTCATAGGGAAATGGCTCCAGCCATGATACCCAAGGTTTCATAGCCTGAATGTATGTGTAATCTGTGTCAACTAGAAAACATATCACCTCATAGTGCTTTTCCACAAATGAACTAGGGATTCTAGTCCTCAACCTCATTCTCTTTTTGAATTCCACAAAGTAGTTTCCCATAATACTATTGAAATTATTTCCCAATTGCTGAATACATTCACTAATTTTTATAGTAATAGGTCTATCCTTCTTCCAAAAAATATTTCCTAGTGTAGGAAATGACTTATGGTGCATAGAATAATATGAAAACTAGTAAAGAGCCAAACTTACATGATGAGCTTTTAGCTTTTCTCATCGATAGTAAGTTCTCAGCTAGTTGTGTCAATTGCAACTCGGAAAGGTCATAGGTGTGATTCTTCTTGACTATCTTCCATGCTTGGTCTACAGCTATGGAGGGAACACTATCCAGTCAGCTCGACTGATAGAAATTATGTACAATCACTCTCACTCCAAATTCAAGTTCTAAATCTTCAATTATAGAGATAGTCATACCTATATTGTTCCAAATAGCTCCAGTGTTTACTGCTATCTCTTCTTTACTCTGATCTCTTGTTGTTCATTTTTCACTGATAACAGGATATCTAGTTACTCGATGAATAATATCTTTAGTGATCCTAACTGGTCCATTGTCCAGCCACATATGCATATTATGAAATTGGCTTAGAATAACTTTGATCCATTCATCCTTGAAGTCTTGCAAAAAATCTAGGGCACGAGTTAACCCTTTGTCAGCTAAATGATTGAATTCATCTTTCAGAACTCCATTTTTGCACAATTTGTTGTAGGATTTTCTCAATTCACTATCACCTACTTTGCCAATCTTAACCATGTAACATGATCATAAGTACCTTTGGTCTGATAGATGAGAGGGCTCTATTCAAATTTCCTAAAATTGCACTTTCGAGAACAACTCAAAAGTTAGGAGGTGCACATGCATCACTTCTTACTAACTTAATTTGTTTCAGCTCCTCCTCCATTCCTTTGATTGGTGCGGAAGAAGTTAAGCCATAATATCTGAAATTAGGGTTCAAAAATGAAGAACAAGGTACCTTAGAAAGTAACACTTTGCACAGTTCAACTTAGGGTTACCGATGGCATGCTGACAAGATTTTTGAAACAAACTTTACTAAGATCAATTCTACAACTTCTTCGATCACTTTGTGAATTCTGAAAATCATAAGGTAAAATGAAGAATAAACTGTTCATCCTTATATAGACTCGAAAGGTCAAAGTAGATAAGAAATAAATATTCTACCTGTTAGGTTAGTGCAATCTAGGTGTCATTGGCTGACTAACACGACTTGCATACTACTTGGCTTACCATACTCGTCCATCACACAAATTACTTGGCCAACCAACTCAGCACATATAGTGCAGTTAACTCTTCTTGGCACTTGTCACAAACATGTCTTGGTGCATCTAAACATATGTAGATATGGACTTTGGCACATTTATATGTTAGGAACTGGTGTAAGATTTGAAATTTAAATGTAGTTCCTTACATACCTCTATTTCTTAGTTAGAGATGGTGTGATCACCTGATCCATTGGATTGGGTGACCTCAACTTCAATGGTTTCACTGCTGCTCAGCTCTATTTTCCTTACCCATGTCTGGTTCATTTGTGCTTGTATTTCCTCAACAGTAGGAGCAGGAACTCTTGTCCTACACTTTCTTTTAGTGTGACCAATCTTCAAAAAACTAAAGCAAACTTGGATTCCATTCATCCAACTCTTAGATTTCCCTCTGAAATGTGTCTTTAAGAAATCTTCAGGTGCATGTCCATATTATTCATAGTAATGACAACTCTGCCTTGTGTTATAATCCCAGTTGTAAGTGTTGCCTTTCCTAGGTGCTTTTGTTTGTGTCTTTGATGGCCATTGATGTTTAGCATTGGATCTACAGTCTTGTGCTTTATGACCATGTTTACGACACTTGTAACAATAACCATTAAATCTTGGTTTGGGAGGTGCATCACTTGCTTTAGCCCAACATTCATGTGCTTTATGTCCAAATTTATTGCAATTAAAATAGTAACCATTGAACTTAGGTTTAGGATTGGACTTACCTATCTTGCTTTGGAAAATTTTTGCTGTATGACCTAGTTTTCCACAGTGGTGGCAAACAGGCTTGTTGTAATTTGTCTTTGCAGTCCTCCTTTCACCATTCTTAGATGATTATCCTTTGTCAGTAGATGTCTTTGGTTCAGTGTGACTTAATCTAGAAGAATCTTTTGGCCTTTTTGATGCTTCCATCAGATTCTCAAAATGAGTCAAGGCTTCATTAGGTTTATTCAACCTTTCATTTAGTTCCTTCTCAGATCTTAAATCATCTTTCAATTGATTGTTCTCAGATCTCAGATTCATCATTTCCATATTTTTCCTACTAATCTCCTGATTTGCAAGTAGTAGTTGATTTTCCATGTCAACCTGATTGATTGTTATCATTTGCACATCATGTGTCCTTTCATCAAGTCTGACAGTTATCACTCTTTTATCTTCTTCTGCCATAGCTTTATCATCTTCAACTTTCTTCTTTTTTTCCACTACTTCACATAGTCTCACTGTCTGCATTTCTTGTTCTCTTTTCAAGTTTTTGACTTCTTCACATAGTACATTGTTCTTTTCTAGTAGATATACAATTGTTGCATCACTTTTAGTAGAATCTCCATTCTGAAATAGATTTGCAATGTCATCTTCCTGATAATGAGTATCATTCATTTGTTTGGCCAAATCTTTCTCAGCTGTCAATGATTTCTTCAATTCGTATCTTGCTATCTCAAGCTGATGTAATGCTAGATGGATCTCGATCTTCTGATTCTCAATGACTTTACCCAACTTGTAAACCTCCATCTCAAGATCTGTACTCACAAGATGATTAAAAGCTTGTGTAGGTGAACTGTGCTTTGATACCAATTATTGGAAGTACAATAAAGGGAAAGCAAGATACTGAGAGGGAGGGGGGTGAATCAAATCTTAAAACTTAATCACTTAAAAAAAATTGATCCAAATTCATACATATATGAATTTAACCTAACATCAGATAGTATCCACAGCATAAAATATATCACTCATAACACAGAACTTTGGTAACCCAGAAACCCAAATAGGTAAAACTGGGGTGGGGATGACACCCACAAAATCTTCACTACTGCAAAAATAAAGTGTTCCTGTTAGGGCTACAATACTTTGATTACAAAATGCAATCTATCTGGTTAAAGGTTTATTTGGTTAAGAACTAAAGATCACTATAATCTACCTTGTCAAAGGATTTCAACTTACAGTAGAGTAAGCACTCGCCTAAGAGATTTAAAATGGTCTGCTAGAACCACTCTGTTAAGAGATTTCACCTGATACTTCTATTAGAATGTTTCAAGTAGTGATCCTTCGTTATGCACTCAGATGCTGATGACAGATCTGCTCTTTCCAATACCTTCTGTGATCTCACAATCTGATATGTCTTTACTCTACTTTTCACTGCTCTTTCATTCTGCTTGATCTAGGCTTCTTCTCAAAATAACTCATTGTTCATCTTTCATGAACAAAAACTCTTCTCTCACACACAATATCTCTCCCTCTATCACTCATTTTCTAGGGTAAGAAGCAATCTTATATGTCTTTTCAGATCTGGCAACGAGATCTAGATCAATGATCAAGATCTATTATTTATGCCCCCAAGGCATTTTGATTTTATGATTGGCTCCATGCCATGCATAGTATAAAAAAATTAAATACATAATTAACTCAGTAGACAAATATTAAATGCCTACATATGTTGGCCCAAATCTCATACAAGTCAGCCTAAACATTTTACATCAAAGTTTGAATCAATCCTGACATGTATGCAAAAACTGTTCTACTCAGCTCAACATGATGTAACTTGGCAACCTAAAAACTTGCTCGGCAATGTTTCTCGTCCTTGAATGTTTAGCTCAGCCACAATGATAACTAACTAAAATTGCCTAAGTAAATGACTAAGTGTTGGTCACTAATCATCAACAAAACTTAGGGATTAATAGATTATTGTTGTATTTCATTTGGAAATCTCCTACATGGAATTCCACCTTCACCCTTATTTTGGAATCAAAATGAATCCTATTGTGTAAGCCTTGGATGGGTGTATCTTGTTGTCTTTGTGTTGCATGAATGGTGTGAATGTCACCTGTTGGTTATTGGTTCTCCAAACTCGGGGGTGGTCTCCTTGAGACCTAGGATGGGGGGTGAGCTCTCCATGGTTAGTTCGTGTTGTCTTTTAAAGATTTTGGAAGAAACTTGTGTTGGAGCCATTTAGAATTGGAGCTTAGATGGTGTTCTTATTGCCTTGATATTGGAGACTTCTCCATTGTAATATATTTTCTTGTATTGTGCCTTCATGTTTAAGGTGAAGTGTGTAATAGAATGGATTAAATCTTGTAGTCTTCAATGTTGTAAATGAAGATGTAACCATTTGTGAAAAATAAAAAAGTCATGTGCTCAAGTTAGATGAATTGCAAGTCATTTCTTGATTTTTTTTAAAATTGTGGTCTTGCAAAATTTCAACCTTAATATGTTCTTTCTCCTCTATTGAAATCTAGATTTCTACCACAATATGATCAAACACTTTACCTTGAATTCAATATTGCAATTTGAAATTTTTGGAGGAAAACATGTTAACAATGGTTTATTAATCAAATTAAGACACTAATTAATAACTACCTATTACCAATATTTTATAAATAATTCTCTTAGTGTAATGCATCAATAGAAGATATATTGCATACATTTAAACTTCAACAAAGACAAACAAAAAAAATGCAATGTTAGAGGAGAAGGCAAAAATATCACTTTCCAGATTTTTGAGAGCCAAAATGCTCTCTGAAAAATGCATGAGCAAACGAATTAATTCTCTTTACCACAAAGAATATTCCCCCCAATATTCCCTCTCTAAGTATGTGATTAGTGTTCTAATCCCCCTTAATCCCTTGTGTAAACTTTACTAATAAAACTAATTAAATAAAAAAAAAAGACACATTATTACATGCATTAGGTTACCTTAATATTTCAATGGGCCCCACACCCACTTTACCTCAACATACAATAAAATATAATTAAACACAAAAAAATGAAGTAAACTATAATGTCACTTACCTTGCTTTCTTGTTGGGGGACTACCTTTTTGGTCGCCATCTTCATTGGGTATAGCATTGTGTGATGAAAATGTGTCACACTTCTATGAATCATTCCATCCAAGGTTGCTCAAGAATGAGACCTCAAATATCGATCCATAGCTCTCTAGTCATAGAGTGAAATTGTTTAAAATGGAGGCCCTCAGATTGACCTAGTTAGTGCCTATGCAAGTACACCATGAAATGAGAGATTCAAATGCATGAAAATGAGATCTACTCTATATGATTGCAATGTATAAAAGGAAATTAATCTAAATGATAACAATGCAAGATTAATCTATGAAAGGAAATACAAATGCAAGTTTAATCTATGAAAATAAACATGAATCTAATCTACATGAGTAGCCATGAATGCAAGAAGAAGAAGAAGACAAGAAGAGAGAAGTTGCAATATCCAAGCTCAAGTGCTCAAATCCTCCTCCAAAATTGCTCTCCAAACTTGCAGCATAACAATACTATGAAAACCTAATATGAAAATGAGAAGGAGAGGTCTCCTTTTAAAGGAAAGTGAATGGTTGAGATTAAGAGGAAAAAATCTCACGACTTAAGAAGATGTGATGAAAAAGGGATTTTTATTTAATTTTTATTTAATTTATTGCCTTTTTCATCAAATAAAGTGCTTTAAGTGGGAATTTTTATTTATTTAATTAAAAGAGGGGTTTTCTTTCAATTAAATAAATTAGAAGAATTTTATTTAATTAAATGG
>MU223174.1:53743-68092 GCA_018584345.1 Thuja plicata | reverse complement strand
GATAAAAATGATCAAACCTTAGGAAATATTGAAATAATTGAATAATTGAATTAATTACAATTTGATCAAGGAAATTGATTTGAATTGAAAATATTTCAAAGCATTGATTCAGAAAATTTGATAAATTAATAAAATGAGAAATGGGGTCCACAGTCTATGCGACCATTTTAGGGTGCATACATTTGCCCCTCTTTGACTAATGTGTGATCATTCTAGGAACACATGTAGTCAAAGAATGCAGTTGAAGTGTGAGATCATTTTGGGATCACAAAACAACACAGACGTGTGATCATTCTGGGAACACATCAGGACAAAAATAATCACAATTAAAAAAGATAAAGTCAACATTGAAATAAGTAATTGACATGTCAGAGATAAGAATCTCAAGCAAGACTGATATAATTGATAAAGCTAAATCAAACACTGAAGTTTGATAGGTACTGCCCCTCGTGATCAAAATCGAAATGAGATAGAGGAGAAACATCAAATTGATAAATTCGATCAAATTGAACTAAAGATAAGGTTCTCGATGTAAGATGAAAGATATAAAGATTACAGAACCACGGTAGATCATCAAGAATGAAAGATCATGCCCCAAGGTTGAAGAAGAAGAAGAAGAAGTGGGGTGAAAGCAAATGGAAGATAGAAGTTTGGAAGAAGTGGAAAGAAATGGAGAGAAGAAAGAGAATTTGCCCCAAAATCAATCAATTGTTTAAGATATAAAATTTTGATTGAGATCATGAAAGAAGATAAGGAAATGAAGATCAGAACGTGATCACAGTTGATTAAAAGTCCACAAGAAAGATGAAGGAAACCCTCACAAACTCATAATGCAGCCTAAAAATGCAAATTAACATGAAGTCTAACAATGCAAGCTACATAAAAATGCAAAGGTGTACTTGCAAAAGAGCAACTATAACATAGGACATTATGTTCATCATTCATTAGAGAATGTTAAGGAACTTATTTTCATCATTGGGCCATTATTAACGAACATCAGAAAATCACACAATCATCACTAGTCACAAGCACAACTATGAATATATGAATGCAATTTATATCGGATTGGAATGTGGAAACATTCTAAAATAAGCATCAAAGACATAAAGGTCAAGATGACTGTGATGTTAGCTTACCCAATTTAATATAGCAAAACCATGCTTGCAT
Organism: Thuja plicata; assembly: GCA_018584345.1. NCBI lineage: Eukaryota > Viridiplantae > Streptophyta > Pinopsida > Cupressales > Cupressaceae > Thuja > Thuja plicata. Next base: position 66,925 of record MU223174.1, on the reverse strand, counting down.
CAAGGCATAGAGGCCAAGATGACAAGTAGAATGGTTGTGCAAAAATAGTTAAGCATAAAGCAGGAAGCAAATAAAAACATGCCCCATGCCCCAAGTCCTCTAGCTATGCATCATGGAGAGACTTATTAGACAAGGGCACTCAACAAAAATCAATAACAATCAGCACACAAAGAAAAGATCATGACATAGCTCAAGCATTAAGTGTTGCGTTTAAAAATTTAAGTGTGTTAAATGATACTAAGTTTCGAGGATAAGGATCAAATGCTTGCAAGAAGGTAAGACCACATGAAAAATGGGGTAAGACAAAATTGATAAGTGTTGAAAAACACTCAATGTCAAGGGTTGTATTGAAAAATACAGTTGGGGTGGTGTTGAAAAGCACCATTTGTGAGGTGTCCTAAAGACTAACGCATCCAAGAGACCAAAGCTAACACAGTTATGCCACCTAGACAAAGACAAAGACCAATTCTAGACCAAAGCAACAAGGACAAGACATGATGGAGAAAGGCTAAGTGTCAAGGACAAGTGCTAAGAAATAGGGGTGCAAAGGCCTCAAGTAGCGCCTGTTTCCAGGTTCTCACCACTTGGATTTTATTACAATTTTTTTATTTTTTCATTTTTTTATTTTTTTCTTCCTTTTTTAAGGAATTTTTATAATTTTTTTGAATTTTTGTTACCAAGGTGCCTGTTTCCAGGTTTTCACCAAGGCACTTTTTCCATTTTTTGAGTTTTTGAATTTTTTGATTTTTTTTGTGTTTTTTGGAATATAGAATTTTTTTGAGATACATCAAAGCGCCTATTGCTAGGTTTTCATTAAGATGATCATTTTTTCAGGACATTTTCTGATTTTTAGAATTTTTGACAATATGTCATTTTTTTAGATTTTTTCAGGATCAATAATTATGTACAAAAGGATGCCCCTAGACAGAATGGGCATCATGGATAGAACTTCTTCAGGTGAAAAACATTGATAGGGTCAGGGAGCTGTTCTCCCTTTTCTTTAGACAGTAAATAAGCACCTGTCCCAAAAGTTGCTGTAATAATGTAAGGGTCCAAGCCAATTAGGTTCAAATTTTCCCTTTTGATCTCTTGTCATGCCCAAAAGTTGGGCAAAAAACACAAAATCAAATTTTTTAAAATATACTAAAAGGAAAGATAATACGACCCTAAAGGTATGTAAATGCACGCAAATCAGTGCAGATGAGAGACAGTAACAGGATAAGTCATACAGGGTAGGATAACTCCTAGAACTACCCTACTAGGATTACTAAAATTGGAAGCCTTGATCGACATGCAAATCAAGATAGTTGACTAAAATTCAACTGGAGTTGACCAGAAGTCAACTATTCTCTAATATACGTGGGAAGTGGTTACTAGGGTCTACTAAGTTTTATGGAGGCTTAGGCACGCAAAATGAGATGGTTGACCAGAAAGTCAACCCATGTTGACCAAAAAGTCAACTATCTCTGAAGGACGTGAAACTGAAGCCTTGGGGTCTAGAGGCTGCAAGGAGCACCTGGTTTGAACATCAGAGCGATCAGACTGGATTTGACCATGGTTGACCAAAAGTCAACCATTTGTTAAAAGGGTCAACAAGAAAAGAAGACGTAAAAAAAAAAAAAATCGACACCCCAAGGGAATGGGTTCAAACCATACGTTGACCAAAGATATCGAATAGATAATTTAAAAGCAATAAACTATTTTAATAAAATAAATATCGTCTAAAGAATTATATTAATCTAATGATTTGAAGAATCCCAACATCTTGGGTCTTAAAGCTTATATTTTAATATCACTAATATTATGAAAGATTTACTAATCTAAAACTAACCTCCGAACATCATATATTCCATTGTAAAGAAAATCTATTATTTGGCAAACTTTATTTTAATAAATCCATCATGTTTAATTAAGCCATTCAAAAGGGAAAACTTAATTAAAACAAATTTAAATAAAATAGATATAATCTATCAACAATCTAACCCCGTACAAAGAAATCTATTCATAATCTTTGAAAGGAATACTAATAAAGTACTAATCTGATCGAATAACCATAACCTTTATAAAAAAATTCTATTAAAAGGAAACAAATGTATTCATAACCCTAAAAGAATATAATACCCCTATTCCTAAAAAAATTATTCTAAACCCTAATTTTAATGCATCCCACATCGCAGTGGCTGGGCCGAAGGGAGCCAAATTTGGTGGAGTGCTCCGCGAGAAGGAAGACTCGGCGGGGATGAGAGACAGGGAAGAGGGGTCTGCGGTGGTTGCAGGAGGTAGTACTGCCCGAGAGCGGTGGTGGTAGGAGTCCGGGAGCGGCGGAATAAGGGAGGTTAAGGGGTGGGTGGTGTGGTGGCCGCGGTGGTGGCGGAACCACCCGCGTCAGCGGAGGAAGGAGGAGGAGCAGACAGATGGCGGCGGTGGCCAGAGCGTTGCTGGCCCTTCCCGCCCCACTCTTACACAGAGGGGGCCACGGGGTAGGGTCTCGGCCCTCCTTGCCGTGCCCACTAACAACGAAGGAGGAGATCAAGAGTTGGGAAGGGCTTCGACCCTTCCACCCAAAATCCTCCGCATAATAATATATATATATATATATATATATATTTTTAAAAATAGGTTAGAAAATCAACGCATAGAAAATGTTTTGCCTATTAAAAAATAACATAGGAATAATTATTTAGTTGCTTTAAGATGAGGCATAAAAACTAATATATATATATTTTTTAAATAAAATGATTGGTGAAAACAGTCTGTATTATCTCAAACAGGGGCACATTAGAACATTATTTTTTTAAATTTTATAGCATCATTGGGATGCATATCTTATCCTCTACACATTGGTGGAATTAAATTTTAAATACAAGCATTTTATTTTTTTAACAATTTCTAGAATTCACTAAGAATACTATAAATTTTATTTTTGTTTTAATTGAAAATAATATAATCTCTAAAGACAACAAAATAACTTAATAATAGGAAGTTTCCCAATAAACATGAAAGGAATAAGTAATTCTTATTTAATAAATGTAACTAATTCATTAATTTGTAATAAGGAATTTCAATAAAGTTTCCTAGATCAAATTGATACCAACAAAGGATTTTGAACTTAATTAATTTAAGAAATATGAAGGTATATGTTTACTATAACTAACCAAAAAAAAATGCTTCTAAGGAAACAGTTATACCTACCAATACCTAAAGTCACAATCTCCTTACAAATTTATTAAATAAATATGACTACAATTTCTTTTTATTTCACAGAATCGACATATACATAATGGGATAAAGATTTACAAATCATTAAGATTACAAATGTCCATCAGAATTCAATACAACTATGCAATTCTGAAATACCCAAATGATAGGATACAAGCCATAATTTTGCAGTGGTATTCATCTTTCACATATAGGTAGGATACATCTTCAGTGTCTCATTAGGTACCTGATATAAGGTGAGGTTGACCATGGAACAGGACACAAATAGACAACACAACAAGTAGACAAGCAAACAAAAAAGAAAACATACTCCAGAAAGCTTCCCAACACAAGGATGAACAAATGGATAAATCTCCAAGAGACCTTCCAGAACAGGGGTAGTGGTAGACCTCACTGAAGGAGAAAGCCAAGAATAAACATAGAACACACAAGCCTCACATGGACTTGAAAAGGATCATCTTCACAAGATGTAGTCCTGAATAACCTCCTTATGCCTCCTAGGTACCCTCAGGCCCTTCTTGGCATCATGGGTATCATGTTACCCCAAATTTTTCCCTCTACACATGGGAGACTCTACACTAGCATGAATCATTTCTATCTACCCCTCCAAGGTTACTCTACCCTCCCAAGGGTGAGTGTTCCTTGAAGACCCATTTGAAAACAATCACAAAATAAAGACATTGAGAAACAAACATTAAATTTTAAATCTGAAAATAAAGCTTTAAAACACATAGGACTCCATAAATGGAGTCCTTGAGCTCAAGAACACACATAAACACAAACAATAATACTTTAAAGAAATCCAACCTTAATTCCAAGCTAGGATGAGGAATGGATTGGTGTTGAGCTATCCTTCCTAAGCTCCTTCAAACTGAATTATGTCTTTAAGGGTAGAGAGTGGGTGAACACTCAACTCATCCTCCAACCGCAAACCTCCAACAAGAGCAAGGCTTAACCCGAAGGTGAGGTAAATCTAACCAATCCTAAACTAATCTACTTGCCTAACTATCCAAGGGTGAAGTCAAATGAAACTTGGGTAGAAGAGAGAGTGAGGTTAACCAAAGTCACACTCCTCTTCAAAATTCGCTCAAGAATGAAAATGATACTTGAAGGGAGAAATAAATGAGTTTAGAGGCTTATTAATGACAAAAAATTATCCCTAACCCATAGGGTACCAAGTTGGGTGACTAAAACTGACCCCGGTTACTCCCTGAGAGCCCAAAAGATCTCCTAAAACTAAACCTGAAGTTAACCTACGGATTTCTAAGTCAAGAAGACTTCTAGAAACTTCTAACCCTGGAGTAAGCTTGGGTACTACTCCTAGATAACCTTAGTTAACCCTTAACTAACCTTGGTTCCCTTTACTATCCATGTCAACATCTAAATTACAACAATTGCCAAATTTGGCACATTAAAATAAAACAAATGACATGAATAAATCACATAAACATTTACTAATTTAATGACACACATGCAAACCATGTTTACAAAATAAAAACATAAACAATGAGGTCCATGTCTCTTTATATAGAAAGGACCTTGGAAAGCATGGGTATTTACATAGGTTCCTTTACTAGGTCCCCTATTTAGATCCATGGTCAACTTTTCCTGCACACTCAATGCACACATCAGTAGATCCAAAATGCCATGATATGAAACATAACATGACATCAATAGTATACATGTATATAAACCACATTTGCATTAGAATTGAAATAGCCTAGCATCGGTTTCCTAACCCAAATTCATCATATTACATTCATACATTTAAATCCATATAAGACATCAACATAAGCTGAAACTGAATCATAACATAAAGCATCTCAAAAGTACCTTGATTACAAAATCAGGTGTTGAATATATAACATAGGATTCCACCGATCCTAGAATATGTATAAGTCTCTAATAGTCAAAGTATGTCAAAGCATAACTACTAAAAGCATGAGTATAAAAATAGTAAAAACTATGATAGTCGAATGTAGGTCTCACATCCACCCCCTCTAGGCATGGACTTCTTCCTGGAGTTCATCGAAGAGGTGAGGGTACTGTGATCTCATCTGTGTTGTGTCCTCCCAAGAGGCTATAACCTCATCATAGCAATCCCACTAGACCCTAACCTGGTCCAGCTCTCTGCCTCGAAGACCCAATGTTTGCCAAGCCAATATACGAGTTGGATCTAAAGCCAGTTGCCTATCTGACTCCACCTGCAAGGCATCCCAATCTATCATGTGAGACTCATCATAAATATACTTCCTCAGAATTGAAACATGAAACACATCATGGATGCGTGATAGGCTAGGTGGCAACACTAAATGGTAAGCAACTGTTCCTATCCTCTTAAGGATCTCAAAAGTTCCAACAAAATGGGGTGCTAGCTTAGAGCCATTTCCAAAGAGGATTGGAATATTATGTGGTCACAATCTCAAGAAGACTCTATCTCCAACTAGATAGGCTCGATCAATCCTCTTCGCATCTGGATACTTCTTTTTCCTATCTTGAGCTTCCTCAAGTTGCTGCCTAATCAAAGTCACCTACTGCTCCATATCTCTAACTAGCTCAGGACCAATGGAAACTCTATCCTCAATCCTATCCCAACTGAGTGGGGTCCTGCATGGCCTACCATAAAGAGCCTGTAGGGAGGCATATCCAAGGAAGTCTGGTGCCTATTGTTATAGGAAAACTCTACTAGATGTAGGTATTCTTCCCACCGGTTCTGATGGTCCATGACATACATGCAAAGCATGTCCTCTAACACTTGATTGACCCTTTTGGTCTATCCATCTGTCTCAGGATGGTAAGCTATACTGATGTTGAGTCTAGTACCCATAGCTTCCTAAAGTTCTCTCTAAAAGGATGAAGTGAAGAGAGAATCTCTATCTGAGATGATATTACAAGGTACACCATGCAATTTGACTATATCTTGCAAGAACACTTGTGCCACTGCTGGTGCGGTAAAGGTAGTACGCACGGGTGAAAAGTGAGCCACCTTAGTCAACTTGTCGACTGTTACCATGATGGCATCATGACAATGAGAATACATTGGAAGGCCTACTATGAAATCCATAGATATGGTGTCCCATTTCCACACTGGTACCTCATGAGGCTGAAGGAGGCCACCTAGATGACGGTGTTCTGCCTTCACCCTCTGGTACTCTAGGCATCTAGCTACCATCTCTGTAATCTACAAACTCATGACTGGCCAATGATATAGTTGCCTCAAGTCAGCATGCATCTTCTTAACTCCGGGATATGCTACATAAGGGGCCCTATGAGCCTCAAGCATCACAAACTCACGCAATCCTCTAGAAGAAGGTATATAGATACATCCTCTATGACACAATAGTCCATCGGACTCCAAGGCATACTCTAAAAACTTCCCCTCAAGGGGTCTCTTAGATCAAATCAACACACAAACCTCTATGTACATCTCATCCAATTGCAAGTGATGAAGGATGTGATCACTCAAATCCATGCTACTATATATAGAAGAAAGCTCATGTCGTCTCCTACTCAAGGCATCTGCGACCATGTTCTCTTTCCCTTTGATTTAATGGACATAAAAATCATATTCACATAAGAAATCCATCCATCTCCTTTGCCTAGCATTTAGGTTTGGCTGAGTGAAGATGTACTGAAGACTCTGATGGTTTGAATGAAGTTTGAACCAATGTCCTAAGAGAAAATGTCACCATCTGACTAAAGCATGCACCACTACTGCGAGCTCAAGGTCATGGGTAGGGTAGTTGAGCTCATGAGTCTTTAGTTTCTGAGACTCGTAGGCTATAACTCACCCACCTTGCATAAGGACTACCCCAAAACCATCCAAAGAAGTTTCTGTGCATACCATAAAGTCTGTTGAAGGCTCTGGTATAGCTGGAATGGGTGCACTAGTAAGTGCTCTCTTGAGCTCCCGAAAAGCCCTTTCACACTTCTCAGTCCACTCAAACTTCCTTCCCTTTTGCTGAAGAGAAGTAATGGGGTGTGCTACCCGAGAGAAACCATTAATAAATTGTCTATAGTAACCGGATAAACCCATGAAACTCCTAACCTTGGTCACAGTGGTAGGTGCTGGCCAATCCATAATGGCATCAATCTTCGATGGGTCTACTGAGATCCCATCACCTAAAATAACATGGCCAAGGTACTTGACCTCCGCTTTGAAGAAAGCACACTTCGACAAGCTACCATACAACTGATTGTCTGTAAGACACTACAACACTTGCCTCAAGTGTTCCTCGTGCTCTTTCTCATCCTTGGAATATATCAAGATGTCATCGAGAAACACAACTACAAACTTGTCAAGGAAGGTACAGAATACTCTGTTCATAAGGCTCATGAACACAACTGGAGAATTCGTAAGACCAAATGGCACCATTGTGAATTCATAGTGGCCATATCTAGTGTGGAATGCAGTCTTGTGAATATCACTATCCACGATCCTCAACTGATGGTAACCCAATTTGAGGTCTATCTAAGAGAAGACTCGGGCACCCTGCAACTGATCAAACAAGTCATCAATCCTAGGAAGCGGATACCGATTCTTGATGGTAACTTTGTTCAACTGTTGGTAATCCATGCACAACCTAAGTGATCCATCATTCTTCTTCACAAAGATAATAGGTGCATCCTAAGGAGAAACACTAGTATGGATGTGTCCTTTCTCTAACAGTTCCTCAAGCTGTATCTTGAGGTCATTAAGCTCATTAGTGGTCATCCTATAAGGTGCTCTAGAAACTGGCTCAGCTCTTGGTACGAGATCAATGTGAAAGTCTACTACCCTACGAGGAGGCATAATAGGTAGCTCTGATAGAAGCACATCTGTAAACTCTTGAAGAATTGGGAAGTCATCAAGAGAAGTTTCCTTCTTTGTCTCTTCTTCCCTATCACTGATGGTGATGGCATACAACTGGCATCCATTTTGCATGCATCACTTAAGCTGCATGGCAGATATCACACAGAGGGATACAAGCCTATGAACCCCAGTAATAATTTTATCTGTACCATCATCATCCATACATTTGTTCCTCTTCTTATGAAAATCTAGCTTGGATCTGTGGGAACTTAGCCAATCCATGCCAAGAACTAGGCCGTAAGATCTGAGGGGAGTAATTCTGAGATCAGCTATGGTAGTCATCCCAAAAATCTAGATCAGACAATCCTTAACCATCAAGATCACATAAAATCTAGCTCCTGAAGCTAAATCTACTTCCCATCTAACCTCTTGTCTAGTTGCCACTAGCCCACAACGCTCCATAACCGATGGAGAAACAAAGGAGTTAGTGGCTCCTATATCAAAAAGAATAGTAACATCACTACCTCTGATCTTACCTAAGACCTCAATAACGGTAGCTTGGTGCTCTTCCTGGCGGTTGTCCATTGCTGCAAAAACTATTTGGGACTTCCCCCTGTCCCCTACTATCATTTTTGAAACCACTACACACTGACTACCACCCTGTGGGCACGCTCTAGCTAAGTGCCCCATGGCACCAAAAGTGTAACATAGTCTCCATGACTGAACCTGAACACCAGGAGGCCTAGAATACTAAGATCCTATAGCCCTAGATGAACTACTATAACCACCCCTAGAGGACTGCTGATTCTATGCTAGAGGGGTATATGGTGCCTAAGGTCTTTGGTCCTTCTTTGGACCCTGTGACTGCCACTGCTTGGACTTAGACCCCTGCTGCACCTGAGGTGCCCTCTGACGCTGGTTTTATTGCAATTGCTGTGGCTGTTGCTACTGCTATGGTAGGGCCCTAAATATCCCTGTAGAGTTCCTCTGATTCCCCTTCCATGTGTTTTTCTGATATCTAGAGGCCTGAGATGAGGTATTGTGGTTTTGTGACCTATCCCTATAATCCTGTGGGCCCTAGACTATCTCTTTGGCTACCAAGGCCTTGCCCACCGTAAACCTTACATTCCTTGAAGGTACCAGGCGTACCCTATCTAAAATCATGGGATTTAATCCCTTGATGAACCTGTTCACCTACAGCTTCTCATCTCCCATGTATTCAACATAGGGCAGGAGGTCGAGAAACTTGCCCTCATACTGGGCTGCTGTAAGACCCCGTTTCTAGAGGTCATGGAACTCATCTATACGGTGCTATCTGAACTATTTTGAAATATACCTCTCTCTGTAGAGCTCAAGGAAAGCTCCCCAAGTGAGGGTATTAATGTCAATGAGTCCCTTGGTCTCCTCATGCCTCCACCAAGTGGATGCCCTGTCTCTAAGCAAAAGAATTACAAACTGTGCCTTAAGGTTGCTGCCATAATTCCACAACCCAAAGCACCTCTCCAGGATTTAAAGACAAGACTTAGCTCCTATCCCATTTGCTTCTCCTATGAAGGGAGGTGGTTTAAGCCTCATAACCTCTATGATCTGATTCCCGATATCAGGGGGTGCCCTATTGAGTCTCTATGCACAACCCCTAGGAATACCACCTGGTACTACAATGGACTCCTCTTCCTGATCTGCCTAATTCATCCCTGGTCTAGGAGGTGGGCTTCTACTCCTCTCTCTTTCCTGATTAACAGGTGGCATGTGGTCCAGAATGAGCCCGAGCATGTTCTGAAAGGCCAATAAAAGAGCTGCGTTAGGATCGGGAGGGGGTTCAGGAGGTGGGCTTTGATCCCTCCTACGATCCTCTACCTTGGGTCGTACCTCTACGTGTGCCGCGAGGGCATGTCTCTGACCACGCCCATATTGATGGTTCTAACAAGTAACAGGTGGCATCCTACACATGCAAGAAAAATTTAGTGACCACATAGTGGGTTAGGTTCCAAATGTTGCTAAACATGGCTCTGATACCAAAATGTCATGCACAAAAGTTGGTTAAAAAACACAAAATATAAATTTTTAAAATGTACTATAAGGAAAGATAATACTACCCCAAAGCTATGGTAAATACACGCAAATTAGTGCAGAAGAGAGACAGTAACATGATAAGTCATATAGGGTAGGATAGCTCCTATAACTACCCTACTAGGATTACTAAAACTGGAAGCCTTGACTGACATGCAAATCGAGATAGTTGACAAAAAGTCAATTGGAGTTGTCCAGAAGTCAACTATTCTCTAATATACATGGGAAGTGGTTACTAGGGTCTACTAATTTTTATGGAGGCTTAGGCACATAAAAATGAGATAGTTGACCAAAAAGTCAACCCTTGTTGACCAAAAAGTCAACTATCTCCGAAGGACGTGAAAATGAAGCCCTGGGGTCCAGAGGATGCGAGAAGCACCTGGTTTGAACATTGGAGTGATCAGACTGGGTTTGACCATGGTTGACCAAAAGTCAACCATTCGCTAAAAGGGTCAATGAGAAAAGAAGACGTCAAAAAAAAAAAATTGACACCCCAATGGAATGGGTTCAAACCATATGTCGATAAAAGATATCGAATAGTTAATTTAAAAGCAATAATATATTTTAATAAAATAACTATCGTCTAAAGCATTATATTAATCTACTGATTTGAAGAATTCTAACGTCTTGGGTCTTAAAGCTTATATTTTAATATCACTAATATTATGAAAGATTTACTAATCTAAAACTAACCTCCAAACATCATATATTCCATTGTAAAGAAAATCTATTATTTGGCCAACTTTATTTAATGAATCCATCATGTTAAATTAAGCCATTGAAAAGGGAAAACTTAATTAAAACAAATTTATATAAAATAGATATAATCTATCAACAATCTAACCCCATACAAAGAAATCTAATCATAATCTTTGAAAGGAATACTAATAAAGTACTAATCTGATCGAATAACCATAACCTTGAGACAAAAACCATATTAAAAGGAAACAAATGTATTCAAAACCCTAAAAGAATATAATACTCCTATTCCTAAAAAAAATATTCTAAACCCTAATTTTAATGCATCCCACATCGCAGTGGCTGGGCCAAAGGGAGCCAAATTTGGTGGAGTTCTTCGTGAGAAGGAAGACTCGGTGGGGATGAGAGACAGGGCAGAGGGGTCTATGGTGGCCGCAGGAGGTGGTGCCACCTGAGAGTGGCGGTGGCAGGAGTCTGGGAGCGGCAGAATAAGGAGGTTAAGGGGTGGGCGGTGTGGTGGCCATGGTGGCGCCGACACCACCCGCGTCGGCGGAGGAAGGAGGAGTAGATCGATGGTGGCAGCGGTCAGAGAGTTGCCGACCCTTCCCGCCCCACTCTTACACAGAGGGGGCCGCGGGGTAGGGTCTCAACCCTCATCGTCGTGCCCAGTAATAGTGAAGGAGGAGATCGTGAGTTGGGAAGGGCTTCGACCCTCCCACCCGAAATCCTCCACATAATTAGTATTATTTTTTTAAAAAAAATAGGATAGAAAATCAACGCATAGAAAATGGTTTGCCTATTAATAAAAAACATAGGAATAATTATTTAGTTGCTTTAAGATGAGGCATAAAAATTAATATATATATATATATATATATATATATATTTTTAAATAAAATGACTGGTGAAAACAGTCTGTATTATCTCAAACAGGGGCACATTAGAACATTATTTTTATAAATTTTACAGCATCATTGGGATGCATATCTTATCCTCTACACATTGGTGGAATTAAATTTTAAATACAAGCATTTTATTTTTTTACCAATTTCCAGAATTCACTAAGTAAGAATACTATAAATTTTAATTTTGTTTTAATTGAAAATAATATAATCTCCAAAGACAACAAAATAACTTACTAATAGGAAGTTTCCCAATAAACATGAAAGGAATAAGTAATTCTTATTTAATAAAAGTAACTAATTCTTTCACTTGTAATAAGGAATTTCAATAAAGTTTCCTAGATCAGATTAATACCAACAAAGGATTTTGAACTTAATTAATTTAAGAAATATGAAGGTATATGTTCACTATAACTAACCAAAAAAAAATGCTTCTAAGGAAATAGTTATACCTACCAATACATAAAGTCACAATCTCCTTACAAATTTATTAACTAAATATGACTACAATTTCTTTTTATTTCACAGAATCACCATATACATAATGGGATATGTTGGTACTCCGAAATTTGGAACAAATTTGGAGTGACCATGTTAATTTTTTCAGTTGAGCAAAGTAAGTACCCTTGAAAATTTTGTGTGAGAAGGCTCAGTCAGAGTGCTTGAAAAAGGTGCCCGGATGATTTTCATAAGGTACAAATTTGGAAGAGGTTTTAATGCCTTTCATTTGACATATGCAGTGGGTTCTAGCTCCTGATTTCCAATTCTGACATGTTTATGGACTAGTCATTTTGAGGGGGTCACCTAATTCTGCATTTTGCTAAATTGTCAATTTGCTGTCCGGAGCCTACTTTGCTTCTAAGTATCTTACACCCTGTTGAATTTCATAAGCCATCACTTTGGGACTGTTTAGCATGCATATCAGAGAGCTTATGTTTTAGATCGCAGGTCATTCCAAATCCATTTGATAAGTTTTCATACTTCCCAAAGTTGGTTGTTCATGAACTGTCTGCATTTTTGTTCTGCCTAGAAATCTGAACAGCCCATTTTGACATGTTATAACTTTTGACCAGTTTCTTCAATTGAGAAGGTACCTTCTATACTGTATTCCAGGGGTCACACACTCCAATATTTCTAATTTGTAGATCTTTATGAAATCAGATGACAAGTTTTCTAGAACCATTCCGTTGGTGAATAATTTTGATTTCCTGAGTTTTCAAGTACAGAATTGGTAAGTAGCCCACTTTGAGCTCTTGAAAATCTATACCCGGGTGAACATTTTGGATAATTGAGTTGTCCCTTATATTGAAAACATAGGAGTGAACCTAATTGAGGATTTATAGACTCCTACCAATCCATTTATCCACTTTTCTAGAGCCTTTCCATTCCTGATTTATTAAAAGTTTCTCTGAAATTGCAGAATTCAGAATTAAATGACATACTTTGTGCTTTCCCCATTTGCACCCCATTCGAGGTCAGACATAATTGAATATGGATTTG